>CM034150.1:762739325-763069325 GCA_019776745.2 Taxus chinensis | reverse complement strand
ATACTAGAGTTCAGAGGCAACTGAGGATGGAGGGTGATCAGTGATTGTCAACAGTCACCAATGATGGGGTCTCTTATAACTTTGGTGGAATTATTTTATACTATTTCAGTTGTTTTCTTTGAGTGGCATTTGCAGAAATAAAACATAGTTTTCATTCCCTGCTAAATATTGAAATGAGGAGGATGTGCATTTTGGATGTTGATAATAGTTGTATAGGAGGAAAGATGAATTGGAGTGATCCTCTGGCTACAGATATTCTTTGACTGTCATAATTCTAACATCAATCGGTCGGTTAAATCTAATGTTCATTAGAAGTGAAAGCAAGAACTATTGAGTTCAGGTATGTAGGTGAATCGGAAAAACTGTTATCATTTGGTATGGGATTCACTATGGTGAAGAGGATTGGTCATGTGCAAAAATATTCAGACAACAAGATCCAAGCTAACAATATGTAGACCTAAAAGTATGTGGAGGCATAAGATTCCATTCTTAGTTTTTCATATGTGTTTTCTTCCCATATTCACACTAAGGAGGGGAATGTTAGGAATTCATTATTTATTACTCACATGGTTCTATGTGGATTAATATATTTTTTGGTATTTCTCTAATAATATTTATGGATTGTTACGTAGGTTGTTTGAACAACCTACATTTATAGTTTATTGTTTTGAGTTGTTTCCTAAATTTTAGGAACAACCTCACCTATTTATTTGTAAGAGAAGAATGCTAATATAAAATGGAGAATATTGAATATCATTTAGATAGTTGTTCTCTCCAAATATCTGATCCAATCCCTTTATCTTAGTGATTGGGATAGGGAAAAATGCATAGCATCACACACTTCCAAAGGATAAGTAAAATTGAAGTCGACACGATACATGTCTTTTTCTATTGATGAGGTTATAGAAGTAGATAATATTTCTAGGGTTTGTATGCATGTTTATACTATTGAGAATCATGTGAGACAACCTCAATTACTTTCCATTCACAAGATGAGAGAGAATTATAATGATTAAAACCTTTATGAATTGGTGATAAGAAGCTTGAAGGAGATCAGTGGCATGGAGGATGCTACAATTGCATCAAAGCTGGTATGTGTTGGGGCACATGGAGAATATGTAATATAAGGTCATCATAATGGATTGTGTGTAAGAATCCAAACATCTCATTGCTTGTATATGATTTCTATTCATTGTATGGTTCACAAAATGAATCTAGCATACAAAATAGTTGGAATATTTAAACCTATAGCAAAATTTGAAGAACTTCTTCGAGAGTTACATGATTATTTTTTCCATAGTCCTAAAGGGTTCATGGAATTCAAAAATTTTTTAGAAGGACTCAAAAATGGGTGTAAAATGTTAAAATATGTCGACACTAGGTGGATATCTTTGTATCAACCTATTTGTAGCGTGTACGATGAGTATCAATCCTTATGAGGAGTAATGTAGCAGAATCACATGGAAGTGGACAAGGCTCATTATTTGATACATCATTTGAGTGATATAGAGACATTGCTGATGTTGAGTGGTCTCCTTCCCATGTTGGATGAAATGCATCTTTCAATTAAAAAATCCCAAGAAAGAATTATCTATATTGCTAAGTTTTCTAGTTTGATGAAACAAGTTTGTTTGGAAATAGAATATTTGTTTGTAAATGACATTTATTTATCAGGCCCAAAGTTTGATGGTTGGAATGCTTTTATAAATATTGGAAATGCAAGCAGGTTTGTAAATTTCAACTTGTTTGGTGAAGTATGTGCTTCTTTACATGGATATGAGATACCAATGCACATGTTTCAAATAGTAGCTAGTAAGGTTGAGAAGGTAAATGTCACAGAGACATTGTTTGATAACATTGTATCTTTAACAAGGGTAAGGTTAAGAGAAATTGTAGTTTCCCTACTACAAGAAATAAGGGAACGTTTTAGTAGGGATAATTTACTTGAAGCAATGGATTTAATAAATCCCGTCTACAGGAATACTACCACAAGAGGTTGACTACATTGGCTCAGTATTTCTATAAGTCTGTTAATATCAATGGAAAAAATATTATACGTATTTTAAGAAAGGATAGTTTGATTGATAAATACCATAAATTTGCATCTAGAATGATTGAGCAATTCAAATGTTTGGATAATCCCTTCAAGTGTGGAGCAATAAACTGGTTATAGAAACACATTTGGGCTAAGTACTATTTTGCAGGAAACCATGTCAATTTTTTCTCATTGGTTGAGCTATTTCGAACGATGATTTTAGGTTTAGATGAAGATGAGATAAATTTCAGTGATTTCACCTTTATAAAGTCAAAATTGCGAAGGAAGATTGAAAAAAATCTGGATTACTGTTTGAGAATTTACACATCACGGTATGAAGTGGATAAATTTTCCTATGACAGGGCTTTGGCAATATGGAAGTCAATTAATGAAATGGGAGGGGATGAAAACAATGACACAAATACAACAGATGACCCAATTGCAATAATTTACTATCAACGAAGTGAGACTTTGAGATATGGTCAAGAAAATGATATAGATGATCCACCATCAAATTGAAAGCTTCCATATATGGATATCATATGATATATATGTTCATATAATAATCAATATATTCAATTTTTTTGATAACATATTTTTCCTTATTTGTATTTAAAAAAACACATTGTCGATTTGTATTCTTTGGAATGAAACTTGAAATACATTGCATTGATTTGTAGTCTTTAGAATGGAAATACATTGTTTAAAAAATACTTATGAGATGGATATCACATGATATAGATGTTCATATAATATATTTAAAAAAACTTATGTTTCTCATACACATATGAAGCATTAATGCAAAAGGTTTCTCAATTTTGTGAACAATTATGTATTTAAATAATAAATAACAATATTCCTCATTCAACTTGCTTAAGACATGCATTGTATGTAAAAATTGAAAACTACAACAAATAGAAAATTTTTTAAAATTAAATTACTCTTAATTATCTCATCTTCTATAACATGTTCCACTCTTCATCTGTTGAAATTACAATTTTTTGTAAATTAGATTGACTGACATGTAACTTTGTTAGCAATTCATAATTGAGAGTGGAGATTTCCTTTATCATTGTATGCAAACTTACCAACAAGGTTATCAATGGTTTAATGAATCCAAAACAATTTGTCTCATCTACCTTCTCATGAATTCGGTTCTTATATTGCATGATTTTTTATTTCATGTTTTTTTGGAATGCATCCTTATTAATGAATTGGCATGTTTTGTAAAAATGTATTGGACAACAAAGATTTGTGAAATCGTGTACCTTTCCATGTAGCTCCTGTAACATTCTTTGACACTTATTCATTAATTCATGTAATTCACCTAGTATCACACACTTCTGAATGATAAATGATATATTTATTGAGGCATCAATCCAATTTTGAATTCCTCTAGATGTCAGTTTCGTGTCACTGAATTTGTTAGATATCTTCCAAAAAAAATTTTGTTGTATCCTCTCTTGAAGTCATCACTTTTTTTTATCCTAGTTACATATTCATAGAGCTTACCAGAGATTCCCTGCAGATCAACCATGAATTCAAACAATATTATCACATCATAATTTTTTGGTTTATTTTCCCTCTAAACATAATCCATCATACTAATCACCATCCTTTTATAAAAATTTAGATAGTTTGGTGTTGGAAGACTGTATTTAATTTTGTGCTTTTGCTAGCTCATGTTGCAATATTTCATTTTGTTTTCTCTCTTCCTTATGTAATTTTTCCTTGAATTTTCTCTCCTCCTCTAGGATATGTTCCCCATTTTTTTGGAATTTTCATTCTCTTACCTTCATAACCTCTTACAATTCTCCCAGTGTTTGTTTTTAATCTATTATTCTCACTTGTCAATTTCCTGTAAATTGTTATTCACTTATTCAAGTTCCGCCCATTTATATTAATCTTGTAACGAGTGCAATCATAGAGGTAGATGATTTTATCCTCTTCTCTAACTCAACGATCTTATTAGAATGCCACTTGTCTATTTACTTTCTCATTTTTCCTAGTTTTCCTCTAACTTTTGAATTTTATTATTCAACTTATTTTTGTCTCTTTCTTCTTTAGAAAAGTTGGGTAAACCACATCATTGTTCCTTTTTGATACATTTATTTTTTCACAAGGGTCTCATTTCGGTAAAATCCATTTGAATGGTTTTTATATTGTAGTCACTGGATATTTAGTTTTACAAGTTTGGGGAACAACATATGTATACTCCATGGTATCTGTTTCTGGGTTAAATGTAGGAAATTACCCTTTTGTGGAAGGATATGAAGTTACAGTAGCATGTAGCATTTTCCTCTTGTTTCTTCTATCTCTTACTGATTTGTGGGCAAACTCAACTTAGTAATCAAAACCTAAGGTGTTTGGAGGAATGACATGCTTGAATAGAGAAGGAGTAATTAAATTTTGGGGAGAATTTTCCTATGGATTAGTAAATTTTTGATTGGTGGCACTGCCGTTTGAAACTAGCTTGCCTTACGAAAATGATACCATGTGCAAGTGTAACTGTATATGTCTCTGTGTCTTTTGCCTCTTCTTGAGTCTTTATTGGACAGTAAGAACTCCCAACTATATCTATTGGCCTCTTTAGAATAATTTATTTCTATGGTACTTTCTGACCACTATCACCACCATCACTACAACCTCCAACAATAGCATCACTAAAAGATTCATTGCCAACTTATCCTCTTGAATTTTCAACCTGTGGCTGAAACGTTTGCTGAGGATTTGACTCTAGAGAAAAATGCATTGGATTACAACTTGTAGTTATTGTATGCATTGGTCCTTTCTCTGAAGGTGAAACTCCAAGGCCTAACCTATTGGAACCTCTTTTAGGATATATCTCTGGTAGAAGCCAAATTCCTTTTCTTGATGACCTAGAACCACCACCACTAAAACCCATTTTTTAGCTTAAACCCATGAAATATATGTTTGTTTCATGCTTTCATTATGACTTGGTTTATATGAGTTATGCCTCAAAACACGGGGAGTGTGTAATTCCTCCTCAAAGTCAAATTTATCATCATTACTTGCCCTCTGTGGGATGCACTGCATTCCACAATCTACTAAAAAATTTCATCTTCTAGAATAGAATCCTATAAATCAACTTTTGGATCACCCTAGGTCCCGCATGATAGACCAAAAGGAATTTATTTTTTACCTTGGCTAATTTTTTATCTCACAAAACACGATCTAGAAGATTTGTCATGTTTTTAGAGGAGGATTTTTTTATCATCTTTTTCATAAAAAATGTCATATTGAATTTGAAATGCCTCTACCCTCTTTTTTTGGATGCAATCCCAAAATTTGTGTTGAAAAATATTGAAAAACTAATTCCTTTCAAAATAACCATTTCATCCATTAATTTTTTTTCTGTCATCCCAAGAGTTATTGTTATTCAATATTTTTAACAGAGGTTTATCTTTCATGTAGAATTTTAGTGGCAGATTTCTTATTCACCACACTACCCTTACTTTTAATCACCTCACATGGGTTATATAACTAGTGGGAGTCAACATTAAACTTAAACATTTGTAACATTCTCATGTGCCATATCTGAATTATTTTCTATAAAAATTTGAACCCTCTACATGAAAATGGTGAGGAAGGAAATATGATCCACTTTTTACTGAGTACAAAAATATAGTATATCTGTGCTTTTCCATCTGCTGTATTATATTCCAAGGAAAAATCCCTCACTATCACATGTATTGGAAATTTGTAAGGTTGTACTCCTGATCCATAAAACCTTAGAAAAAATATATTCATCCATGAAGTAGCAATCAACCAACTATATTTATGATCCCATTTGAATGCAAATCTCTATAGGTAATAGGAAATCTAGGAATTGTAATTTTTTGAAAATTGCTTAATAAATTGGAGTCAAAAGTAGTACACAAATTGATTTTAGTGCCTTCGATAATCAAACATCATTATCTTGGGGGGTCCACTCAGTTAATGAAAAGAAACACTTTTGGTTGACCCTCAACATCATTGTAGGCATGAATTGTAAGCTTGTTTCTCGTAAACTAGTCAACAAACTGCCATAGAAGTAAATAACACAAGCAGGTAGTGAATCGAAAGGTATTAGTGTCAAATCCTTATTTGTTTATTAAGAATTATTTATGCATAGATTCTGCAATGTGCTCAACAAATTTGTAGATACAAGGTGGAGAAATGAAATGGATATAGTATTATACCATTTTGAGGAGGGTTACATCCACTTGCTCATCGCTATCGAATCCAAGGAAAAATGCTAGCATAGAAATGGTATCCCTAACCCAAATTTTAAATTTCACAACTATATATAGAGGATTCCCTTTTGGTACAAATCCATGAATTGTTAATTTTTACAAAAAAAAATATCTTTGGAATTTTGAGTGGTGGCATGATAATTGTTAGCAATTGTTTCTAGGTTTATGCTGACGGTTCCTAATTATTTAATTTTAAACCCCAATACACGGCCATGATTTACCTCCATAATGGACAATGTTTATTCTCAGATTCGATCTGTAACAATTAATTTTATTCCCATCTTAATTATGGGCACAAAGAATGATAAATTTAGGATAGGATAAAACCTCCTGGAGCATCATGCGTCCCAATCCAACCCCTCAAGTTATCTAACCTGATGGGTTCAAATGATTATTTGCAATTTCCTTATTCTCATATATGTTTCTAAGATGTTAAGTTCTTGTGCTAATTACAAGATCATAAATATCATTATATTAATAAGTAAAACCATGGGTTTTAAGAAATTTGGTATATGGGATTGGGGTTTTATTTTTCCCTCATGTGGAAGTAGACATGCTTGGAATTTTGGATTCTAGAAACCCTCAAGCCTAATTTGAAAAACCTTATATTGAAATATTTCAAATTAAAGGCTTATACAGTGCTAATTATAAAAATATAATATAAAAATAATCAAATGCAGGATGACACTCACTCAGAAAAAATGAATATTTTGAGTGTTACATAGTCAAAAACTTATATGAATCTATTCAACCTTCAATTGCAGTATGCCTTCAAGAAATAGAATGCAATGAATGTTAAATATCACCTCACAAGTAGTAGCACATCATTATAAATGATAATATATATTGAATCTTGATTATGTGACACGTCTCTTATCAAATTCCATTCAATGGATGACAATTGTCACTTTGCTAGGCCTATTATGGAAACTTCCATTTGAAATGTGAGTGTGTCAGGCCTTCACACAGGAATAGATCCTATGGAGTTGATATTAATATATCAAATGATGAAGAATATTTAAAATAATTTAATAAATAATAAAATCATACTTCTCATCACGTATTTTAGTATCTATATGTGGTAACATCACACATGGAAGCATTTTGATGTTGCAAAAGAGTCAAGGACAATGTTATAAAAAAAAATTAGTTAATCCCTAGATTAAATTAGAATTTGGATAACTTCTTTATAATGGAATTAGGTGGATCTTGTTTAAAATCCCATGGAACAAAGCCATATAGCCCATATACTAATTTTTTTGATAAGCCACATTGAATAAGGAGCAGCCAAGTGTCACCCATTCCAGGAGCCTGAGTATAAAGGTATGCAAAATAAGTGTCGATGCCTGAAATTGAATATCAGAAAGCTACGTGGCAGGATTCCAGGCCTCCTTAAGGAAAAGGAATTTCATATAATCCAAGATCGTGGAATGAATCAATTTAATAAAGTTTTGGGTCTGCGGTGCCAGTGAGGTGAGCCAGAGTGGAAGTCAGAGGAAGATGTATAAAAAGGTAGCCTCAGTGACCAATCCGAAGCTTCCACATGTCATTTTCATGTTCCTCCCAATATGCAAAATTTCAAATGACCATAAATTTTGATCTTCTATTCTAATTCTTGCAAAATTGGTCTCTTTGGAGAGATTCATTTTCATCAATATAGCTTCCCACGAATGTAATTAATTTTGGCTCAAATATTAATGTTTTATCATTACTATTGATGCGTAATCACAACACCCATGAATTTCTACAACTCAATGGGTTGAGACTCTCGGTGTGATTGCATAACATGGAGCTTTTCCAAAACTATGGGACCTTGCAATCGGGAAATCTCTTTGGATGAATGTCAGTTCCTTTTCCTATGTTCAGGTGCATACATTCAAATTGTAGATGGTCTACTCTAAAACCTACTCTAACTTTCCAAGGAGACAGGGTTAAGAAGATGCAAGAAAATAAACCTAATGCTAACAAAGGTGATGCACCAAAGGAATGTTGAGCAATTTTTTACCATAAACACAAACATTAAAATGTAATACAATCACCATGCACAGACAACCAATATTGAAATGAGATCATCAAAGAGGTGCAATGAACACAAGAGAGGGTTGAAAATCATCCACAGACATGATATTATTGCTCCAAAAATTGATACAATACACCACAATGGCCAAGAGGCAAATATTTGCATTACAGTTTCTAATGGGAGGTTTGAACTCCACAAAATTCATCTTTTAGACCAGAGAAGAAGGGAGGGAAAAGCATAAAATGTCCAACACTTTAGAAAAATTCCCCTCCTTACAATATATAGGAAGAATGAGAGAGGGAGAGAGAAGAATTCAAATTTACCCCAACCACCCTAAAATGCATTTAATTCACTCCATTATGGTGGTAGGTGAGAAACCCTAAAAACCCATGAACTCTATGTAATTTGCATTTTGAAGAACTTAGTCTCACCCAAATACCTTCATCATTTAGTAGGTTAGAAATCTGAAATATTTCCAAAAATGGTGGACTCTATTTCCTCAAATCCTTAGCTTCTCACTCGAAAGATATGGCCATCTGAAGGTTTACGGCATTCATGTGTGAAAATTGGCCTGAGATCTTTCCAAAAGTCCTAAAAACATGCAACCTGTGAAACCTCAAAATTAGGCCTTTCAGACATTTCATTCTGCAGATAAATGTCGGTCGTTGATCATCTTTCCTTCAGAATTATGAAAGTCTGAAACCCTTTGAAATCCAAAATTTTGGACTTTCGGGGTTTTGGGTTTCAAGATTTTCCATTGAGGAGGGATTTTTACTGTTCATTGGGCTTGAGACTTTCCATGAAACTCCAAAATTTGAAACCCTGAAAGTCTGAAGTCTAAAAATTTCAGAACTTCAACTTTAGAGTTTGAGACATTTTCTTGGGCCTTTTATAATTTTGCAACTGAATATTTTGAAACGCTCAAAGTACAAAATTCAAAAAGTCCAAAGTCTAGACCTTTCGGACATTTCAGACTTTGGGATTTCGAACATTTTAGCTTTTGGGATTTCAGGATTTCGGGGGTGCTTCCCAAAAACCAGTTGAAACATGTCTCCGAAATCTTGAAAGTCTAAAATTTAAAGTTTCAGACTTCAGAATTTCATAATTTTTTGCTTACATTCTTGTTCATCGATTCCGTGAAACCTTCGAAACTCTGAAACCCAAAAATTCTGAAATTCAAATTTTAGACTTTCAGACTTCAGACTTTCACTTTTCCTTTTTTTCGGAGTCCCCAAATTTTCTCGAGGTCCTTGAAACCCCGAAAGTCTGAAATTTTAGACTTTTAGACTTAGGAATTCAGAATTTTTCTACAATGACTCGGCCTTTTTCACTCTCATTTGGCCAAGATCCCCGAACCTTGAAAGTCCACTAGCCAAATTCAGAGTTTTGGACTTTGGGTATTCTGACATTGAGGTCGATTTTCCAATTTATGCTTCAAGTTCCGAAATTGGAAACTGTAAAGTCTAAAATTTCAATTTTTAGGAGTTTCAGAATTTAGGAGCATACTTACTTCTAATTTCTAGGTCAGACAGTGCTGGGAGAGTAAATCCAAGTGAACTAGGACAAAATTCTGAAATTCATAATTTCAGAGTTTTAGGTTTCAGACATTTCTAATCATTTTTGAGATCATATTTTATTTGAATTGCCAAAAATTGTAAAAGAGAAAACTTTTGAGCTTTATCTATTTTCTTCCACAAAATTTGAGCTTTGATCTTCTTCAATGTTCCCTTGAAAAACATTCATTTTTACCACTTACATTGCCATGCCGAGCTCTGACTGACAACTTGATCTTCAAAATTATAGGGTGAGCTCGCATGAATGAATACACCCAACTTCATTTCCTTACTACTATACAAGGTCATGTTTGTCAATTTTTCCTGAGGGGAAAATGTTTTAATAGTTTGGTGACTTGCGGGATCACCTACCTGGTAGGTGAAAGATCAGTTGCCTTGAAGTATCCATTGGGCACAGTCATGAATGATAGCCGGATACTCATGTTGTTCTTGAAACTTGAACCCGATTGCTTGCACTATGGGTGATCCTGAACCTGGTAAAGGGTCCACACTTAATTTTATAAGAAAATTTTAACCCCCCATGAGATTTGTGAGAGTAGAGAATTGTATTACTTGGGACTTTCACCTATTTCTGGAATGGAGATGTTCAAAAATAATTTTAGTTTCTCTTAATATTTATCTTCCTTTGAAATTATAATTGATCACATTTACAACAAATATGAGGTTCTTACTCTCAACAACTGGTTTAGGCCATGATGCACAGCATATGGAGAAATATGAACAAAATCTATGTACAAAAGTGATGGTTGCGATACATGCAGAGGTGTGCAAAGACACTTCTTCTAGGGCTTCGAAACCGCAAACTTACCTACCCTAAAAGAATGGGAAATTTTAAACACAACCATGCCACTGGTGATGAGAAATAACTGACCCTTCCTTACAATTTGAAATCCATCCAAATGATTTGGAATTGTCATAAAACTGAGATTAGGAGTGGAAGGTTGACTGGAAATTCCATTTCTCCACTCCCTCCATCAAGGTATCAACTTGAAACAAAAGAAATACCTCTTTAGGTTGATAAAAGTTTCACTTGGTTCCAAGAGGTATTGTTGTTGATCCTTGTCACTTTGAGGCTCTCCCTCATATCACTTAGAAGCAAGCATGATTGGTTATGGCTCCTCTCTTGGCTCTAGTGAAGCCAAGTACCTGATTGGGCAAGGTCTGTTCCTATGAATGTGCCCTTTAATCTTTGAAATTCAACTCCAAGATTGGAGTCTTCATGTGGACCTTCCTAGGAGAATGATGTGGAAGAGATGGTGTCAAGTTGTGCTCTTTTCCTTCCTCCACCTGAGAAGAACATGGAAGATTAGGATCCTCTAACCTTGGTTCCAAAGGTTAATGCCACGAGATATAGGTTGTTGCGCTTTAATTAGGCCTCCTTCGTGAACAATAGGATAATGTGCTATGAAGGTGGATGAGAAAGAGAGAAAATCTCATGTGATCTCCATGGGCTCTTCTCTAGATCCAAAGGAATCCTTCAAGTTAGACAGATAATATGCCTCCTCATTGACCCTAGATCTATGTGTGCTCGACCTCCTTCATGGTGTCCTCCTGATCTGACAACTTGCTCACACTGGTTCCCTCATCCTCAATCATGAAGTTTGAAAGGGGGAAACTCTTCTTCGACATTAGAGCTCGAAGGGGATGAAGTGGGAGGAAGAACTGGAGGTTCTTTCATCGGCCTTCTTTATATTTGAATCCTCTAAAACTGAATGGTTAAACCTCCACAGCCGAATGCATCCTCCTCTTTTCAGATTTGGAGTACCTTCTTCTTCCCTCACTTGTGCTGAGTTGAAGCTTCCTCACCACCAGTTGGGGACCTCATCCTCCTCTGAAGGACTTCACCATCAAGGGGATTTAATCAATCCCAAATCTAAGATCCAATCTAACCAAGCTTCTATCATTTGGATTAACATTTTCTTTGATCTTCTTCTTACTGTCCCCTTGATCATAGATTCTTGAGTCTCTTCCCGATGCATGGGCTCGGAAAAGTAGGAGTGGTGGGTGGGGTCTCCACCAAATTTTATTGATTTATAGTGAAGGGAAGGTATTGATTTTTGATCTTGTTGAGGGGACTTGGATCTAGAAGGGAAAAGGGCAAAGGAATTAATATGGATGGAAGATTAGAAGATGGAGAAGGGAATCGAAATTAGGGGAACAAGTGAGAAACTTCAGATCTCATGAACTATCATGAATAATGATATTGATTGAGAAAGAGGAAAATTCAAGCTATGAGTGGTGGACTTACCCATTGACAAGGTTTTATTGTACCAATTCATAAGCCTCAATCTCCTCAGTTCACTGTGTGAGTTGAATGAACATTTCAACCATGAAGTGCAAGTCGATTCCTTCGGGTTATAGTGTCTTGGAAAAGGGCCTTCCCATGGAGGAAAGGTACCCTGCAACTAATTCTTAAAGATATCATCTACGTTTAGCCCTAGATGGAACTATGCTAGCTTCCATTCTTTGAATCTTCTGCAGTAGACATCATTCTCACAACTAGTAAGTTGTTATCATCATATGCTAACTACAACTCTTCTTGATAAGCTTATAGAAATTGGTTTTGACACTGCTCATATGGGTAAGCAATGGTTGTGAATTGATCATAATCAATGATCTAGAGGAGGTGATGAAATAATTGTTAGACTGACACTGCTACAAGTGTGAATTCCAAAACGGGAATGAAGTCATGATTGCACAACTTCCTAGAATGGAAGAGACTGAAAGAGATGGAATAAAATGGAACCTGATGAAAGGAGAGAAGATCTTCATTTCAAATATGTGGAATGTTTGGAAACCAAATGGAGTCACTAGATGTATTTGGGAAATGAGCCTCAAAAGGCTGGATTTTTCCAAGTTACACACCAAACTCGACAAAAATTTTTAAAACTTTGAAGGACCTGCAGATTTAGATTCTAAGTTTGAAATTTGATTTGGAATGAAAGTCCTGAAAACCTCGTTGGAATGCCAGACTTCTGAATGTAATGAATCCCAAAATCTAAAATTTCATTAGTTCCACTCCTCCCTGAAATCCTCAAAATCTCTTCAGAAATGTCTTAAATATTTGGTTCTTTTCCTTAAAAAACTAAGAGTTACCCTTTTGAAGATTATCTCCTTTTGATCAAAATGAAATTTGGACTTGTTTTGAGCAAGTTAAGCCTTTGATGATTTTAAGTTTCACCTGAGGGTAGAAATGTCTGAAATTGGAGAACTTGAAATTTTCTAGTCCGAAGTTCTTGAAAATTAAATCTTGTGAATGACCTCTTTGGTCCCACAGCTCTGAAAATTTTGATGCAAATAACAGCACCCCCAAATGTCTTTGAACTCCATGGGTTGAAACTGGGTAATGTGATTGCATAACATAGAGCTTTTCCCAAAGTGTGGGACCTTGCAATTAGAAAAGCTCTCTAGATGAAGGTTGGTTCCTATTCCTCTGTTTAGGTGCATACATTAAATTGCAGAGGGTCATATTCTAAAACCTACTCTAACTTGCCAAGGAGACAGGGTTAAGAAGATGCAAGAAAATAAACCTAAGCTAACAAAGGTGATGCACCAAAGGAATGATGAACAATTGCTTTTCCAATAAACACAAACCATTCAAATGTAATACAATTACCATGCACAGATAACCAAGATTGCAATGAGAGATCAGATAATAGAAAATGAACACAAGAGAGGGTCGAAAATCATCCACAGACATGCATTATTGCTCCAAAAATTTGATACAGTGCATTACAATTGCTAAGAGGCAAGAACTTGCATTACAGTTTTAATGGGAGGTTTGAACTCCAAAAATTCATCTGAAGACCAGAGAAGAAGGGAGGGGAAAAGCCAAAAATGTCCAACCTGTAGAAAAATTCCCCTCCTTACAATATATAGGAATAAGAAGAGAGGGAGATAGAAGAATTTGAATTCCTACCCCAACCACCTAAGAAATACATTTAATTCATCCATTATGATGGTAGGTGAGAAACCCTTAAAAACCCTAAAAATTGTGAACTATATTTTTCACTTTTGAAGAACTTGGTCTCACCCAAATTAAGATATCCAAACATAGTTGTGTAGCAGACGCCAAGAGATTTCCAAAAAGTACTCTCTTGCTCAAATCCAAGCTTCCATTCGAAAGATATGGCCATCTGTAGGTCGAACTGGCATTCATGCTATGAAAAATGGCCTGAGAGTTCTAAAAGTCCGAAAAACACACAACCTCTGAAACCCTAAAATTAGGACTTTCAGACATTTCCATTTCAGAGATTGAAACACTATTCATCTACCATATTTCCTTGAGAGTTCCGAAATTTTGAAACCCAAAAATCTTGAATTTTGGACTTTCGAGGTTTTGGGTTTCAGACATTGAGGGGGGATTTTTGGGGTTTTGGGCTTGAGACTTCCAAAACTCTGAATTTCGAAACCCCAAAATTCTGTTTTTTGAAAATTTAGAACTTTGGACTTCGGAATTTCAAACATTTTCTTGTCCTTTTCCAATTTTCCTGCTGAAGATTCTGAAACGCCTAATGCCGAAAACCCAAAAGTTTGAAGACTGAAAATTTGGACATTCAGACTTTGGGATTTCATACTTTTTCTCTGCTTGCCTAGGCATGCTTCCCAAAAATCATGAAACCTTGAAACCTCGAAATTCTGAAATTGGGACTTTTAGACTTCAGGATTTTAGACATTTTTATGTCATTCCTAGCTCGATTCCCGAGGTCCCTGAAACCCTGAAAGACCAAAATTCATACTTTTAAACTTTGGGAATTCAGGCTTTGACGCTTCATTACTTTTTTTGTCTTGATTCCCGAGGTCCCCAAAACCCCGAAATTCTAAAATTCAGACTTTCAGACTTCAGGAATTTGAAATTTTTCTTCTCCATTTTTCTGTCTCAATTTCCAAGATCCCTGAAACCTTGAAATTCTAAAATTCAAACTTTCAGACTTCAGGTATTTGGACATTGAGGGTCAATTTTCCATTTTTTCACTTGAGAGTTCTGAAAGCCTGAAACCTGAAAGTCTAAAATTTCATATTTCAGACATTTTTCTCTAAATTTCCAGCTCCACGCTCCGAGAGTTCCGAAACCCTAGAACCTGAAATTCTGAAATTCACATTTTAAGAGTTTTGGGTTTTAGACATTTCTTGATCATTTTTACCCTATTTTCTCTGAAGTTCCAAAAATGAAAATTTTGAAAACTTTTAGATTCCTCCATGTTTTCCCTCTTGAGCTTTGATCTTCTTCAATGTTCCCTTGGCCATTCCTTTGCTACCATTGCATTTCCATCGCCAAGCTCGACTGCAACTTGAGCTCAAAATTTCAGAGTTTCAGATTTCAGACATTTTGCTCTGAATTTCTAGCCCTGTGCTCTGAGAGTTTCGAAACCTCAAAACCTGAAATTCTGAAATTTGTACTTTCAATTTTTTTGGGTTTCAGAAATTTCCTGATCATTTTTACCCTATTTTCTTCAAAGTGTTAAAAATGAAAAATTTGAAAACTTTGAGGTTTCTCCATGTTCTCCCTCTTAAGCTTTGATCTTCTTTAATGTTCCCTTGGCCATTCCTTTTCTACAATTGCATTGCCATCGCTAAGCTCAACTGCAACTTGATCTTCAAAATTGAAAGTGAGCTCGCATGACTGAAACACCCTCTCCATTTCCACCTGCATGCAAGGTCATGTTTATCAATTTTGCATGAGGGGAAAAATTTTGGATAACAGTTTGGTGACTCGCAGGATCACCTGCCTGCTAGGTGAAGGATCAGTTGCCTTAAAGTATCCATTGGGCATGGAGTCATGAATGATAGCCTGATACTGATCTTGTTCTTGAAAATTGAACCTGATTGCTTGCACTTGGTGATCCTGAACCTGCCCCGCTGTCCGTACTCTTAATTTTCATAAGAAAAATTGAAGATGAGATTTGTTTGAGTAGAGAATTGTCTTGAACAAGGACTTCACCTATTTCTAGAATGGACTGTCTCTAAACTTGATTTTATTTTCTCTGTATTTGCCTTCCTTTTAAATTTACAATTGATCACATAAAAATATGAGTTTCTTGCTAGAACAATTGAAAGGCATGATGCACTGCACTGATTAGAGAAATACAAACAAAAGCTATGTACAAAATATGAATGCATACATGCAGGGTGTGCACGAGTACTTCTTCTACTAAAAGCAAACTTACCTACCCTATACTAACCAAAGAGATGAGAAATTTCAAACAAAACCTGCCACCGGTGATGAGAAATAACTGCCCTTCCTTATAATTGGCAGCCATGCAAATGATTTGGCATTGAATAATACTAAGATTAAGAGTGGAAGGTTGACTGAAAATTGTTTCTCCACTCCCTCCATAAAGGTATCAACTTGAAACAAAACAAATACCTCTTCAGGCTGCTGCTCACTTGGTTCCAAGAGGTATTGTTGTTGATCCTTGTCACTTTGAGGCTCTCCCTTATTCTTATAATCAAGAATGACTAGTTATGTCTCCTCTCTTGGATCTAGTGAAGCCAAGTACTTGATTGGGCAAGATCTGGTCCTATGGATGCTCCCTTTGCTATGAAATTCAACTCTAAGAATGGATTCTTCCTGCAGACCTTCCTGGGTGAATGATGTGGAAGAGATGGTGTCTTTGTGCTCTTTTCCTTCCTCTGCCTGAGAAGAAAATGGAAGATTAAGATCCTCTAACATTGGCTCCAAAGGGCTGCCATGAGATACAAGCTGTTGCGCTTGAATTCCCTCCTTCTTGACAATAAGATAATGTGCTTGGAAGGTGGATGAGGGAGGAGCAAATGATTTGATCTCCACGGGCTCTTCTCCTTCGAAGCAATCCTCCAAGTTAGATAGATAATATACCTCCTCGTTACCCTGTTGCATGTGCTCGACCTCCTTCATGGTGTCGTCCTGATTGGTAACTTGCTCACTATGGTTCCCTTCATTCTCAATCATGAAGTTTGAAAGTTAAAACTATTCTTTGACATTAGAGCTCAAAGGGGATAAAGTGGGAGGAAGAACTGGAGGTTCTTCTGTAGCCTTATTTTTATTTGAATCCTCTTAAACTGAATGGTTCTCCTCTACATCCAGAATGAATTCCTCCTCTTTTATATTTGGAGTACCTTCTTCTTCCCTTGCTTGTGCTGCAACCAAAGCTTCCACCACTTGTGTCTTGACCTCAGCCTCCTCCAGGGGCTTGACCATCAAGGGGATTTTATCAATCCCGAATCTAAGAGCCAAGCTCACCAAGCTTCTAATCATTTCTTCTTTTCTTGTCCCTTCTTCTTACTGCTCCCCTTGACTAGATTCTTGAGTCTCTTCCTGACACGGGCTCAAGAAAGTAGTAGGAGTGGTGGGTGGTGTCTCCACTAGTATTTTATTTATTTATAGTGGAGGGGAAGGTATTGCTTTTGGATATTGTTGAGGGGGCATGGATTTGGAAGGGAAAATGGAAGAGGAATTGAGATGGGATGGAAGATTAGAAGATGGAGAAGGAAATTTGACATTAGGGGAAGCAAGTGAGAAACTAGAGTCATGACACTGCTGCAATGATATTGATTGAGAAAGAGGAAAAGAAAAACTATGAGGTGGTGGACTTACCCATTGACAAGGTTTTATTGTATCCAACTCATAAGCCTCAATCTCCTAGGTCCACTATACGAGTTGAGGCAACATTTCAACCATGAAGTCATTTTTTTCCTGTAGGCTATAGTGTCTTTGAAAAGGGCCTTCCCATGGACAAGGTTCCCTGTAACCAATTCTCAAAAATTTCATCTACGCTGTAGCCCTGGATTGAACTATGCTAGCATCCATTCTTTGGATCTTCTGTAGTAGTTCAACATTCTTTGTATAGTTGTTATCATCATATGTGTACCCTTGTTCTTCATAAGCTCAATAGTGAAACTAGTTTTGACACTGCTCATATGGGTAAGCATGATGGTTGTGAATCTGATCATAATACTGATCTAGAGGGTTCATGATACTTGTTAGAGGCTGATTGTACTGCTGCAAGTGTGAATTCCAATGTGGGAATGAAACCATGATTACACAAATTCATAGAATGAAAGAGAATGAAAGAGATGGACAAATAATGGATGAAAATGAATGGAGAGAAGGTCTACAATTGTAAATATGTGGAATTTTTGAACCGAATGGAGTCGTTAGATGTGTTTGGAAATGAGCCTCAAAAGACTGAATTTTGCCAAGTTACACATCAAACTCGAAAATAATAAAATTAAAACTTTGAAGGACCTGCAGATTTGAGATTTTGGAGTTTGAAATTTGATTTGGAATGACAATCCTAAAAACCTGAAAATTCTAGACTTCTGAATGTCTGAAACTCGAAATCTGGAAATCCCAAAATTCAAAAAGTTTTGAAACCCCAAAATCCTGAGATGTCCAAATTCCCAAAATTAAAAAAACTCCACAATTTTGAAAATCAAAGGTTCAAAAAACTAAGAATACCCTTTTGAAGATTATCCCATGATCTATCAACTAGTGAAATTTGGAGCTATTTTGAGCAAGTTAAGCCTCTGAAAATTGATTTCAGGGTTCACCCTGAGGGGGTGAAATATCCAAAATTAGAGAACTTGCAATTTCTAAGTCCGAAATTCTCTAAAATTCCTTTAAAGCTTGTGGAATGACCTCTTTGGTCCCACAGGGTGTGCCAAAAATGTTGATGCGTAATCACAACACCCCTTAATGTCTACAACTCGATGGGTTGATACTCTCAGTGTGATTGCATAACATGGAGCTTTTCCCAAAGTGTGGGACCTTGAAATCAGGAAAGTTCTCCAGATGAAGGCTAGTTCTTATTCCTATGTTCAGGTGCATACATTCAAATTGTAAAGGGTATACTCTAAAACCAACTCTAATTTGCCAAGGAGACAGGGTTAAGGAGATGCAAGAAAATAAACCTAAGCTAACAAAGGTGATGCACCAAAGGAATGTTGAACACCTTTTTTTCCATAAACACAAACCATTAAAATTTAATACAATCACCATGCGCAGACAACCAAGATTGCAATGATTTATTAGAGAGGTGCAATGAACATAAGAGAGGGTTGAAAATCATCCATAGACATGCATTATTGCTCCAAAAATTTGATATAGTGCATTACAATTGCCAAGAGGCACAAACTTACATTACAGTTTTAATGGGAGGTTTGAACTCCACAAATTCATCTACAAACCAAAGTAGAAGGGAGGGGAAAAGCCAAAAATGTCCAACCTTTATAAAAATGCCCCTCCTTACAAAATATTGGAATAATGAGAGAGGTAGATAGAAGAATTCAAATTCCTACCCCAACCACCTAAGAAATACACTTAATTCATCGATTATGGTGGTAGGTGAGAAACCCTGGGAAACCCTAAAAATGGAGAACTATATTTTTCAATTTTGAAGAACTTGGTCTCACTAAAATTAATATATCCAAACATAGTTGTGTAGTAGACGTTGAGATCTTTCCAAAAAGTCCTCTCTTGCTCAAATCCAAGCTTCCAGTAGAAAGATATGGTCATCTGTAGGTCAGTGGCATTCATGTTGTGAAAAATGGCCTGAGAGTTCTAAAAGTACGAAAAAAACGCAACCTCTAAAACCCTGAAATTCAGACTTTCAAACATTTTCATTTCGGAGATTGAAACACTATTCATCATCCATATTTGCTTAGAAGTTTCGAAAGTCTGAAACTTGAAAGTCTGAAATTTCATACTTTCGGGGTTTCAGGTTTCAGACATTAAGGGGGGATTATTTCATTTTGGGCTCAAGACTTCCGAAACTCTGAAGTCTAAAACCCTGAAAGTCTGAAGTCTGAAAATTCGGGACTTTGGACTTAAGATTTTTTGACGTTTTCTTATCCATTTCGAATTTTCTCGCCGAATATTCCAAAACGCTTAATGCCGAAACCCAAAATTCCTAAGTCTAAAAATTCAAACATTTGGACTTCAGGATTTCATACTTTTTCTTTTCTTTCCTGGGCATGCTTCCTAAAAATTGCGAAACCCCAAAAGCCCAAAAGTATGAAATTTAGACTTTTGGTCTTCGGTATTTCAGACATTTTTGCTTTATTCTTGGCTTGATTCCCGAGGTCTCTAAAACCCCAAAAGTCTTAAATTCAGAATTTCAGACTTTGGGAATTCATACTTTGATGCTTCATTCCTTTTTCTAGCTTGATTCTCGAGGGTCCCTGAAAGTCTGAAAGTTTGACTTTAAGACTTTGGGAATTCAGACTTTTTCTTCTCCCTTTTTCTGGCTTGATTTCCAAGATCCCCAAAAGTATGAAATTCAGAGTTTCAGACTTCAGAAATTCAAACATTGAGGGTCGATTTTCCATTTTATGCCTGAGAGTTTTGAAAGCCCGAAACCCGAAAGTCTAAAATTTTGGACTTTCAGACTTCGGATATTTTGCTCCAAATTTCCATCTCCGCGCTTCAAGAGTTCTGAAACCCCAAAACCCAAAAGTACAAAATTTGGAATTTCAGAGTTTTGGGTTCGGATATTTCTTGATCATTTTTACCCTATTTTCTCTGAAGTGCCAATTATGAAAAATTTGAAAACTTCAAGCTTTATCCATGTTCTCCCTCTTGAGCTCTGATCTTCTTTGATGTTCCTTTGGCCATTCCTTTGCTGCCATTGCATTTCCATCATCGAGCTTGACTGCAACTTGATCTTCGAAATTGAAAGTGAGCTCAAATGACTGAAACACCCTCTCCATTTCCACTTGCATGCAAGGTCATGTTTTTCCATTTGGCCTGACGGGAAAAAATTTGAACACCAATTACAATTTTTAATTTTTTTACAGTTCACATGATTCAACATCAAACACAATTTTCTATTTTTTCACAGTTCACACAAATTTGAATTAAATGCATTAGTGTTTTTATGTTGTAGTCTTGGTGAATTATATATAAGGAAAGTTTAGAACTAATATAAATACAAAGTTATATAAGCGTGCCGATTTGAGCTCTCTTTCTCTCTCTTTTCTCATCCTAATTCATGTGCTATTTAAGCTTTAGAGTTTCCCATTAAAATTTGTTATTTCTTTTTACTCAGTCACCAGTGGTCCATTATGGCTTACATTCCAAGGAGCATATTACATAAAAGATTTTATGCAAGTGATGTTGAATTAGACTTGGTCAATCATGTATTAACCTTGCATGATACCATGGAATCAATGGAGGATTTTTCTTTTGTTGACAAAGTCCATTTTGGTTTTATTGCTAGGCTAGCTAATATTACCCCTATCTTTCAAATGTATCAATCACTTGTTCAGAATATTTTTACTAAAGGATATTCATATTTTACTTTTAAGGATGAACTTTTCCTAAAACCTATCTGTAATAACTTCCACCGAAATTTTATAGGGGTAGGAGGTGCATGCCTTGACGTAGATTCTTTGACAAATTTTTTTCCGAGTTGTCGAAGAAAGTAGGAAGATTGGAACGAAAAGTGTCCAAGGTCTTCAAACAGAGAATTATGAGACTGGCATTATGATTGAGGGAGAAATATGAGTCATGATTGTTGGGGAAAAGGGGAAGAAAACCCTTACGCTATGGTGGAAAAATTATGCAAAACTGGTTGGCCATGCCTGAAGGGAAGCCTGAGAGTCTAAAGGATTTATATAGCCCTCCTTCATCCCAGAGGAGTTTGATTGAAATGGGGATGTCTGCATCTTGCATTAGTCAAATTTTGTAATTATTTCAGTCCATGGATGATTACAAGGAATTTCATTAAAGGAAAGAGAGACTACTCTTTGGCTCTACACCAGTCTCAGGTTGTCTTTCTTGTATGTAAATGTGAGAAAGAATAGTCTTGTATAGCTGTATAACATATATCTATTTGGTCAATTTATAAGTTTTTATGTCAATACTGTTGTTTTCTCCTATAGGATATCTTTATAACTTCAGGTAGTATAGTTGTACAGATTTAATTGTAACTTTGATGTTATATATATATATATATATATATATATATATATATAATATATATATATATATATATATATATATAAGTTTCAAAGGTGAGTTTTCCCCAATAGATCCCATTTCTATTATGCAAAAAAAATAGTAACATGTGAAACACTGAAACAATAACTTGGTTTCATAGCTTGATCTATGTTGGGGCCTTTCCTTTTGTTACTGTTTAGTTTTGTGATTGTTTTAACATTTTATTATTAATAAAAGCATTCTCAATTTTAAAAAAACACTGAACCTACTCTTTTTTCTTGTCAATATTTGGTGGTTAGAAAAATTTGATGGTTGTAATAGTTTGATTGTTGGAATAATTTTCAAAAATAAATTACTTGTAATTATCTCATCCTCTTTAAGAATGTAACATGTTCTGATTTTCATCTGTTGGAATTACAATTTGTTGTAAATCAAAGTGCCTGACATGTAACTTAGTTCGCAATTCATAATTGAGGGTGACAGTGGAGATTTACTTTATTTTTGTATGCAAATTTACTGACAAGGTTATTAATGGTTTAACAAAGCCAAAAAAAATTGTCTAATATATTCAAATAATCAATACATTTTTCTGATAATATATTTTTTCTTATTTATACTTGATCAATGATGATAACCTTTAAAAAATAAAATAGAAACATGTGAAACACTGAAACAATAACTTGGTTCATAGCTCGGTCTCTGTTGGGGCCTTTCTTGTTGTTACTATTTAGTTTTGTGATGGTCATAACATTTTATTATTAATAGAAGAATTCTCAATTTTTAAAAAAACACTGAAACTACTCTTATTTATTGTCAATATTTGGTGGATGGAATAATTTCATTTTTGGAATAATTTTCAAAATTAAAATACTCTAAATTATCTTATCCTCTGTAAGACTATAACATGTTCCACTTTTCATCTGTTGGAATTAAAATTTGTTGTAAATAAGAGTTTCTGACATGTAACTTTGTTAGCAATTCATAATTGAGAGTGGCAGTGGATCTTTCATTTATTATTGTATGAAAATTTACTGACAAGGTTATCAATGGTTTAACGAAGTCAAATTTTTTTTTCTAATATATACAAATAATCAATACATTGTTATGATAATATCATTTTCCTTATTTATGCTTGATCAATGATGATATATTTCAAAAAACTTGAGAAACTGTAGATGTGCAAAGTTATTAACTTCTTAATCTATAAAAATAGAATTGTTGCAATACTCTCTTTTTCTTGGTAATTAATTGAATTTGGATTCTGGAATCCAAAATTCAAAATCTCTGCAATAGCTCAAATATCAGGTGATTTGAATCTTGTATCCCTGATTCCTCACAAAATTTTCTAGTATTTTCACCTTCAAAAATAAATCCCATTAATCCTAATTCTCGTGGTGAGATTTGATAGCTTCGGATGTTATTTTCAATTGTAAGAACCATGTCAAAGTGTGAAAGGCGAGATAGTAAGAAGGCTCCACTTATGAATAGTTTTAACAAACCTTAAATGATCTTTCTGTCATGTATGCTTCACTGCGAAGTGTGAACCAATAAAAAAATTCCACGTATGTACAAATTTCACAGTTTCAGAATCTACATATGCTTTATTAGTCACCTTGAACTCGAAGTGTAAGCTAATAGAAAATCTCTAAGTTAGTTCACAATTCACATTCACAATGTAAGTTTTTGATAACCTTTTCAGTTGTTAACCAATAATAATATTTCATGCTTTATGCTACTTTGTTTTTAACATAAACAATATATGTTAATACTTTGTCATAAATATTCATAAGCGAGCCAAAAAGACATCTCCACGTTATTTCTCACGTTGTTTTCCTTTTCATAGTGTGGAAGGAAAGCCAATAAGAAGGCTCCACATATGTACAATTTTAATGGATCGTTTTCTATTAAATGATATGTATTTCATGTATGTTTCAGTGCAAAGTTTGAACCAATAAAAAATACCACATATGCATGGATTTTACAGTGCCAGACTCTACATATCCTTTATTAGTCACTTGAAGCACAAACTAATAGTAAATATCTGTCTGTGATGCTTATAATGTTTTCAGACTTCACTAAGTGTTTTGAATGAAGATGTAATAGAAAAAAAAATGAATAGCTTCCGCACAGTGTCCTTTCTTCAGAGAAGTTATGGTTTGTAGGATCCGTGAAGTGCTTGTCCTATTAATTTACGAATAGAGAATGAATCAACAAGCTCCACATAGTTTTGTAAATGAATAAACATTGACAGGTTAGATAACACTATGATGACATTATGTAAATTGTCACAAACCAAAAATGCTTGTTTCCTTTGCAAAAAAATATTAACTCCTAATCAAATACCTTCAAAATTAACCATTCATAATTAGAATTATGTGTCCAAACTCATCACATTTTTTTATTTATTGATAAAAGGTTTTAAAGGGACCTTACCCAAGTACAATTGGTAGCTCAACAACCAAGATAAAAAGGAAAAAAAGTGGCTAATAGTAGAAGGAGGCCACTCCTCAGTTAGCAACAAAAATAAACTAGAAACTAGGGCAGGGGCCATCTTCCAATAAGAAATCCCCACTGCGAGCAAAACTACCAAAATGTAGCACCCACAACAACAAGAAAATAATAATAAAATAACTATAATCAACCAACAAAAATGTACAAACTAATTGAGAAACTTATTGTAAAATTTGGTAGCAATCTAGAGAGCTTGGTACAGGGTCAAGGTTGAAGTGATTTTTGGGTCCCAATTCGAATCCTTGAACTTCTTGGAGAGCTTGTTATTCTTCCATCCAGAAGCCTAGATCCTGCTAATGTCATAGATTTGCCTTATGTGCTCTTTCATTAATTCAAGAACCGCTCTGTGAATGGCTAGAAGATTGTTGTGTTTCTCCTCCAAGGTGTTGAACTTATTAATCATATTATTAACCTCCTCTTTAAGTTTGGGAATAGAGTCATCAGTTGAGTTTTAATGTCGGATTTAAGAAAAAAATCTAGAGTCTTCTAAAGTTTTCAAATTCTCAGCTTGAATTTTCAACTTATCATGTCTAGGATCCTTATCACTAATCATAACATCATCAGGAACACTATTACCCCCCATAAATTCTTTGCTCTTACTACTCTAAGAACCTGTTTGGGAGGTGGATCAATTGAAGTATCACGATACATAGGGATCTTAGTGTGAATTGGGGGTTGTTGAGGGAGAGGTGGGGAAATTTGGGGGGAAGGATCACTAGCAACAACATCAGATAGGTACTAGTGAATGAGATAAATGACTCCTTGATGCAATGGTACAATTTTTTATGGCCCTAAACCTCCTCAATTGAATTTTACATGGAATTTAGAATGTAGTAGGACAAACTCACCTTAGCCTCCTGACAGAAATGGTTTAAAAGAACCAGGTGATGAAACGAAACTATGTAAAACCTTCCCTCAAACGTGACGTTTATAACCATCATACGAGATACATCATCAAATGGATTTGGAATTTTATCACAGATAATCCCTTCCTTTTTTATTTCCAAGCTTTCCCCATCATCGAGGAAGTTTTTTTCTTCCACTTCCTTGTCAAATTTATTCCTTTAACATTTATTTCCATCCATACTGATACCGGTGGTGAAGGGAATAAACTCCTCAGAAATATTAAAATCTTTGCCTTTATAATTGAATTTCCTATCTTTCCAGTTCTCCACAAATTTCAAAGAAATGAATAGGTCATGACCTTTAATTCTTTGAATAAAATCAGGGAAACTCCCAATGCTAAGTGTTTTCTAGAGCTCGACATTTTTTTTCCATTGAGGATAGAAAATCAGCTAGACAGAACAAGGAGATCCACCCATAGTGTGAATCGATGACTAGTATGAAGCGCATAGCTAGAACCAACTAGGAATAGAATTCCACCCAGCTCTCCAGTAGCACAAAGAATCATAAGTTACAGAGGTGAAAAGTGACTTCTTTCCCCAATAATAATTGTAAGGTCAATGTTTAATTTTTGGGATGTATGGTAAATTGTTTACAATTTTCTTCATTAACCCATGCTAAGGATTCCACATGTGAACATATCCATCTAGGGAGTTTCATTAGCTTCTTTAACGATAGCCTAGTGTGCTTCATGAGGGTTGTCTTGAACATCATAACATTCAATATAATTATCCGTACATACCCCCACATTAACTAAGACATCTGAAGATTTGTTCCCTTATCTATATACATGTTAAAAGATGATGTTGATACCATTACATATATATAGTTAAGGATTCATTAATGAAGTCACTTATGCATCTATTAAGGATTTGGGTCTTAGTAAGATTTTTAATAATGTTCATTGATTCACCTTCCACTATGATACTTTCCACTTTGAGATTTCTAACAACTTTGATTCCCCAGAGAGAAGCTAGTGCTTTTGAGTAGTGATTTGTTTGCTTTCCCATGGAACCTGCATAAGTAGAAATAAGGTGACCCAAGTGATTTATAATTAGACCACCTCCAACAGATGGACCAAAAACTCGTCACATTTGATAAACATGAAGTAATTTATTTAAATATGAAAGAAAATGAATTATCTAAATGCGCAACATAGATAAACATGTAAATCAAATACTACAAATTCTTAGGTACCACTACTAATCTTGTGTGTACTATAAGGTTTTTAGTTACTTACAACGAAGATAAAAATTATATAAACTCTTTTATAGACACTAATTTAGATTTATTTTTAAGAATTGTGAAAAACATTAATATGTGTAATTTTTTTTATTAAGGTAAAAAATGGTTTGAGGGACCATACTTAAATACATTAATTAAAAAAAAAATTTGGGTCTTTACAATATTATAAAGTTAATACAGCCTCCCATAGCAACAAAATTATAG
Organism: Taxus chinensis; assembly: GCA_019776745.2. Lineage (NCBI taxonomy): Eukaryota > Viridiplantae > Streptophyta > Pinopsida > Cupressales > Taxaceae > Taxus > Taxus chinensis. The sequence continues at coordinate 763,042,657 of CM034150.1, read as the reverse complement.
CAAAAAAACAACATTGTTCAGAACAGACATAAACCTAAACAAACCAGAAATTAGAAAAGATAGAAATTATTTCATTGATTGGTGAACATGTTTCCACTCCTCATATAAGTTGATTGTGGATGTTTCCATACCTTCAATATCCTCTTATTCTATTGTGTGAGTTCTCCTTAGCTTCTTTTTTCCATTACCCAAGCGAGTTTCATCCAATTTCCTTTTCTTAACCACCTCCTTCAACATATTGAGGTGTGATATGCTACTTTTTAAGGTTAATTTCCTCCATGTTATAATTTGTTAATATGATATTTAATGGTTTTTATTTCACCATCCATAACAACCACTTTGGTTTCCATCTGTTTGAATTTTTCCACAACTTATTTTTGGGTGTTTACATCTATTATAGGGTTAAGCATATTCATACATCCAAGAGAGAAAATCTAGAATTTATTTAAAAAATCACTTATCTCATTCCGGTCCTTGAGAATCTTATTAAAAAAATTCTTATTGAAGATAATGTCATATTTCATCTATTGAATAACCACATCATAATTTTCTTGGTGAAATTTATCAACATTACTTTACTTGTCTGCAAAAGAAGAGAAGTAGAGTTCAAGGGAGAATTATTGCTTGTTCCACTCATAACAAGAGTCAAAGGATTGTCATTCATCAATTGGGATTCATCAATAACTTATGGGATATTTTGTTCCATATCAAACTTTGCATCTTTATAGTTATTCCCACAGTTGGAAGAGAAAACCAAAAAAATCTTCTAATGAGCCTTGGATTTAGAAAAGGAAGGGAGATCATTAAGCAATCCTTTGTATTTAGATGACATTATACAAATTTTCATAGACCAAAAATTCTTAATTCCTTTGCAAAAAAATATTAAATCCTAATCAATTACCTTCCAAATTAACCATTCATAATTATAATTATGTGTTAAAACTTGTAATATTTTATAAAAATGAAGTAATTTATTGGAAGATGAAAGATAAGAAATTATTTAAATGAGAAACATATATAAAAATGCATATCAAAGACTACAAATTATTTTTTACCACCACAAATATTGGAACTACTAAGGGACAAGACTATATAAGTTATAACTACTATATGGTCACGAACTAATTTCTACAGTCTTGAATTCAATCCTCAAATCTTAACCTTTGACAATATGGATTTGAAACTTCTCGTTTTATTGTGATTCACTTTATATAGAGTGATATTGACTCTATTATATAGCCTTCTATAATTTATTAGGTAAAATATTTTGATAAGGCATACCATAGGAAGATAAAATGAAAAAAAAATGTAAAAAATGAAATTAAAGCAGATCAAAACATAGCTATTCTCAATGGAATGTTTGGGGTATTTTTGAATATGTTTCAAATGATTTTTTGACATGGCATAGATAATATTGCATCACTAAGTATTAACAATTTCTTATAGTGTTAAGTATATTTTTTGGTCATTATCTTGCCAAGTATTCAAGTCTGTTCACATTATAACCTTGTTAAAAAATAAAATAATAAATTTATGACTATGCTAATATATTATGCATATCTAAAAATTTGAGGACAAATAACATTATACAATTATTAATAAATCAAAACATATCTAAGAAACTTTGCAACACAGTTGAGATTTGAGAAGTTGATACATAGAAATTTAAAAAAGTCACAGAACAATCCTTGGACTATCAAGCCGACAAGCTCTTTCTTTATAAAAAGTATTCCTCCTTAGAGGGTAAACCACTGGTATAGTTACACTATTACAAAAAGTTACCACCACCACAAGGCTTAAAAACTATAGATTCCATGAAAGAAAGTTGATACTTCCTATGTTTAAGATTACAAATGTAATAATATTAAATCCTAATAATAGGAAAGCTACTACTTGTGCCTTGTTTAAGCTCCAGTTCTAATTAGGTTTCACTAGAAGTTACATGTGTAGATTGCATTTGACTACGTTGAAGTTCAGTCGTACATGCTTTGAACTCATTTTCAATATAACCCAGGTCTAGAATAGATGGCCTCATTAGATTAGGTACGTCTTTTATGAGTACTAAAAATATTTTATAGATAGGTTTAACATTTTCACTCAAAAGTAAAGCTTTCCTCCACTTTTCCATTTACAAAATTCACCAATTCCCATAATACATAATGTCATCCCAGCCATATCTGCCTGTGAAAACCTAGCGCTTAGAGTAACCATAAATTCTTGCAATTTTTGCTCAAAGATGAACTTGTAAATTAGCCTAACTTGTGGGTGATGCATAGAGGTAATATGAGATTCAAATACTAATTCATATATCTTATCTACTATACCCCATAGCTATGTCATAAATTCTTCCACCGTGGCCATCTAATCACCCAATTCTTTCAAAATTTTATGCCATTTAGATATTTGTTGTATTCAAGTCTTGGATTTTGATTTGTAATAAATTCAGACAAAGACCCCTGTTTATGACACCTAGTAGCTTGTCCATCATGGAATTTGTCTTGGTCATATGTTTTTGTTGGCCTTGTACCTGACGTAACAATTTGTCTCTTACATCTTGATGACTTCATACAGAAACTAATAGCTCGTAAACATTTCTCAAGGAAATTTGCACATTGGTAAAAGTGTTCTTTAACACACTTAATTGCTTCTAAGAATGCAAAGCATCAAGATGAGCATGAATTCTCTTAACCAAATCGGTTTTCATCTATTAAGTGACATCAATAATTGAATAGGGGTCTACATCCATGATTTGTTCCCCCGTGCATGCTTTCTTGGAAATCCTCAAAATGTCATACTCTGTTTCCATGTATATAGGAGTAGATCCTTGGGGAAAAATTCCTTTTTGTGACCCTATTGAGGATTCCTATGTCAGTATCATACTTGAGCTTCACCTTTGGGTCTTCAAGTTGTGCCATTGCATAAGCCATTTCTTTTTTCCCAACATGAGGAGTCCACATTCGCTCTGAAGTAGTAGATGCAATTGTTGTTATGGAAGGAGAGGTAGAAGAAGGCCTTACCACTTGTGGTAAGGTGTTTAGTGTTAAAGGAAAATATGGTTTAGCTTGAAAAAGTTCCAAAGGGGCCAAGAAATGGCTCATGAAACTTTGAGTGACCGTAGGATCTTGAAAATAAAAAATGGTAATGAAAGGGGGAATTGGATGGAGTGCAACATGCATGCCTAATAAGAAAGTTTGGGAAACATATGGTGTGTTTTTTCTATCTCCCGAATGGATGCGTGAAATTCTTCTTCTACATTTTGTATGCCTTTGTAAATCCATTCCCATAATCGTGAATTGCTTAGAGCCTAGTTTTACTTGCAATTTCACCATCCTTAGCAGAAACATTTGATTCTATGTGTCAATGGTGAAGTTGCCCCTGTTTTTCATCTTCTACGGCCGTGTTCCCTGTCAAATTTCTGGCTCAATGTTCGTGGGTACGTGTTCATCAATGATTGGATGAGGGATGGCGGATGAATGTAATAAACTTGTCATTTTTGTCACTTTTGGCTATTTTGGAAAAAATATTAATTTGGTCCCATGGCCCCATCAAGCTCTGATTGGCTAAGTTTAAGTGGCGGAGAAAATTTTTTGTTTTTGCCCCGAAGGTGTACATGTGTCAGAAGTTAAGCAGTTGAGGGAAAACGGGTCTTTTTTGTGCTTTAAGGCACTATGGTAAAAAGGTAAAGAATATGAAAAAATTGCCTAAAGAGGACATGGAAACTTCTGAAAGTCGAAGGTGGAAATGTGGATCAGCGGAAGACTTTGAAGTTTTTAAGCCTTTTTCATGAAAGAAGGAATAAGGTGTAGAAAATGGGCCAAAACTCCGTTGCGAATCAGAGGTGGACGCGTTTCATTGAAAATTCAAAGAAGGAGAAGTGGGTTGTTGAGTTCCTTTGAATTTTGTTTTTGGCTTTATTTTGTAAAGTTACAAAGTAAACTACAACTTCACTCCAATCAAGAGAGGACACGTAGAATTTTGAAAAGTCAAAGCAGGGAGGCAGAAAATGAAGTATAAAAATGAACTAAAAATCTGAACCAATTAAAAAGGGACACATGGCATTGAAAATTCTAAGTAGGAGGTGGAATATTGAGTTAATTTGAAGTTTTTCAACTTTAAAAGAATTAAAGTTATAATGGGAACCATCGTTCCACTCAAATCAGAGAAAGATAAGTGGCAATTTGAAAATTAAAAAGCAGAGGGATGCGGGTAGCCGAAGCACTTTGAAGTTTTTAATCCTTTTTGTTGAAAAGGGAATAAAGTTATAAAGAGAACGTGGCGTAGCTCCGTTGCAAATTAGACAGGAACACGTGGCAGCTTTGAAAAGTCAAAATAAGGAAGGCGGATCATCGGAGAAGTTTGAAAATTTAAGCCCTTTTTGGTGAAAAAGGGAATAAAGTATAAAAGTGAAGCGTGGCCTCACTAGAGATCAATTCAACCCAGTGTTGAAAATTCAAAGGTGGAGGTGTGGGATGTCGGAGGAAATTTGGAAATTTTGATTTTTTGGTGAAATGGAGTAAAAGGTATAAAAATGAAGCACGGTCCCACTGGGACCCACATCAAAAGCTAAAAGCGGGCCTGCAGGGCTTGAGGAAGATTTTTGCACTTTGTATCTTTTGCGCTAAGGGCACAATTCAACTTTTGGCCCGCAAAGCCTTTGGGGAAAAATTGTATGGCAGAGCTGTAGGAAGTTTTTTTGAGATTTTTTGCTTCTTCGCAAAAAGGGAGTAAGTTGCATTGTCGGGCCCGCGGATCCGTTTTGAAAAATGGCATTTTTTCATACGTTCAAAAATTCAAATGGCCATATCTTTCGAACCAGAGCTCCAAATGTGACAAAATTGGTACCATTGGAAAGATATCGACTTCCTCTACAATATGGGAGCATAAAATATTATTTTTGTAGGAAATGGAGGGTGAAAATATGAAAAGATGTCTTCTCCGCCATTAATGTGTGATCTGATTGCTCGAGATGATCAGATTTTGATCAATCCTGTTGTTTTCTCTTCTCCAGCACTGCAAACATCATGAAAATCAATGGGATATCTGATTTTATGGGGGAGATTCGGAAAACATCTTTCACACCATTAATATGTGATCGAACTTCTTCAACTGGATCAAATTTGATCTTATTTTCATCCTTGCTTCTTCAGCATGCCAAAAAACATGCAGAACCAGACTTGACATATTTACAGAGCATTAATGGTTGGTGGTTGAATCTCCAAATCAGATTTCATCCTTTCTCTTCTTTTTATCTCTTTGTTTCATCTATAAATGTAAAATCTTAGCTCATTTGCAAAGGTTTGGGGATTCATTTTCATGAGAAAATTTGAGAAAGCCCATCTTCCTGAGAGACCATCTGAGAAACCTGTTTAATTTCTTGTGATTTTAATTTCTATCATGTCAAATTGGTTGTGAGTGTATAACCATTGAAAAGATCTAAGATTGTTTTTTTATAACTTTCCCCTATTGATAAATCAAGAGATTTCAAATTAATCTGTGTTAATCTTGGGAAAAAACTTGAGTCTCCTTCATTTCAGATTGTCTGCAAATAGTTTTTCTTGTTTCTGTTGCAATCTTACATTGAAATATTTGTGAATCACACAAAATCTCATCCCTGTGATAGTTTAGTGGCATTTGCAATCTTATTATCAGAAGATCTTTCATCTGTTAGTGAGATAAAAAAATTTAAAATCACTTCACCTTCCTTGATTGACAGAGATTGTTTGTTAGGCTTTGAGGGTATCTTAGGCATGATAAAACAAAGATTGATATTGTTTAATTTGGTTGTTAACTCGAGCCTTCATGTTTAAAATCCTAAAGATTGTGTGAAAATGTGAAAATCTGGGCCTCCATTGATGCACACCTTCTGGTTGAAGGAAAATTTTGACTATTCTGAAGCTTTTTGTTGTTAAGTTTTCCAGTTATTATTAAGGCCCTCAAAGATCTGACAAGTCCAGTTTGTCCTGTTTGAATCTCCCACCAAAACATTATTCAAAAACAATGAATCCCACCTGAAGAACCCCTGTTTTTCCCTGTATATCCACAAAAGATCAAAATCCATTTCTAAAATATGTAGAACAATCAGGATTCCATAATGTCTTTAGTAACCTTTACCTTGTTTTGAAAATATCTCCATTGTTTAGAAGTGACAACTCTTGCGAGTTAAATTGTGGAGTATTGATCATATTTTCCCAAGGTTTTCTTTATTAAATTTGTGCAAAGAGGATATCTTCATCTCCTTCATCAACAAAGGTTATAAAACGGGTTCTCTTACCCTGGTTGAAAGGCACAACCAAAAATAGTAAGGATAGATCAAATCCTTTCAAGGTGCTACCTAATTCTTCAACACTGAGTGACAAAGAGCCAGATGAATCACTCCCCGACTCCCAGGATAAAAAATGACATATAATTTGATCTATTTCTGTCTTTTTCATTGATGCGGATCAGATTTCATTGGGGAATGTTTGAAATTTGGGTACCTACATGCTTCTGACACCATTGTCGGGGACTCTTTCAAGTTCCTGAAGATTATTTGACCCTGGTAATACTCCTTATAAGTTTTATGTGTGCAATATTTCCAGTTTCCAACAATTATTGCACTAAGTTTGTGTTGTATATAATAAATACTAGTAAAGGAAGGTCAGATTTACTAAATATTTGCATCAATCCAGTATTGACAGATATTTGACAGATCATTTGTAGTGCATTTACACAACTAGGGTGAAAATCCTTAGTGGCAACTCCGGGTTGATTTGATGCCAGTGTCTTAACCTCTTTCATTTGAAATTTTTACTAATATTTACAAATCTGGAAGGAAGAAGATATTTCTTCACTAAGGATCCCATTAGATAGCTATTTCTAGAGCTAGGAAAGACAAATTCACAAGGAAGACGAATCTAGAAAGTAGTTGGAGATCACGAGTCAAGAAAAGAGATACAAACTGAGGAGAGTGATCAACCTGTCGTTGAGGATTACCATTCATCTTCAAGTGTTTCTAAATTAGGTATTCTTATTGTAAATTTAATTCTCCATCTGGTGAGGGGTCATCATTTGTGTTTGAAAAGAGGGTTTCTCAGTCTGCCCCTGTGTTTTCCAGAGTTGATAGGGTCTTCCATGAAACTGAGTCATTAGGGAATATTCATTTTGAAAATCATACTCCTGTGCCCCACAGACCCTCGTCTGTCATCTTTTGTAACCCCTAAAAGACCACCACCTCAAGGAAATATGGCCCAACCCCCACCCAGACCTCCATTTGTTGTCAATACCTTTGGCCCTATAAAATTTAGAGGTATGGCTGGGTATCCAAATGTTGTCCCACAAGATGTAAGAAATAGATTGCCTAAATTCCAAGGAAATAATGCAATTACTGGTGATCAACACCTAAAACGTTTTGTCAATATGATGGAATATTTTGAGATTGAATTTGAAGATGTGTATATTAAATTGTTCATTCAAACTCTAGAGGAGGATGCACGTGACTGGTACAAGGATTTACCAGATAATTTGATAGATTCATGGAATGAGATGTAAAATTCCTTTAGGTTGCAATATGGGGATAAAATAGATCCCAGGTTTCTTTTATCTAAGTTTGAAAATATAAAGAAACATCCTAATGAATGTGTACATGATTTCAATACCATATTCAACAAGACATTGAAAAGATTGCCTAGAACCTTAAGGCCTAGTGATGAATCTTGTTTGATAAAGTATTCTGATGCATTTGACAAGAAGGCTGCTTATTATTTGAGGGATAAAAACCCAAAAAATCTGAGGCAAGCCTTTACCATGGCTCTATAGATTGAAAATAATATCAAAGCAATTGGTAAGCCTCCAAAAAGAGAAGGTATCAAGTTAATCAATCGAGAGAAACCTCAATCAAGCAAGAGTGTGGATTTGGAGGAGGTTGTGAAAACTTTGGCAGGGGTTGTTAAAGAGATCTCTTACAAGTTGGCCAGAGTAGAGAAGGGAATTGGACAAAGTTCCCAAGGTCAGCACAAACAAAAAATCCAAGATAGATTTGTAAATCATCCTAGGGGTGATCAGAGATCTGATGACAGAGGTAAAGGGCCCATGGGATCTGCAAATAGACAGCCCCATCCTAGGGAAAATAGAATGGTGCCTGATCCTCTGACTGCCAGGGTTACTGCTGTAGAAGAAGCCAATGAAATTGAATGGTGTGACAGATGTTTCTTGCCTCATTCTCCACGTGTTGAAGATGAAGAAGTTGAGGAGGTTGTTGAAGATGACACTGATGATGATATTTGCATGATGGGTTGCTCTACAAGCTCACAGCAAGGAGGAACTTCAACTGAATTAATCAGTGCCAGAACTGCTGCAAATTTTTGGGATTGCATTCACTGGGTACTACCTCTTCCTCCCTCTCATACTTTAGAAACAAATATGGTACATGATTTTGAATTACCTAATAATGATTTTGAGTACTTAAGGGTATTAATGATTAAAAATTATGATGGAGGAATCCCTTCTGAAGAGGATAGGCAGTTGTTAATGAATGTTGTTGTTGCCCATGAAAAGGAATATAACACTAGGAGTAAATTTGTCAAAGGGGAGGGCCTCAAGCCAAACCAAAAACTCCATTCTTCACTAGTATCCCTAAGGAAGCAACTAAGAAAGATGCATCTGGAAAAAACCTTGTTGTCCCAAATAGAACTGGTATCCCTACCCATGCTCAGAATGTAAAAAATCCTTGCCATCAGATGAAGTTATAAGTCTCCCTTATAATGTTGCCTTGCCCAAGTATGTTCCATATGACATTTCCCAAGTCTTGAGTCAGATCAAGATTTCAGTTCCAATTGTTGAGTTGCTTAGGATTCCTAAGCATAAGAAGAGGGCCTTTGAGTTATTTGGGATTGAAAGAAGAAAAGACTTCCCAAGGTAGAAATGTAAACAATGTTGAGACTCCTCCTACCATTGCAGAAGTAGAAAAACCCCAAGTACTGGAAGAAATAGGTGAACCACCTGAGGTTTACTTGGGAACATCTTTGGTTGAGTCTCAATTAAATGTTGATCCATTTTTCACTACTCTGATTATTAAGGACAGACTGTTACACAATTGCATGTTTGATTCTGGAGCTTCATGTAATGTTATGCCTCTTGAGGTCATGAATGAATTGAACATTAAAGTAACAACAACTTATGGCAAGTGTACTTCCATGGATTCTAGAGAGGTGCATGTTGTTGGATGTGTGAAAGGTTTGGTGGTACAACTTGCATCTTACCCAGGAAAGAACTTAAAACTTGATGTTGTTATTGTTGATTGCCCTACCAAATGGGGCATGTTGTTATCAAGAAAATGGGCTACAAGTGTTGGTGGAAGTGTTCAAATGGATATTTCCTATGCCACCATTCCAATTGAGGGAAGTCTTGTGAAGCTGTATGGAGAAAAGAAGATGTTGCATCTCATTGAAGATCCCAACAATGCCTCCTATGAAGTGTTATACACAAGTGTTGATGCTGATAACTTTGTTGGATTTGTTGATGGTAAAGAGCACAAAATTGATCAATGCAAGTGTCTTGAACAAGTAGGTTCTCCTTGGACCTTGTTATTTGATGGGGTCTTGCTCCAAATTTGGAAATGGTGTTGGTATTGTTCTGATTTCTCCAGGCCAGGAAGAGTTTGTTTTTTATTTCAAACTTAACTTTGAGTGTACTAAAAACATTGTTGAGTATGAAGCATTGTTGTTGGTTTGAGAATTTCTTAGAAATATGGTGTTAGGGACATCATTGTCAAAGGAGATTCAGAACTGATTGTCAAGCAAGTTAGAAAACTGTATGCAACTAAAAATCAGAGAATGAAACAATACAAGCATGCAGTCTAGGATTTGATTGAGATGTTTGACTCATTTAATATTGTGCATCATGATAGGAAGTTTCAATGTTGTTGCAGACAAGTTAGCAGTGTTGGGGTCCATATTTGAAAATTGCACTGTATCCCCATATTGTGAGTATGATGTTGAGATACTAACTAGACCATCTGTCCCTGACAACATTAAACATTGGCAAGTATTTGATGATGATGCCCAGGTGAAAAGGTTTTTGTGGAATAAAGGAGAATTTTTTGATCAACATATAGATTGGGAACCAATGGTGTGTGCTGCTGAAGGAAAGGAAACTTTATTTGGCAAAGACATCATTCAGCTGAAAACTAATACCATTCCTCGAGGGTTGGTTTCTCTTGAATCAAACTTTGATAATGCAGATTGCATTGTCAACAGAAGTATGTCTGCCTCAAGGGATGTTGAAGAACATGATCTTGGCACGAAGGGAGAAACCAAGGAAGATCTGGTTAGGATGCAATCTGAACAAGGAAGAAAAGCAGTCCTATGCCCAACTGTTGAAGAAATATCAAGATTGCTTAGCTTGGTCTTATTATGAGCTGAAAGCATACATTCCGGGAAGATCTGTTTCAACATGAAATTCCTCTTGAATCTAATGTCAAGCCATTCAGGAAAAAATAGAGGCCAATCAATCCACTCCTTTCCTTGAAGATGAAAGAAGAATTGAAGAAGTTGAGGGATGGAGGGATCATTCAGCCCACAAGGTACTCATCTTGGGTTGCAAACCTAGTACCTGTTAGAAAAAATAATGGTGACATAAGGTTGTGTGTGGATTTTAGAAACTTGAATAGAGCATCAATGAAGGATAATTACCCTCTGCCTAATATGGAGAACATGTTACAATTGGTGACTGGTTCTGAGCTGTTATCTACCTTGGATGGTTTTTCTTGATATAATCAAGTTGTTGTGAAGGAGTCAGAGTGAATTAAGACTACCTTTACCACTCCTTGGGGAACTTATGTCTATGTCAGAATGCCTTTAAGTCTAATGAATGTTGGAGCCACTTTCCAAAGAGCAATGGATGTTTATTTCTCTGGTTACATTAATGATTTCATTTCTGTATATCAAGATGATGTTACTGTCTTTTCCAGAAAAAGAAATGACCACTTGCAACACTTAGAAAAAATGTTGATAAGGTGCAGAGAGTATGGTATTTCACTTAATCCCAAGAAGTTCCATTTTGGAGTTCAAAAAGAAAAGTTTCTTGGTCACATTGTATCAAAGGAGGGGGTCATGATTGATCCTGAAAGGGTAGAAGCCATCAACAAAGTCCCAATTCCAAGAACCAAGAAGGGAATTCAATCCTTCTTTGGGAAAATAAATTTTATTAGAAGATTTATATCTAACTTTGTCTGAGTTAACTATCCCAATTACAAGCATGCTGAAGAAGGACCAAGTTATCAAATGGGAAGAAGCAGCCATTCAAGATTTTGTTGGGATCAAAGAGGCCTTGAAGAATGCTCCTATTTTGGCAGCTCCAGATTATAAGAAAGATTTTCAAATGTTTTATTTTGCTTCAGAAAATACTATTGCATCTGTCTTGTTGCAGAAGGATGATGAAGGAGCTGAAAGACCAATTGCCTTTTTTAGTAAGGCATTACAAGGAGATGAGCTAAAGTACACCATCATGGAGAAGTAAAAATTTTCCTTGGTGAAAGCAACAAAGGTTTTCAGGCCATACATTTTGAGCTCTAAAGTTGTTGCTTTTGTTCCCCACACCATGGTGAAAGATATCCTATCAGAGATGGAGGTCTCAAGAAAAAGATGTAGATGGGTAAAAAAATTGCAGGAATATGACATGGATATCCAAACCACAAAGTTGGTAAGAGGTTTGGGCCTAGCTAAGCTTATGGCAGAGAGAAACTTGCAAACTATTGAGGTGAATGAAGTAGAAGAAGAAAGGGTAGATATATTTGAGAAGTTAATGAGTTCTGAATGGTATAAGGATATAATTTTTTATCTCAGACATCTATGCTTCCCTGAACATTTGAGTAAAAATCAGAAAAGAGCTCTTAAGTTAGCCTCCCAAAAATATGTCATTACTGATTTTGGGTTAGCTTGGAAGAACCCTGAGGGAGTTCTCTTAAGATGCATTACTGAAGATGAAGCCCCAAAAATAATTCTTGATCTCCATGGAGGAGTTTGTGGGGGGAATTTTGCTGGAAGGGTCACAACTCATAAAATTTTGAGAGCTTGTTATTGGTGGCCCACTCTTTTCAAAGATACAACTCTGCTGGTTAGGAAATGTGAAAGTTGCCAGCATTTTTCTGGAAGAATGAAAGCTTCAGGCTCCCTCCCTTTGCAGCATGTATCAATTGAAGCTCCATTCAAATAATGGGGAATGGATTTCATTGGTGAGATTTCTGATTCCTCAAGTGTCTGGCCACAAGTGGATTTTAGTAGCCACTGATTACTTCACCAAGTGGGTGGAGGCAATCCCCACCAAGAAAGCAACTCACCAAATTGTCATGGACTTCATTTTAAATCATATAATCTACAGATTTGGAGTGCCAGCTAAGATTGTTGTTGATAATGCCATGAGATTTCGAGCTAAACCTTTGGTGGAAATGTGTAAAGAGTATGGGATCAATTTGACATATGCTTCTAACTACAATCCCCAAGGAAATGGACAAGCTGAGTCCAGCAATAAAAAATTGTTGAAGATCATTAGAAGAACCTTGGAGCTAAACAAAAGGAAGTGGGGTGAGCAATTGAAGTTTGTTGTTTGGGCTGATAGAATCACTGTCAAGAGAGCTACTGGTAAAAGCCCATTTGAGTTGGTGTATGGAACTCAAGCTTTGCTACCCCTGCATATGCAATTGTCTTCATATCAGTTTATTCAACAATTAGAGGATCAAGAAGTTAGTCCATATGATGCTCGCATAAATCAGATTATTGAATTGGATGAAGAAAGAAGGGCATCCCATCAGAGGCATGTAAAGTTCAGAGAAAAATTGAAGAATTTGTTTGACAAGAAGGTGACTCCAAGAGCTTTCAGCATGGGAGATCTTGTGCTATTGTGGGATAGTAGACACAAGGATAAGGGCAAGCATGGTAAATTTGATGCATTGTGGATGGGCCCTTATTCGATTGACATTCGAATTGGTGAACACACCTTCTTCCTAAAAGATCTAGATGGGGAATTGCTTGAGTTGCATGTTAATGGAAGGCACTTGAAGCATTTCCTTGATTGATTTCTCAGAATCAAGATTCACATCTTTGTATAGTGTATAGTATTTTTCTTTGGTTTCATTTTCTATGTTTTTTTGTTTTGGTTTGTTTTGGTCTTTGGTGACCATTTTTTTGTCGAGGTTCTCAGTTTGTTCTTGGGAAGTTGGTTTTTTGTTCCCTGCTCTGCAAGTTGGCTTGTGACTCCATTGCCCAATGGTTTTTGGCACTTGGTCTACTGTTTTTTTCTTGTGGCACTCACTGGGAGTGCCCATCCCCGAGTCAGAGCCGATGTTGGTGCTCATTTTGATCTCGACCAATTTTGCCCTAATTTTTCTTCAGTATGCCTGGTTCGTGATTTTTTCTATCTCCCTGAATGGATGCGTGAAATTATTCTTCTGCATTTGTATGCCATTTGTAAATCCATTCCCATGGTCATGAATTTCTTGGAGCCATGTTTTTTTGTAATTTCTCCATCCTTAGCAGAAAAATTTGATTCTGAGCGTCAATGGCGAGTTTCCCCTGTTTTTCATCTTCTACGGTCGTGTTTTCCCTGTCAAATTTCTGGCTCAGTGTCCATGGGTACGTGTTCATCAATGATTGGTTGAGGGATGGCAGATAAATGTTATAAACTTGTCATTTTTGTCACTTTTGGCTATTTTGGCAAAAAAATTGATTTGGTCCCATGGCCCCGTCAAGCTCTGATTGGATAAGTTTAAGTGGTGGAGCAAATTTCTTATTTTTTCCCCGAAGGTGTACACGTGTCAGAAGTTAAGTAGTTGTGGGAAAGCGGGTCTTTTTTGTGCTTTAAGGCACTATGGTAAAAAGGTAAAGAATATGAAAAAATTGCCTAAGGCCCGCAAAAGGACACGTGGCAGCTTCTAAAGTCAAAGGTGGAAATGCGGATCGGTGGAAGACTTTGAAGTTTTTTAAGCCTTTTTCATGAAAGAAGGAATAAGGTTAAAAAAATGGGTCAAAACTCCGCTGCGAATCAGAGGTGGATGCGTGGTCATTGAAAATTCAAAGAAGGAGAAGCGGGTTGTTGAGTTCCTTTGAATTTGCAAAATTTACAACTGAACTCAACTTCCAATCAAGAGAGGACACGTAGCATTTGAAAAGTCAAAGCAGGGAGGTAAAAAATGAAGTATAAAAATGAATTGAAACTCCACTCCAATCAAAAAGGGACACATGGCATTGAAAAGTCAAAGGAGGCAGAATTTTGGGTTACTTTGAAGTTTTTCAACTTCAAAAGGATTAAAGTTATAATGTGAACCGCCGCTCCCGCTCCAATCAAAGAAAGACAAGTGGTAGTTTGAAAAGTCAAAAGCAGAGGGGATGTGGGTTGTCGGAGCACTTTGAAGTTTTTAAGCCTTTTTTGTGAAAAAGGGAATAAAGTTATAAAGAGAACCGTAACTCCATTGCGAATCAGAGAGGAACATGTGGCAGCTTTGACAAGTCAAAAATAGGAAGGTGGATCATCGAAGAAGTTTGAAATTTAAGCCCTTTTTGGTGAAAAAGGGAATAAAGCTATAAAGTTAAGCGTGGCCGCGAGAGATCAATTAAACCCTGTGTTGAAAAGTCAAAGGCGGAGGTGCGGGCCATCGGAGGAAATTTGGAAATTTTTTTTTTGCTAAAATGGAGTAAAAGGTATAAAAATGAAGTGCGGTCCCGCTAGGACCCACATCAAAAGCTAAAAGCGGACCTGCGGGGCTTGAAAAAATTTTTGCACTTTTCCTATCTTTTACGCTAAAAAGAGGGCGTAATTCCAAATTTTTGCCCACGAAGCCTTTGAGGAAAATTGATTGTATGGCAGAGATGCGGGAAGTGGAGGTTTTTTGAGATTTTTGCATCTTCTTTGCAAAAAGGGAGTAAGTTGTATTGTCAGTCCTGCGAGATCTGTTTTGCAGAAAAATGGCGTTTTTTCATACAAATTTGGTTCAAAAGTTCAAATGGCCATATCTTTCAAACCAAAGCTCCATCGGTGTGACAAAATTGGTACCATTGCAAATATCTGAACATTTCTTCTACAACATGGGAGCATAAAATATTCAAATGATTTTTTGGAACTTGGAGGGTGAAAATATGAATGAAATCCTTCTTCACCATTAAAAATTGATTGCTTGAAAGATCAGATTTTGATCAATCCTATCATTTTCTCTTCTCCAGCACTTCAAAATCATGATTTAAATGTAGGATATCTGATTTGGTAGGGGAGAATCGGTAAAAAAAATTTCACACCATTAATATGTGATCGAACTGCTTCAACTGGATCATATTTGATCTGATTTTCATCCTTGCTTCTTCAGCATGCCAAAAACATGTAGAACTTTTGACTTGACATATTTACAAAGCATTAATGGTTAGTGGTTGAACTCTCCAAATCAGATTTCACTCTTCCTTCTCTTCTTTTTCTCTCTCTGTTTCATCTATAAATGTAATGAGCTTAATGCTCATTTTAGACAAAAGGTCGGGGGTTCATTTTCACGAGAAAATTTGAGAAATCCCATCTTCCTGAGAGACCATCTGAGAAACCTGCTTAATTTCTTGTGCTTTTTGGATTTCTATCATGTCAAATTGGTTGTGAGTGTACAACCATTGACAAGCTCTGAGATTGTTTTAATAACTTTCCCCTGTTGATGAATCTAAGAGATTTCGAATTAATCTGTGTTAATCTTGGGAAAAAACTTGTGTCTGCTTCATTTCAGATTGTCTGCAAATAGTTTTTCTTGTTCCTATTGCAATCTTACATTGAAATCTTTGTGAATCACACAAGATATCATCCTTGTGATAGTTTAGTGGCATTTGCAATTTCATTATTAGAAGAGCTTTCATCTGATAATGAAATAAACAATTTAAAATCACTTTACCTCTCCTTTGCTGGTACAGAGATTGTTTGTAAGCCTTTGAGGGTATCTTAGGCATGATAAAACAAAGGTTGATAATGTTTAATTTGGTCTTTTAGCTCGAGCCTTCGTGTTAAACTCCTAAATATTATGTGAAAATGTGCAAATCTGGGCCTCCATTGATGCACACCTTCTGGTTGAAGGAACATTTTGACTATTCTGAAGCTTTTTGTTGTTAAGTTTTCCAATTTATTGTTAAGGCCCTCAAAGATCTGGCAAATCAAGTTTGTCCTTCTTAATCTCCCACAAAAAAAATTATTCAAAAACAATGAATCCCACCTAAAGTACCCCTATTTTTCCCTATATATCCACAAAAATGAACAAAATCCACTTGCTAAAATATGCAGAACAATCAAGATTCCATAATGTCTTTAGTAACCTTAACCTTGTTTTGAAAATATCTCCATTGTTTAGAAGTGACAACTCTTGAGAGTTAAATTGTGGAGTATTGATCATATTTTCCCAAGGTTTTCTTTATAAAATTTGTGCAAAAGAGAATATCTTCATCTCCTTCATCAACAGAGGTTACAAAAATGGGTTCTCTTACCCTGGTTGAAAGGCACAACCTAAAATAGTGAGGATAGATCAAATCCTTTTAAGGTGCTATCCAATTCTTCAACACCAAGTGACAAGGAGCCAGATGAATCGCCTCCCCGGCTACAAAATGACATATATTTTGATCTGTCTATCTTTGAGTATCTTGTGAAATATTTGATGTTACTCGGCTTCCATTGGAGAATCAATTTGGGTACCAACAGAGACCAACTAGGTTAGGGAGAAATTGAAGGAAAGTCAAGGAAATAAGGAGAAGGCTGCATTGGTGCCTTTAAATTATTTGTAGAAGTTATTCTGACAAGATATCAAAATTATGTTGGAGCTAAAAAAGATACAAAAATAAGAGGAGTGGAAGAAGAAATTAAAGAAGTAGAAGATATGGTTGTAGGAGATACACTCATTGTTTTTGATATCGTTGTAGTGATTATAACAGGCTAGGAAGAAGTGACTACAACAATTTGAGGATATAATGGTACAATCATTGGTGATGAAAAATAAGGAGAAAAAACAACTGAAGAAATGGGTGAATAATAAAAATGAATAAGAATAGAAACCTGTGCAAAAATAGAAGCAAGGAGAGAAGGATAAAAAATAGAAGTAGTAGAAATAGGGGATGAGAAATGTGTTTCATAACTTGTAGGATCTATTAGACCATGATATCCTCTTGTTTCATATTTAAAATAAGAACTAGTAGAAATGAGAATACTACTAGTGAAAGGTCCTAAGGAAGATGAAATTGGAATAGAAGAAGAAACCATCCCTATATAAGTAGGAAATGGATAAGTAAAAATAAAATTAATAGACATAGGAGGTACAATAGCAACGATAGTCACTAGAGGAATTTTTTCTTATGGACTATGTGGACTTGTGGCTGTCCCAATAGACCTTGCAGGGCTTGTCATTTGTATGCTTTGAGAATGATCAGAATGAGAAGGACCAACTTTTACTTTTGATGGAGGATTCACACAAACAAGAAGCTTATGAAGTTGTCTTGAATCATTACCTTCATCATCTAAATATTCTTCCTCAACTTCCATCTGCACTTCTACTTCCCTTGGCCTAACTTCCAATCTACCAGTACCAACTCAGTAAATTTGAAATTTTTCAATAGGTGCATAAGTAACTTTTAAATTTCTCATATTTGTGTCCACCACTTGATCATTGACATCATCCTTATAAACTAGGTCATCCTGGTGGGGAAGATGTTTTTAGTTGTAAGTGGTCGTGCTAGGAGTGTGCTTGTAGAATTGTCCCACTTTTCCTCTCAAGTAAAAAGTTCTTAGATTATGATAGTCTAAGAGGAATGATGTCCCGTGGGATTTTATTCTCTTTGAATTTTTCCAATCACTCAAGATTGTTAAACCTACTAAGAAAGGAAGAGGAGGATAAGTAGACTTTTTCTTCTTCTATTCCTTTTTCCACATGAATGATGTCATGGAAAAAATGGTATATAATATCCTTCTCAACTAGCTTCTCTGAAACATATTTGGGTATTCTAAAAGGTATGATGATAATCCCATCTACTCTTATCACTGTATAGTCTGGGTAACACTAGAAATCTCCCCATTCTCCCAATGAATTGACGATTCTTTGAGTTACCCTAAGCATAAGGATGTCATATATGGCATTGTAGATCACATGGTAGTAGTTATTATAAATCACCTCCACGTTCTTCCTATAGTTATGAATGTGCATACTATAAAAGAACCTAGGGACTATATGACTATATTGTGGTGACCAACTAGGGAATCCCTAAAATTGTTGGAATGCACACACAACATTAACTAAGTAAGACATCATATAGAAAATTTTCACTTCTCTGACTTCTTGACACTCACAAGATTATTGAAGAGGTTAAAAGATAGAACTCCAACCAGATTAGGTATCTTTTCATCATTGATGATCATGGCTAGCAGGGGTACCCATGTTTGATTGACATGTAAAATATCTTGTGCTCTAAATAGTTTATGCATTAGGGCCATTCCCCTCCCACTCCACATCTAGAAGATATTATATTCTTCTTGTCTAATGATATTTTGAACTTGAAACTAGTCAGGTCCTCTACCCAACATTTAAGCACAATATTAATGTTATTGCTCTTTCCCCATTGTTCCACTATTTGTTGATTGAACTGAATATAGATCTAGGGAGATGGTAGTAAGCAACAATATCCACTTTAAATATATCAGAAATTACATTTCCTCCTTTGGATTTTATAATTCCTTCATAAAAAATTACATCATCAGCAAAAATAACCCAAAACAAGTTGATACAATGAATTACCTCTAGTTTTCCAGCTAAAATATGCATCCCATTCTATCTAATGTCCACTAGATCAGCCATGAATTGTGATTCATCTTGGTCTACATCATCATCATCATCTATCAAACTAGCTCCTTCTACCATCATTTTCAAGGCTATATAATTCTCGAGGGAGATGAATTTTTTGTCAAAAATGGCGTCTGTAAAGAGTTGGTATGAGTAAAAAGTGTGTAGGTAAGCCTCCATTGACAATAAACTTTACAATACTTGAGAAACTATAGGCATGAAAAGATCTCAGTCTCAGAAAACACTGATACTTTGTTTTTCCTTGTGATCACTTGAATTTAGAATTTAAAAGATCTATTATAGGATATATCTCAAATATCGAGTGCTTACATACATGAAATCATTTCGAGATTCATGTAAATATTGATAATTCATGCTAAAATGGTGGTATAAAGTTTCAGAATTGAAGTCTAGTCCACCATTTAATAATTTATATGTTTTGCATCGATTAAAGATTTTAATCAATTTTTTTTGTATTTTCACCACTTAATCTTGTTAATTCCATGTGGCGATATTTAATAGCTTCACATTTTGTTTTTATTTGTAAGAACCATGTCATAATGCAAACTATGAAAGGTGAGATGGTAAGAAGGCTCCACATATGTAAAATTTTAACAGATGGTTTTCTATTAAATTATCTTTCTATCATATACGATTAATTGTGAAGTAAGAACCAATAAAACCACCATGTACATATGGATTTGGAAGTTAGTTTCAGACTCTACATAAACTATGTTATTCACCTCAAAGTGAAAAATAATACGAAATATCTGTGTTAATTACATTTTCCCAATGTCAGTTATTTGGTGGGTCCTGATAGTTATTGTGAATTGTGAGCCAATAAGAAAGCTTTAAGTCCAACTTACAAGTTACTTGAACTTCACAATAGCTATTTTTTGATAAAATGCACCACCCTAGGGCCTACATCCATTCCCCATCATCATAATAAAATATTAACACATTAAAGTCTAATCATAGCAATATTCAATTCTCAAAATACAGTTTTCTGTTTTGTTAGTTATTGTTTAGTTTTGTGACTGCCATAACAATTTATTATTAATAGAAGCATTATCAATTTTAAAAAAACACTGAAACTAATATTTTTTCTTGTCAATATTTGGAAAATATGATTTGTAACTATAACTTTCAATACCATTGGAGATAAAATTTGATAGAGGGTATTTGTCAAACTAGTTGTAGTAGATTCACCATTTGATCTACAACTATTTTTTTTATTTTTACCCTTTTCACTAAAACTACAAAATTGGTTACAAATTTTTTTTCCAAAACTATGAAATTGGTTACAGGGACATTCTCCATGATTTCTATAAGTTATTTTCATGGGGCTTCCTTAAAAAATTTTCTGGCTTCTAAGGAAAGCCTTCAAAATGCTCTTGCAATCTGATTCCTGTTCCGATTTTGGTATGATGAATGTTGTGAACCTTCCTTCAATATTATCAAATCACTGGCCAAAATTTGTAGAAATGGATTAGATATCTCATGTTTGGAACTTTGGGCCTTATCCTTCATTGAATGGTTATGGATCTATCCTGACATGATAAGGTCATTTTCCACTCCAATTGAAATTCTTGACCATTTTCTAAAGTTTTGGTTAAGATATTCATAGTATGAAACTAACTTTAGGAAACTAGGCATTCATGAAAAACCTTTTTTGATTATCCGTAGTAAGATGACCATTAGTAGAATTTTTTTTATCATCTCATTGAACTTCAGTGTAAATCATCTCATGGGATCTTGCAATTATTTCTTCATCTAAGCTAGTTGAGAAAATAGGGCTTATACATCTTATGTAGTCTTGAATATTTCTTCAAACATGGTTTTCATATCATCCCAATAAATAATTGAGTGTGAAGTAGTAAAACTAGTTGGTAATGACATCTTGTATTGATTCCATGAATAGCCACATGATAAAATATTCATGTTGCACTCTAAGGATTCCACATGTTGTGATGAAATATGTAATATGATCATCTCTTCATTTTTTTCCATATCCATAAAATTTGGAAAAGTTCATTCTTTATCCATTAGGTACTTCATGTCGTGGTGGAGATAAGGCCAATGAACCAGTATTCTATCCCCATGACACATATGTAACCATTTCTTCCTCTTCTTATTTTGGTTCTTATTCTCTTTCTTCTCCCGAAGGAATGAGGAATAGCAGTTCTACAACCATTTCTTCAGTGGGATATTCAAGTGTATTTTTAGGATCAAATTTAGGAAAGTACTCATGACCGGTTTTCCTTGATATTTTAATGATGGGAAACCTGAAATTAGCTTGTTGTTACTCTTCAAATGATGGGTAAATTATGTCATTTGCACAATCAACTCGAGTGTATCTTCTTTCCTCTAGTTTTTTTAAAGTTTTAGAAAGGAATGAAACTAGAAAAATGCATATTTTTCAATAGGATCACAACAAGGTTGTTGAACATTCAGATGGTATTTTTGGTTTTTATTAGTTTTTTAATTTTAATGGATTTTCAAATATCTAATTTTTTTTATTTTTAGAGAAATTTTACAGCTGCAAAAAGGGTAGATCTTCCCCAGTAGAGTCACCAAAAAATATGGGTGAATTATTTTTTTGCAGTGTAAATTATTGGTTCTCACTAATGGTTATGGGGATAATCCCCTCCTTCTTAGGTATGGGAGGCTACCATTATTGAATGTAAACTAACTAAAATTTATGGGTGGCCATAAGGATGAGGATCACATATAACTACTCAACTAAACCTATTGCAAAGTTCTTGTACAATGTACAAGATAGGAATTTGTTATGAAGGGAGGTAAAGGGGAGTAGGAGAAACAAGGAGAGAGGGTTAATGTTTTGATGAGGAACTATACAATTATCACCAACAATAACTATAATAGGTCCACATTCAATTATAATAACACAATAATGTAAGCAATGAGCAATACTAAGAAATTAGAGACAAAACGTTTCTATAAATTCATTAATCAAGGACATAAAGTTATTTCTTGTTTATACAAGATCACCATGCTTGCAAAGTTGGAGAGTAGAAAGGATACAAGAACATAGAGGAAATTTAGATTTTATTTCTTGATGTAGTAGTGATACAAAGATCAAAACGATACTACATTCCACAATTTCCAATCCTTTGGAATGGAGAAGCCATCATAATTTATAGCATTACAAATTGTCTTTTCATCTCCCCCTATATAACTTTACACCTTTCCACATCACTTGTGACCTTCCATATTCCTAAGAAATCAAAATAAGTTTATTTCTTATGGATGAAAAAGTAATCTTGCAATGTTGAATTGAAGGTCACTTAAGTGAACAAGAAAAAATAGTGAAACATTGCATTCTTAGTGAAGAGAGAGAGAGAGAGAGAGAGAGAGAGAGAGAGAGAGAGAGAGAGAGAGAGAGTAACCTAATGAAGATGAAATATTTTTTGATGAATAAATTTCTGACATGAAGCATTGTGATCACAATCTCCTTTTTCTGTGAGATATTGAAATATTCTTGAGAATCGAATAAGTGCTTAGAAACATTGTAGTGAGATATGCATTGTGACGGGAACATGACAATATATTCTGATTACAAGGAAGGAGTTAGGGTGTGATGATCAATTTATTATTCCTCTAGGAAATTCAAAATCCAATTTTGGAAGAAAAATCAACTCCATGATTCTCAAAAATTTTCATGATTGTCTTTCACTTACTGATATATGTCTTCACATTGCAGATAGAGGATTTATCCCTGAATGAGATTATTTTATTATGAACATCAATTGGAATGAAATGGAGCAATTGCAACATGTTTCCTCCTTAATGTGTGATCACACTACAATGTGTTGAATGAGTATTTAATAACACTACCAAGTGGAACCGAGATTGACTCTCATTCTTGCATAAATGGTGCTCCACAAGGAGATCATCACCTTACCTTTTATAACTAAAGAATCCTCACCGTGTTACCCATATATTGATCCGAAAATCGACTGAAATTTTTTCCTCAATCATGGACCCCTATAGGCATTAAATTATTTTCCAAACTTCCCCTTTAAAATCAACTTAAAGCAATGCAAGAATTGAAACACACTACACATAAGTTGACAACAATGTTTGACAGAATGCCTGTCTCCATGTTCATTAATAGAACTGATATATTATTTACCTCAATGACTGTAATAAATAATACAATCTAAGCAAGACAATACAGAATACACAATGGAACATGAACCTGAACACCAAGTAGCTACCCCGAATGATAACATATTCGATCCAGTATGCTCCTTCAGGCACAAAAATCCTTTGGTATACTGATTGGTCTTCCTGATGGCACCCCAGTCAATTCTCTAGGATATTCATTCTGAAGTGTGGCTCAAATGTGGCCTAATGGGTAGTTCGAATAACTCCCAATAACAATTTTTCACCTATCAAAATAATAGGTCTTATCTTAACTTTTTCCGATAACAAATAATATTGGTCCTTCATGAAGATGATGCCTATGTTATATAGGTCTTAGTATCTCTCCATAGTGCATATATTAAAATAGGTCTTTTGTCTCCATAATGTCGTCGTGGTTGCCATCGAACTTCACTAGTCATCCTTCTTGGCTTTGGCTCAGAGTACTATCTTGTCACAGAGAATTCAGAGCATTTTTCCTAGAGGACTTATCCAACACCTATAAATAGGCCTCTAGTTATTTTCCCCAATAATTCCTATAGTAAAATATAGGTCTTTTCTTTCTGATAATAAATAATATCGGACATACATTTTTCATATTTCCTATAACAAATAATATAGGCCTTTTCTCTCTTCATATGACTATTAAATAATATAATAAGACTTTATTAAAATAACACCTATGTGATGACCACATTTTTCAACACTAAAATACAACAATAAAATTATTGGAATAATTTTTTTTTACTTTAATTACATGCTACACAACACTGCATGGGATCCAAATTAAAAAACTTGACATCATGTAGGACAATTACATAATCATGAACCCACTCATATAATAGGATAACATAGGGTACACATCAATGTCTTACTCAAATGTCAGGTAAACAAGGACAATGACCCAATAACAATAAGAAAACACATGATAGGAATACTTCCATGACATGGTACTTTTCATGGTTTACATATTCGTTACATTTAGGTTTCTATTGTATGGACCTAATCGTTTTTCAACTAGAATTAAACACATAAAGTTTAAAATTTCCTATTTTCCAAACTTCAATTACTATATTTTTGCAGCGCATTAGTCTTTAACGGAGAATGTGCAGTTAGTTCCTTTCTCCAATTCCATTATTTAGTCAATAGCTCATTTGTTAAATAGATTCATTTTAAACAACTATGAGTCTACTAATATTCAATTCTTATAGTTAAAGGTTTGTTTCTCAAAAATTGTTTTCTTGACAATAGTTGTCTGAAGAACACATATCCTTGGACCCTTCATTCCTTTACAACTAGGTTGCAAGTTTTTGTTTAACATTTCACCTATAGTGGTTCCTAATAGGAATTTTCTCATTTATCTTATACAAATAACTTTATATAGCTTTATTGTGATTAGGAATGTATATA
This sequence comes from Taxus chinensis, assembly GCA_019776745.2. Lineage (NCBI taxonomy): Eukaryota > Viridiplantae > Streptophyta > Pinopsida > Cupressales > Taxaceae > Taxus > Taxus chinensis. The sequence goes on along the minus strand of CM034150.1, from coordinate 763,018,272 downwards.
CACACATGTGCCCTTCTAATATTTGACTTAAGGATTTGCTTGAGAGATCCATTTGTTTACTTGGTTTGGGAGAATTACTCCTCATTAATAAGGAGGAAAGTTCACAGGGGAAGAAAAAAGGAAGGTTACTAGATCATATGGAAAACCTAGCCTGAGTTCATTTCATAGCATTGTTTGATACTAAAAATACTTAATCTCTTAATGTTTAAGTTATGACAAACAGCTATGTAAATTATACTAATTAAGTTGTATCATTATTGATTGACAATTTGGTTACTCCAATTAGGAATTCATATTTTCACAATCATATTGTGCATGGAAGGGGTACATTACACATATGTTCCCCTTATAGATATTTTTTCCTTTGAAATCTAAGTGACGAATTTCACATTTCAAACTAATCTTGTTTCATTATCATTAACGGATTCACTCTTAGTAGACAACAAGTTGAATTACATGTTTTGACCATAGAATTTATACTTCTTTGAGTGATCCTAAGTTGATTATATTCCTAATCTACGCCAATGGTTCTACTAAATTTTACAAGTCCAACTAGAGTGCAATTTCCTTATCTCATAAGACCTTGGATAAAGTTGCAGGTATCCCATTCTCAAGGTTACATTTTATTATTTCATTAGGCATCGTTGTTTAATCCACATTTATGGCAAACAAAGCATGTGACCACATGCATCGTATTTGGTTTTTTTAGTTATATCTAGATTGTTGTACTATTCACGGAGATTTACTTTGTTACATTCAGTTTATGATCACATTTGACATTTTAGATGGTTTTGACATCGCTCAATAGTGATACCATTTTCGTAGCGGTCATTTCTTATTTTAATCTTATTTAACCTTTTAGTGACTACATTTACATGGTTACTTTGGTCTTGTATTAACATCATTTTGGAACAGAATGTAATTCTTATAAAACATACATAACACTTAAGGATTTAAGACTACAAGGAGTACGACCTCACATAAGACAACTCATTTCAATGCTCCTGGACATGGAAGAATTAAGTGTATATTGAAAGAGAAATAACCCGAATAATCTTATGCATTTCAAAATCCTCTTAAATACCTATTTCAATTGTTGGGTAAATACGCAAGTAATATCGACATGTAGTCTCCACTCACATAATTTAGACCTCACAAGAGATCAATCGTAGGTACAACCACCAACTATCATCGCAAGGCTTTGGCCACCACTCTATGGTACCCAAGGGGAATTATGCATAAGGGGGTTAACTTATTCATGATATGGTTAGACCTAAAACACCTAGACATGATCACCTCACTCATCCCAATATGATAGGTTTCACAACATAATGATCACCACCTCATTAAAATATTTAGGAAAATGGTCCTTAATAAGATGTCCTCTATAGGTGCGAAACAAGAATATGATTAATGAGGATTAGAGTATTTTATTAACATGATCAATGTTTTATACCCTAGAAAAAGACTCAAATGGGAGGAGGATGTATAATAGGCATTATAGTTACTCATTCTTTTAAAGTTTTTAGTGATGATGAGAGGATCATTCTACCTAGCATTGTGGTTGTTAAGGAAATAAACCAATAATTAATCATAACAAAAGGATTAGTTTAATATCTTTATAACATAGGTACAACATTGAGTAAAAATTCACATCCAATTCGACACTATAAAATATAGCCACATTGCATATTCCCTTTCAAAATATACAAAGAACCAATTCTTTGAACAAAAATATCATATCATTATTCTATGGTGATACATGTATTTCAAGATGAATATAACTTTAGCAATGACAACTCATTAATTACAACATATCACATCAATAAAATTCCTCTTGTTCGGAGTACTGCAACCAACGTTGTGTCAGTCCTAGGACTGAGTATGGAAAACCCTTACACTCAAGCACAAACAAGACATTCATCATTTCAAGTAATTTCAAACAAAGTGCATAGAGGAGTAGATATAAGGAGAGAGAGAGGAGAGATAATTTCCTCACAAATTCATTTTCTTTTTTTAAGAGAGAGAGTAGGGAAGAGAGAGAAGGTGTAAAACATTTTCTTTTCTACTCACAATATTTTGACCATTTCTCAATAGATACACATTTTCATTTTATTTCAAAATCATCTGCATTCTTAATCCATTCACGTTTCCAAGACCAACCACAATTTTATATTTATTTTAAGAGATAGAGGGGAAGGAGAGAGAGAACACTATATATTGCAAAATCCTTTCATACAAAGTAATTGATTAAATAATACTCTACACACACTTTAACTTTATGCTATAAAAAGGGTTCATGAGTAATTTACATAACCAATGGGATGCTCAGGAATATTTTCTAGCTTAAGTTGTGAGTGTGCGAAAACTAACCAAATAAACTAAAGTGCTTACAGTATGGTTTCCAAAACCACTCATTTTAATCTTCAAACATAAATTCATCGATTCCTACCTATCCCCTATAAACAAAGAACTCGCCGAATTTGACAAAATTCGATTACGTCAAACAAGGTTCAATTTATGAAGGTGATTTTGAGCCCAATTATCATGAACACATCGAACACTTATGTTGTACGACAACTGGTGGGCCCCAACATCCACTTGAAACTCTAACTTACGAAATTATTTTTATGAAACTGAGAGTTGGTTTCCATTCTCACATAGGAGTGCTAGAGGTAGGTGAAGATGTTTTCTAGTTACACCAAATCGATACGACATTTGTAAGAAAAACTGATCACAATTTCATAAATTGGGAACATCACCAAGAGGTGACTGAAGTGTTAAAAGGGTATTGAATCTCACCTCATTTAAGGCATCTAATCAGTTAGTCATCCTTGGTTAAGCAATTTCATGGTGTCTTGGGTCGACATGGGATCTTGTTTGAGGTTTTGGTTCCCATTAACCATTCGACATGGCGCTTCCATGCACATGGTTCCAAAGGCCTTTTTTTTTTTTCTTAAGAGTTTAAGGAAAAATATTTTTTGGGAAAGGTAAAAGCCATATCATTCATTCTAAGTTGCATTTATATTTAATATACAACATACTGAAATCCAATGCTAAAACAAATAAATGATGAAATGTTTAGTTTGAAGTGGAGAGGAAGAGTGATCCATACCTTTTTACACTAATCCCATGATCCCCACATTTGACGAGACAACATCATCTTTAGGCATTCTGGTAAGTGCATTACATGTGAGCTTTCTCATTTCTCTTCAAAAATCCACTATGTTGACGTCATTCCACCAAACACATATGGTCCATAGTGTCATTAAAGTCTGATGAGGGTATAATACAAACTTTTAGAGTTTCCTCTAAACAACCAACACTGTGACGCACTTCATACAAAGGGTCCTGCTAGTAGCTCCTCCTATAAAGTGTTGGTAGGAGGATTGAAAAAGGAAACAAAACATGTTTTGTGCATTAGAGGTGGAGTGAAAGAGGAAAATGAGTAACCTTTCTAGACATATGTGGGAAATCATGAATGGCTTCTTGCACATTTTGAATAAATCCTACTCGAATACAACAACAACTAGAAATAAATGTGATTTCCAAAATAGTCAAGATGAAATGTGTTGGCTATTGTCTTCAAGGGGAATACTGCAGCGCTATTTGGGAAGATAGCAATAATGTTATGAACAAAACTAATCTTTGTCACCTGCACAATGAATCCATTTCATATCTATTTTACATGTACAATGTTTCTCAAATGTCACAAGTTAAGTGCATATTGAGTGAGGACCCATGGTGCACCATCAGACAAACACTAATCCCCTGATTTTTCTTAAGAAATTTCAATGGTTGGAAAAAGGATTGGAAAGGATAAATCATAAACAAATAATGTCATGTAACCTATGGTAATAAGCCTAATAGAAGACTATCAACTCAAATAGTGGAATTTTTTTTTAGATATCAAGACCTTGTGAGATTTTATAAATGGAGAATAAAGAAAAACTATACATAAAGAATGTCTCCTAACAGAGAAAAATATATTATTGTTTGAGATGGATATACTAGAAATGATGAGAAACATAAATCTAATAAAACCAAAAAAGTAGACCTAATAAGGAGCTGAGAAGAAATTTATAGTGGTACAAGATACAAGTATTATAAATAAAAAAGAAGTTATATAGTTACAGCTGATATCATGCCATTCTGCCAACAGATCTATGAGAAGAACTCAGGGTTGAAGCTAACATGAGAAAAAAAATATGACACATTTAGCCAAATGATATGGGGTTTTCACTCAGAGATACAAAAATCCCTAATTCCAATAAATAGTTGTGGATACCGACAAGCTATCAGAATATCGAAACATATAACAGAGTTAGTAGGATGCTGACAAATAATTTTGCGAAACAGTATTGTTTAATCCTTTCAACTTCTAAGACAATACTCCAATGCCTCTTCAAACCAAAGATAGGATGCATCTTAGGATAATCACACAATGTAAATTTTACTCTCAAACCTATTAACACATTTTTATCTCAAATAAGGGTACATTTCCCCTTGATTTTACAATGGCTAATAAGCTCATAGAATTCCAATATTTCTCTAATGAAGCCTATCATGTGTAGCATCGAATAAGATTCTAATGTTGACTTGGGTTTCATGTTTTTAGATCTCCTTTGGAAATCATAATTATGTTTATTTTACATTGCAAGGATGCATCCAAGACTATAAATTACATTCAAGATGTGTCACTCTCTATAAATTCAACTCGAGTTCACAAAAAACTTCCTTAAATTTTCCCGCCAACATATGGCTGTTGCCAATTCAACATTTTTAAATTCTTTTAGGAATGACTAGTTGGTTAGAGGGGGAGAAGAAATCACTATTACATCTCCTTCCCCTTATAATAGCATTTTCCTCAATGTGACACAACACTGAAGCTCGAAGCATACACCAAGAAAGAAATTCAATAATGACACATGTCATTTAACAAAACAACTTGTATGTACAACGCTGTAACCACAAGGAAGAAGACTAATTTTGGAAGTATCTTAAATTTTAATGTTTTGTGAAGATTGGTAGTTAGTTATCTTTAATTTATTACTTAATTAGTATTTTTCCTTTACAATATTTCTTAATCTCAAACTCTTAATATTCATTGTTTAGAATTTCAATTATCTTATGTTTGTGGGTGCCCAATAGTAATTGGCCTCAAGATGTCACACAAAACTTAACACAACACAAACGACCCATGAGACATCTTGCTACATAATTTCATGACTTTATCACATCACAAGACCTTTAATTCCACCATGGAATGACAACAAGTAGTCCACATAACAAATAATTTCTAACAATTATGTCACAGGAATATATCCAACACACACAAGTGACTAACAAATAGTGAATCATGACGTTGATACAAAGGCAACTGGTATCACATGACCTGAAAAAACCATGACTATACCCACATAGTTCCAAGACAATATCCTATAGTATATACCAACCCAAGGGGAGCATCAAGCCTCAAACATAACAATGTGTAACAAGACTCACAAGAGTACACATAACTCATAACACCAACTCCACACATCACAAAAAATCACAAAACAACTCCAGATATCTCCAAAAGCAACAAAAACAACTCCATATACCTCCCAAAGCATCACCAAATAATCTCCATATACCTCCCAAGAGAAAGAATCATAGTTCCAAAACCAAGTTGGGTCACTCAACCATAGAGCCCCATCAAGAATATCAGGTCACTCAACCATAGAGTGCCATCAAGAATATCAGGTCACTCAACCATAGAGTTCCATTGAGAATATCAAGTCACTCATAGAGTTCCATCAAGAACATTAGGTCACTCAACCATAGAGTGCCATCAATAATATCAAGTCACTCTCTCATATATCCCCATCTCCTTTCTCCATTTAATGAGGTCAGGTCACCCTATGGCCCTGGGCACATAGAGCCCCATCACCCCTAACCCAAGTGACATAATAACTCGTGGTTCAACAACCCACTAGTTATCTGTAACTCCTTGGGGTGTACCCCCATACAATGAAGTGGGTCCATAGGTTCAACCACTCCATGGTGAATCCCATGACCCTATTCCAACACATTACGACATTAGAACCAACATAAACAATCCATCACAAATGCCAAGTGGAAAAAATCCCAAGCCTTGGGCAAGGCTATACAACTTTTAAACATGAAAAGAAAGTTTAAAACTAAGAAAAAGAAAGGGATAATTAGCCATAGTTAGTGCAAAAATCCACATGTTAGTGCAACAACCAAATAAAAAAGCCCAAAATATAAGCAACACATCAATCAAGAAAACTATTGGTTCTTACAAGAAAAGAGATAATGATCAATTTATGAATAAAATACGTATATGAGAAATAACACATTACAATCACTATGTGGCCTCATACGGCCACCAAAGGGGTACTCATCAATTTGTTGGCACTTGCATATCGATCCTCAGCTCACAAAAATATACATGTAACCATGAAATGAGTATATCAAATAATGTAACTATCATCATCTCTTCCTGAATCATCCCTCCATACTCCCACAAGGATCAACATAGTCAAAATTACATAGGATTGTTCGATGGACAACCCAATAGGAAAGAGCACGGGATGCTAGTTTTCATAAAGTGAGCCTAAGGTGGTGCGCATCCATAATATACTGAACAAGCTCAAGTATACTAAACAAATAGAAGTGGGTTTTTCAGTCTATATAAGACTCCACTTCCTCACTCGTACTCGACTCAAGATTATGAAAACCTATGGTCCACTCCTCCTCTCTCCACACATACACTCTTGATGGTTTCTTCCCTTAGGTTCATCTAGTGTAAGGTTCACAACATAACACATAACTAAATCACTAACACAATGGTGATTCACGCACATTAACCATAGTGTCTTACACATGGTATATATACAGGGTATAAAAAAATCATTACTTTCACATGTTATGATACATCACTTTTCCACATAATGCACCTAAGGTGCAAGTACTAAAAATAGGGGTCATATGATCACCATATGCCCCTAATTCATGACATGAACCATCACATATTACACGAATTATACATATGATGAAAAAATTACTAACATTACAACATATAGTCAATCACAATACAACATGGTGACATATACGATTAATCACAACATGGTGGTGATATCACGATAAAATCCAATTCACTATACACCAAGTTTGTCATGAAACACATCAACACACCTTCATATCACCTAATAACAAAACACTCCAACACTCTATAATCCACAATAAAATTCTTTTTACACACAACAAGGTGGCACATGACACATGAAATCCTCATTGAGTTTACAAAAAGGAGAGTGAATACTCTCATCACAAGCACATCAACATGATAATCAAATACACACTAAGTGACATGCATAACATGTGCATTCATAATATCACAATTACAACATTTGTCACATCACAACATATATCACATTACTCTTCCCATCTCCACCACCACCATGAAGAAGCATCACAACTCCAATCTATCCCAGAGGTTCGAGAGCATGAACCTCCGCTCTAATACCATATGTAATGCCCACATTTTAAACACCAAAATACAACAATAAAATTATTGGAATAATTTTTTGACTTTAATTACATGCTATACAACACCACATGGGATCCAAATTAAGAAACTTGACATCACATAGGACACTTACATAAACATGAACCCACTCATATAATAGGATAACATAGGGTGCACATCAATGTCATAATCAAATTTCATAAACCAGGATAATTACCCAATTACAGTAAGAAATAAATATAGGCACACTCCACGACATGGCCTTTTCATGGTTTACATATTCATTACATTTAGGTTTCCATTGTAAGACCTAGTTTTCAACAAATTAAACACATAAGGTTTAAAATTTCCTATTTTTCAAACTTCAATTATTTTATTTTACAGAGCATTAGTCTTTAACGAAGAATGTGCAGTTGGTTCCTTTCTCCAATTCCATTAGTTATCCATAGCTCATTTGTTAAATAAATTCATTTTAAACAACTATGAGTCTATCTAATATTCAATTCCTAAGTTAAAGGCTTATTTCTCAAAATTTGTTAAGTTGACTATAATTGTTTGAAGAACACATAACATGGGATCCTTCGTTCCTTTACAACTAGGCTGCATGTTTTTCTTTAACATTTCAACCTATAGTGGTTCCTAATAGAATTCACTCATTTCTATTTGTGGAAATAACTTTATATAGCATGATTGTGATTAGGAACATACTATACACACATGCACCTATTCTAATATTTGACTTAAGGATTTGTTTGAGAGATCTGTGTTTACTTGGTTTGGAAAAGTATACTCTCATTACAAGGAGGAAAGTTCACAGGAAGATAAAAAAGAAGGTTACTAGATCAATAGAAAACCTATCCTGAGTTCATTTCATAGCATTGTTTAATACTAACAATACACTCTTTTAATCTTCAAGTTATTACAACCAACTATGTAGGTTAACTAATTAAGTTGTATCATTCTTGATTCACAATCTGTTACTCCAATTAGGAATTCACTATTTTCACAATCATATTGTGCATGGAAGGGTACATTACACCTGTGTTCCCATTATAGAGATTTTTTCTTTGAATTTAAGTGACAAATTTCACATTTCAAACTACTTTTGTTTCATCATCTTAAGGATTTACTCTCAATAGCAATGGTTAATTACATGTTTCGACCATAAATTTATACTTCTTGAGTGATCCTAGGTTTAATATATTCCTATCTATGCCAATGGTTTTACTAAATTTTACAAGTCCAACTAGAGTGCAATTTCCTTAACTCCCAAGACCTTGGCTACATTTGAAGGTATCCCATTCTCAAGGCTACATTTAATTATTTCGTTAGCATCTTTGTTTAATCCACATTTATGCAAACAAAGCATGTGATCATGCATCATATTTGGTTTTATTTAATTTATTAGGTTGTATTTTTCATTGAGCTCTACACTTATTACATTCATTTTATGATCAGATTTGACATTTTAGGTTGGTTTTGACATCATTCGATGGCATACCATTTTTTGTAGCAGTCATTACTTAGTTTAATCTTATTTACCCTTTCACTAACTACATTTACATGATCACTTTGGTCCTATATAACATCATTTTGGAACAAATTTATTTCTATAAAACTTACATAATACTTAGGGATCTAAGACTACAATGAGTACAACCTCGCACGAGACAACTCATTTCATTACTCTTAGACACACAAGTATTAAGTGTATATTGCAAGAGAGATATCCCAAATAATCTTAAGCATTACAAAATCCTCCTCAGGACCTATTTCAATTGTTGGGTAAATACGCAAGTAATACGACACGTAGTCTCCACTCACATAATTTAGATCTCACAAGAGATCAATCTTAGGTACAACCACCAACTATCATGCAAGGATTTGGCCACCCACTAGGGTACCAAGGGAAATTATGCACAAGGGGGGGTTTACTTATTCATGATATGGTCATACCTACAACACCTAGACATGATCACCTCACTTGTCCCAATATGATAGGTTTCAAAACATATATGTACCACATCATAAAATATCAAGGAAACGGTCTTTAATAAGACGTGTTAGGTGAAAAACAAGGAGATGATTAATGAGGTCAGAGTATTTTATTAACATGATGAATGTTTTATACCCTGAAAAAAGAATCAAATGGGAGGAGTACCTAAAATAAGCATCATAACTTGTTCTTTTAATTTTTTTAGTTTGATGAGAGGATATTCTATCTAGAATTTGTGGTTGTTAAGGAATTATACTAATAATTATCATAATAAAAGATTAATTTATTGTCTTTATAACATAGGTACAACATTGAGTACAAATTCATATCCAATTCGACACTATAAAACATAGCCACATTGGTATTCCCTTTTCATAATATACCAAGAACAATTTTTTGAAGAAGAATAGATATCATTATTCTATAGTGATACATGTATTGCAAGATAAATACAAATTTACAATGACAACTCATTAATTACAACATATCACATCCAAAAAATTCCACTTGTTCGGAGTACTTGCAACCAACTTTGCATCATTCCAAGGAAAGAGTATGAAAAACCCTTACACTTAAGTAAAAACAAGACATTCACCATTTCAAGTAATTTCAAACAAAGTACAAAGGGAGATAGATATAAGGAGAGGGAGAGGAGAGATAATTTCCTCACACATTCATTTTCTTGTTTTTTCATGAGAGAGAGTAGGGAAGAGAGAGACAACTGATTCCAATAATTCATGTAACTGTAAAAACTATAAGACTATGCTCCTTTGTGGAATTTTGTTTAACATATCGAGCACCTTGCTAGATTTTATACAAGGCTTTTCGTAAACAAAAACTGATATTTTTTGGAGTGTCTCCTAACATGAGCACCATATATTATTGTTTCTATCATATACTAGAAGGTGAGAAAGATATCTATGCCAAACCATAGAGAATGGTCTGAGAGAAGTGTGCAGTGGGAAGAATTGTTTTCTGAGAAGTTTGTTTAAGCTTCCCACATTCCTTTCAAGCAAGAAAATCCATACAACTACTTCGGGTTTAGCTAACATGGGAAAAAAATAATGATAGTTTCCTAAATATATACATGCGGCAAAGATAGAGTAAATCCCTATTTCTATAAATATTTGTGGATGCCCACATGTGTTAGAATATCCCATTTCCAAAGGTTGGGAGGATGCTAGAAAAATGAATCCCTACTAAGTGTATTTTCTTCAGAGATTCTGAGTCCCTTCTCCAATGATGATGTCTTAACCAGATAGGATGCATCCAGGGAAATCCCACAAGGAAGGTTCTATTCTCAAACCTTAACACATTTGAAAAACATACATTTCCTCTTCATTTCATGATGTAAAAATATCAAAGAATGAATATTTTAATGAAACCATCTATGCAGATCGAATAAATTCTATAGGTCCATGAAAGCATATTTTTTTAATCCTTTTGTCAAACAATTTATATGCCTTATTCATTACGAATCCATTGTGTGATATCCAAGCTAATAAATTGACTCAGACTGGGAGGATACGTACAAAATTGGAGTTCAGAAAATATAAAATTTTCCCTGTCAAGAGAGGCTGCCAAGAAAATGACAGGTCTGAAAGGATGTTGAGGATGTGACAGGTCTGGGAAGGGGAGAAGAAATCATGGGTTTTACAACCTATAATGCATAATATAGGGCTTATAATATTTTTCCTCCATAATTTTTCCACCAACTCACCTTCAAAATTATCCTTCATTCTTCCTCGGCTCTGGCTCGAAGTACTTCCTAGAGAGAGAGTGGAGCTTCATCTTCACATAATGCCTATATAAATAGGACTTATATATTTAAAAGCTTATATTATGCCTTTAATATCTCGAGCTCTAAAAATGCCTATATTAATAGGACTTTAAATTCACCTCCACCACAATATTATCTAACTCCTCGGCTCACCTTCAAAATGCATTGCCTTCGGTATTTACTTGGAGAGAGAGAGAGAGAGAGAGAGATAAAAATGAGCTTATATAATGGAGAGGAGTCTAGTACTTTTTATAGTATAAAAGGACCCAAAAATATTATTTAAATCCCTTATCATGCCATACATATCCCAACCAACTCGCTGGCTGAGTTTTTTGGGCCGCTCTGCATTGAAAGGGGAGGTTGCGAGTTCAAATACTACTCCCCATGATACGCCAACCATTGTTTTTAGTCATTTTTTTTTATTCCCTATGACCCATACACATCACCCTCACACTTTCCACATTGACTTTGACCACTCTCGTCTCTTTCCTGTCTTCCATGATGTGCCATATGTCCACGCCAACCTCTATTGATGCCGAGTCATCCTCTGGGGGTCTCATTCAGTAATTTTTATATGAGCTAGGGATAATATTTTATCCCCCATTGAGTGGGTGGTGGATATAATAAGGCTTTGAATAGCCTTTATCCCACTAAAAAACCGTGGATTAGGCCACGTAGTCTTACTTTTTCTAGCGAAAGTAATAAGGAAACTCACCAAGTTATTAAGATAACCAAGTCACCTAATACATAGGATAACTCGATTATAACTTGATTTTAACTCACCATATAGCTTGCAACATAGCTCAATGGCTAAAAATTCAACTCATCATTGCTAACTCGAGCTCGGTCTAATGTGGAAATGTGGTAGCAGGCCACATGGTGGCTTGAGGACCCACCACGTGGAAATTTTTTTTTTTGATTGTGTAAGAAGACGAAGACAATGACAAATGAAGAAGCCTGGAGGTATAAACCTGAAAACATCACCTTCGCACGATCATAACTGTTATTCCTTTGTGACTCGCCAGTTTACCCGGTCCTACCTAGGGTTGACCTAAACTTTGACCAGCCAGCATTTACACATGCAGACTCCATTTTTGACGTTCAAATAGTCAACAGAAAGCTCTCAGAGTCATCTTACACACTATTCTAATCCTAGGAGATTTAGGGAATATATGACATCCATAATTACCTCTTGATCACACCTCTCTAATGGTATAGGATTTTTATCCCAAAAAGCTTGTAAAATCCAAATCATGTTGTTGAGAAGAGATCTGCATAGTATACTACAAACTCCAAAATCAAACAGATGGTTAAAAATCTAGGACCTATGGAGCTTGGGCTCACTACCTACTACTACATCACTCTGATATCTGAAGAAAACCTCCATGCCTCTGTTATACAGTTCTAAGTTTCTAAATGAAACCTCAATGTTCCCATTGCGTTGTGCCAAGAGTCTTTACAGACCTCAATGCTTCCACTGTGTAGTGTAAAGTCTCTTTCAAGACCTCAATGCATCCGTTGTGCAGTGCTAAGTCCTCTTCCAAAGCTCAATGCTTCTAATGTGTGGTGATATGTTTGATGATTAACTACCATTCATATGTACGATCGTAATTCCCTAACACCGAATGATGTTCTAAGCTAATCTCTTGCAATCTCCTCTTTATTAACATGAATTATTATGTACCACTATGTTGCACGACCATAATGGGATCCTTCACAGAATGAAGTTTTGACCTGATGTAAGATGCCAATAGTGTTTAGATACCATTCTGATGCACAATCACAATGCCTCTACATAGGATGAAGTTCTGAGCTAACAACCATGCTCAATTGTATACACAAACAACTGAAAATTCTCCAATCTTATAGGTATGAGTATCTAACTATAATAGTCACTCAAAAATACGATTAGGAGATATGTGCCCTTAAAAGGGTCTTTATACAACTTATAAATAAAAGTGTAAGGAAAACATTTCCTAATACATCATGAAATTTTTGTTTTAATAATGCTCCATTTTTTGAGTCTTTGTACAATAAGCTTAAATACAAAAAATAAGGAAAATAATTTTGCATGATAAAGTTGTCACGGATATTTCTACTATTTGGTGGCTCATGTACTTTGTCTTCGCCACTGTGTTGCAATGTGGATTGACTTCATTTGTATCCTCCCTACTAACAAACCCTCAACAAGGACAAAATATACTTCATCTCATGGTGTTAGCAAAATCACCAAAATAATTACCCTCTAAGGGATCCTACTAATGAACATATAAGAGAGTACAAACATTTCCCAAAAATTGGATCTTTGACTAATGTTCCCCTATTAATCGTCGAACGATCTATCATTTTCACATGAGTTATAATGGAATAAATCCAAATATAAATGTGAGAAAATTACTGAGGATGATAATCATGTCCTTAAGTATATCCCACCAATCTAGACTCCATAAGTACAATCCGATGTAATCACTGTCAATTCAATCGGTACTAATCATCGTGCTCAGAGAATAACAAGTTTGCAAGTGCAGTCACCTGCTCTGATACCAAATTGATACAAAAAATTGACCTAAAATTTTTACTCAATCACGGACCTATTGACATTAAAATTTTCCTCCGTAATTTCTATTTTATTATTTATTTATTAGGAATAGGATGTTGTTAATTAGGATTAGTAGTGGCATCTGATAGAAGATAACAGCTCCATCAATACGGTACCACCAATTAAGTAGAGTACAGTAACAGTCAAAGTACAAAAGGAATGTTGTGGTAAAAATTAAATATTTGTCGTAAATGGTCCGGTAATGCTAAAATGTCAAAGTTGGGGTAAGTAGAGAAGTAGGGTCTACATGATTAGGAATTAGAAATATTATATTCGTAATAAGGAAAAAGAGTGATGTCATAAATATTTTGTGTATTTTATTTGTGGAAAATCCTAAAAAGGTGGAACCCATGTGAGATAATAAGGTTTATCTTATCTTAGAAGATAAGCCTACATGTAAAGGCAAGAGTTTAGGCATGGAATATGATTGGCTGGAAGAGATTTCCTATCATATCTTAGAGATAGGGTGGATAAGCTTGAATTCCTATAAATAAAGAGGCCACCCCCCTCATTTAACATAGAAGGAAGTAGTGAGAAATATTGTATGAGTTAGTGTGTAAAGGAAACCATCATTTTGAAGGTGTGTTAAAGAAGCCATTAAGAGGTGTAATTGTGAAGTTTCTCCCACATTTATTGTTGGAAGGAAAGTGAATTCAGTAACACTTGAAGTACTTCATGGGTGAGACTGTAACAATTTCATGTTGATATTATAATTTACACTTATATTTTAGATTTATCATCATTCCTTCTTATCATAGTCTATGGTATTCTTGTGTTATGTTTGTTGTTGTGTATCCAGATTCTATGCACCAAACTAAAAGTTGTGCATTAGTAAATAATCATAGCACGAGGAGTTCCCGGTAAAGAATTGTCATAGTGCCGGATTGGTGATGACATTTTGGTTCCGTTACTGGGACCATTCCTCGTTGGCGGATTTTCTAGAGAGATATTCCCACTTAGTCAGAAATCATTTAGAGGGTAACCTTGTTTTTACTGTGCATAGTAGTTACCATGGTAAAGTCACTATTACCGTGAATAGTATTTACCACAGTAACTTTAATTTTTACCGTCAATAGTATTTACCGCAGTAACTTCACTTTTTACCGTGAATAGTTTTTCCCACAGTAAAGTTATTTTTTACTGCAGTAAGTCAAGTTTTACCATAGTTTACCGTGGTCATTTCTATTTTACTATAGAAAGGTGTAAAGTCACTTTCTATTATAGTGATTCTAATTATTTGTGCACATAAGTCTTGTTGATTGCACTTGTGGGTTGGTATTTCACTGTGGTTATTTTTGAAAATGGGGAAGATTCTTGTTATTTTAGCCCAATTTAATGAAGATGCTTCCTCTTTCATTCAAGATTTTAAACGATCTTGCATTTGTAATGGCCTCATAAGAAGGGAACAATGGACTGAATTTTTTCCTACCTTTTGGATGGTTCAACCCTTAGGTGGTTTGAAACACTAGGTGATAATGTGAAAAACTCATGGGATTTATTAACTAAAAGTTTTCTTGAAGAATTTGGTGAACAACAAAAATATGCAGATCTCATGATCGATATTACAAAGCTATCCCAAGGAGAGAAGGAGAAGATAAGGGATTATCATGCTTGTGTTGTAGAGCTAAGGAGGAAGCTCAATGCCCAGATCTAGAAGGAAGGATTAGTGGATGGGTTGATGAATGGCATGGATAATATCCTCTGTAAGCACTTCATTCTTGGGATGAAGCTAGAGATCAGACAATGAGTGAAGTATGACCGCCCAGCTACCATTGAACAAGTAAAGGAGATTGCAAGAAGGAAAGAAAAAATCATGGAAGAGGAGCCCAAAGAAATTGTTGCTAAAGTAGAGCCTACACTAGCACCTTTTATCCAGAATCCAAAACCACTCTCGGTGAGCACAAATATTTCTCCTAGTACATCTACTGAGTATGAATATCTACTCGGGAAGATGGGCCAGTTAACTATGAATCTTCTTCAAGGAAAAGAATTTAGTTCTTAGGAAGGAGATAGAGGTCCAAAAATAAATATTTCTGAAGTCGTATGTTATGGTTGTTATAAAAAGCGTCATTATAAGTATAGTTGTCCAGATAGAGCTTCTACATCCAGTACAAGAGATAATGATAAAGGAAAAACACCTATGAATTCTTTTGATGTAGTAGATAAGAGCATAAATAATGAAGTAGATGTGTTTGTAACAAAAAGAAAGAAAGAAAAAGATAACCAAGATGGAAATGATCCTAAGAAGATGAAAGGAGAAACTAGTAAGAAACATAGGAGAAGAAATTTAGGTGTGCAGGATTTTTTGATTTCACAGGGACAAGGGCCATACTCCATTTTAGAAGATCTGTCTAAAAGGCATGCAAATATTACATATGGTCAACTCTTGGCTATGTCTTCTGAGAAGAGGCGGGAGCTACGAAGTGGACTTAATGCTTGATGAAGGAAGGAGGTTGAGGTCCCTATTTTAGAGGCAGAGACGGATCCCTATGCTCCACAAGCTAAGGTAGTTATGTAATGGTATTTCAATTCATGATGTCTTAGTTGATGGAGGTGTTGAAGTTAATGTAATGACCGAGTCTGTAATGAATATGTTGGGTTTAAAAATTTATCACCCCTCAACACTTATTTTAAAGTCATTAAATAAGGGGAAAACTAAACCAAAAGGTGTAGTTTCAAATGTGGCAATATCTGTTATGGGTGTTGTATGTGTGGTAGACTTTCAGGTAATAAAAAATGGTACTATTGCGTACCCAATGTTGTTGGGAAGACCATGGCTAAGGAAATTTCATGCAAGAAACTACTAGAATGAAGGCTTCATGACACTTGGACATGGTAGAGAGAGGGTGAAGATAAACGTGATCCCTCAGCATCATAAGAACAGAACCTGTGGATTTAAGTGATGAAACTGATGATTGGACATCCTCTGATTACTCTAGTACCAGTGAAGTGGACACAGAAGATGAAGAAAGTGAGGTTGATGTTTTGGTCATGGATATCCTTCCAATCAAACCGAATCATGAACCCATAAAATTATCTGAAGAAGAAATTGATGATCATCTCCAACAAATAAAGATTGGTGATGTTGTGATGGAGAGTGAGAAGGAATCCTACCTCTAGCTCTTTCGAAGGTACATACACCTATTCACTTTTTATTACAAGGAACTCCATCAAGTAAGTTGGGTAGAACATTCTATTGAGCTGGTAGATGGTGCTAAGCCCATAAATCAAATGCCATATAGAATGAATCCTAATTTTTCCAAGACTGTAAAAGAAGAAATAGATAAGTTGCTTGATGCAGGATTTCATATTTGTTGTGGATAATTCAGAATGGGGTTTCTCCCATTGTGATCTCAATAAACAAGAACGGGAAGCTATGCATTTGTGTTGATTATAGGAAGCTCAATAAGGCAACAAAGAAGAATCATTACCCTCTTCCATTCTCAAATCAGATCTTCGACGAAGTAGCTAGCCAGGAGTGCTATAGTTTTGCTGATGGATATAGCGGATACAACCAAGTTTGTATAGTGGAGAAAGATCAGCTGAAGACCACATTTACCACTCCTTATGGAACGTTTACTTATAGAGTTACGCCTTTTGGGTTTTGTAATGCTCCGGAAACATTCCAGCATTTGATGAATAAGGTGTTTGAACCCTACATTGGGAACTTCATTAGAGTATTTATGGATGATTTTTACATCTATGGGAGCAAGATGGACCACCTGCACCAGATGGAGAAAAAATTTCAAAGGTTAGATAAACCACAAGCCTCACTAAACCCTACAAAGTGTGTCTTTAGATGTTCTAAAGGCATTTTGTTAGGGCATGTTGTATCCGGAGATGGTATTGGGACTGATCCTGATAAAGTTTCAAAAATCAAAGAGTTACCATTTCCTATGAATATAAGTAAGTTGAGATCATTTTTAGGCCATGTGGGTTACTATAGAAGGTTCATCAATAATTTCTCAAATATTTCACAACCACTAACCCATTTCTTGAAGAAGGATGTTATTTATGAACGAGGAAATAAGGTGCATGAAGCTTTTGAACAACTGAAGGAAGCCCTGGTGTCTTCACTTGTTTTAAGTAATCCGGATAGGAGAAAGCCATTCATTGTGTATACCGATGCCTCAGATGCAGCACTAGGAAGTACTCTGAGCCAAAAGGATGAAAATGGGAATGATCATCCAGTTTACTTTTGGAGCAGACAAATGAGCAGTGCTGAGGTAAATTATATTGTAACTGAAAAAGAGGCTCTAGCTATCATTTTTGCTGTAAAGAAGTTTAGAAATTACTTTCTAGAGTAGAAATTTATAGTTATAACAAATCATCAGGCTCTAAAATATATTGTAAATAAGCCTAACCCATCAGGGAGGATAACAAGATGGATAATTTTGCTACAAAAATTTGAATTTGATATTATAGATAGGCCAGGAAAGAAACATGTCAATGCAGATGAACTCTCTCGAACCTATGAGGCATTAAGTTCATCTTGTGATGATGATGATTTCCCAGATGTAGCATTGTTATCCCTTGACACAATCCCTAGTGAATATATAGATATTTAGAATTATCTGAATGAATTCAAGTTTCCTAATGGTGCCAATGCAAAGACTAAGAGGAAGATTACTCAAGCCAGTCATCCATATTCTATTCTGCATGGAGTATTATTTCGAATAAGACCTGATGGACAGTACAAGAGGGCAGTTGGACATGATCAAGGGAAGGAGCTGATAAAATAATTCCACAATGGTACATGTGGAGGACACTTCTCTGGACAACTTATAACAAGAATGATCTTGGATGCAGGTTATCACTGGCCCCACTCTTTTTAGAGATTGTTATAATTATTGTAATACATATGATATTTGTCAAACACATGGTAACCATAAGACTTCATCAGCACAATTATGCCCTATTCTTCCACTTGGTCCCTTTGAAAAGTGGGGAATAGATATTAAGGGTCCACTTCCAACTACCCCACGCCAAAATAAGTATATTGTAGTTGCCACAGATTATTTAACTAAGTAGGTTGAAGCTAGGCCATTGAAAAAAACTTCCATGGATGAAGTGGCAATGTTCATATATGAACGCATTGTCACCATATTTGGTTGTCCATTAGAAATTGTAATAGATCAAGGAAGACACTTCATTAATGAGGTGGTAGAAGCCCTATTCAACAAGTTTTCTATTAAGCACAGGAAGACAACAACATACAATCCAAGTACAAATGGACAGGTGAAATGAACAAATTTTGTGTTATGTCAAATTCTAGCAAAAGATGCAGCCTTGCAGGTACATAAGTGGGATAAAAGGATTCATGCAACATTGTGGGAATATAGGGCAACATCAAAGTCAGCAATAAGATACTCCCCATTTCAGTTGGCTTATGGCATTGATCCAGTTCTTCCTATTGAGTTTGATATTCCCATTGTGAGAGTTATGAAAAATGAAAGGATGGATGAAAGTGATTCAGTAAAATAAAGGTTGGTGCATCTTCATTTACTAGAGGAAATGAGGGAAATAGCCAAGGATACAAGCTATAAGAAGAAAATGAAGTAGAAGGAATACTTTGATCAAAAGATCCGTTGGTCTCCATTTCATGTGAATGACTTGGTTCTAGTATATGATTCCTGATACAAAAAAAGAAGGCAAAGAAAATTTCTTCCCAAACGGATGGGGTCCTACAAAATAGCAGATGTGCATGAAAATGGTACATATCGACTGGAGGAATTAGATGGCACTCCCATTACAAAATGGGTCAACCACGACAAGTTAAAGATTTTCCAAGCACCAGAATACTCTACTCCAAGGACAGAGTAGAAGCTAGGAAGGGGGAAAATGTTGACATTAAAATTTTCCTCCGTAATTTCTATTTTATTATGTATGTATTAGGAATAGGATGTTGTTTATTAGGATTAGTAGTGGCATCTGATAGAAGATAACGGCTCCGTCAATATGGTGCCGCCAATAAAGTAGAGTACAGTAAAAGTTAAAGTACAAAAGGAATGTTGTGGTAAAAAGTAAATATTTGTCGTAAATAGTCCGGTAATGTTAAAATGTCAAAGTTGGGGTAAGTAGAGAAGTAGGGTCTACATGATTAGGAATTAGAAATATTATATTTGTAATTAGGACAAAGAGTGATGTCATAAATATTTTATGTTTTTTATTTATGGAAAAGCCTAAAAAGGTGGAACCCATGTGAGATGATAAGGTTTATCTTATCTTAGAAGATAAGCCTACATGTAAAGGCAAGAGTTTAGGCATGGAATATGATTGGCCGGAAGAGATTTCCTATCCTATCTTAGGGATAGGGTGGATAAGCATGAATTCCTATAAATAAAGAGGCCACCCCCTCATTTAACATAGAAGGAAGTAGTGAGAAATATTGTATGAGTAAGTGTGTAAAGGAAACCGTCATTTTGAAGGTGTATTAAAGAATCCATTAAGAGGTGTAATTGTGAAGTTTCTCCCATAGTTATTGTTGGAAGGCAAGTGAAGTTAGTAACACTTGAAGTATCTCATGGGTGAGATTGTAACAATTTCATGTTGATATTATAATTTACACTTATATTTCATATTTATCATCATTCCTTCTTATCATAGTCTATGGTATTCTTGTGTTATGTTTGTTATTGTGTTTCCAGATTCCATCCACCAAACTAAAATTTGTGCATTAGTAAATTATCATAGCACGAGGAGTTCCCGGTAAAGAATTATCATAGTGCCAGATTGGTGATGACAGACGCATATAGGCATTAAATTATTTTTGGAACTTCCATGTTAATATTAACTTAAATCAATGTAAGAATTGAAACACATTGCACACATGTTGATAATGGAGTTTAGCAGAATGCCTACGTCTCCAGGTTCATTAATAGAACTGATATATTATCTACTTCAATGACTATAACAAAGAATACAATCTAAGCATGATAATACTGAATACATAATGGGACATGAACCTGAACACCCGAGTCGCTATCCCTAGCTAACAAACATATTTGATCCAATATTCTCCTTTAAGCACAAAGGTCCTTTGGTATACCGATTGGTCTTCCAGATGGCACCCCACTCGATTCTCTAGAATCTAGCATTCTAGAAGTGTAGCCTCAAATGTGTCCTATTGGGTAGTTTGAATAACTCCCAATAACAATGTTTCATCATATTAAAAATAATATGTCTTATCTTCACTTTTGTCGATAATAAATAATAATCAATCCTTACTGAAGATGGTACCTATACAATATAGGTCTTAGTATCTCTCCATAATGCTTATATTAAAATAGGTCTTTCTGTCTCCATAATGTCGCCATGCAGTCACCTTCAAACTGCACTCATTTTTCCCTTCTTGGATCTCTGGCACGGAGTACTGTCTTCCCGGAGAGAATTTGGAAGCATCATCACCTATAATAATTATCCAACACCTATTAAAAAGGCCTCTAATAGGACTTTCCCCAATAATGCCTATAATAACATATAGGTTTTTTCTTTCCGATAACAAATGATATTGGACTTACATAATTCACATTTCGTATAACAAATAATATAGGCCTTAGCTCTCTCCATATGCTTATTAAATAATATAATAGGACTATTATTAAAATAACAGGTCTAATCCATAATATAGGGTTTATAATATTTTTTCTCCATAATTTTTCCACCAACACGCCTTCTAGCTTCTCCTTCGTCTTCCTTGGCTCAGGCTCGGAGTACTTCCCAGATAAAGAGTGGAGCTTCAAGTTCACAGAATTCCTATATAAATAGGTCTTATATACTTAAAATCCTATCTTACGCATTTAATATCTTGAGCTCTTAAAAACTCCTATATTAATAGGACTTCAAAAAATTTCCTACACCACCATCTTATCTACCTCCCTCGGCTCGCCTTGGGAGAAATGCATTGCATTTGGTACTTTCATGGGGAGAGAGAGAGAGCTTGAAAATGATCTTATATAATAGAGAGGGGTCGAGTCCCTTTTATAATAGGAAATGGCCCCCAAACACTCTTGTTTAAATCCCTTATCACTCCATTTATATACCAAACTATTTTGTTGGTCGAGTTGGTTAGGACCACTCAACATGTAAAGGGGAGGTTACGTGGGTTCGAATACCGCTCCCCTTTATTTGTCAACCGTTGTGCTTAGTCGGTTTTTACCAACTCCCCATGACCCATCCACGTCACCTTTACACTTGTACCACGTTGGCTTTGACCACTCCCGTCGCTGCCCCAACTTCCACGCTGTGTCATGTGTCCATGCGCTGACCTCTGTTGATGCTCGATTCATCCTCTATGAGGTCTCATTCAGTGATTTTTCTATGGGAAAGGGATCATATTTTATCCCCTATTGATCAGCTAGAGGATATAATAAGGATTTGAATAGCCTTTATCCCACTAACAGACTGTGGTTTAGGCCACATAGTCATGCTTTTTACAACCAAATTAATAAGGGAACTCGCCGAGTTATTAAGATACCCAACTCACCCAATACAAAGACATAGCTCGATTATAACTCAATTTCAACTCACCATGTAGCTTGCAACATGGCTAGATGGCTAAAACATTTGACTTGCTATTTCTAACTCGACCTGAGTCTGACTTAGGAGAAGTTGGTGGCAGGCCATGTGGTGGCCTGAGGACCTACAATGTGGAAAATATGTTTTCTTGATTGCTGTACAAAGACGATCGATGATTGTGCGAATCACTAATACCTAGAGGCTCATAAACTTGCCATCATCGTACCTTTGCACGATCATCTTTGCCACTTTCTTCGTGACTCAGTTAGTTGACCCGGTCCTACCTAGGGTTGACCTGAAATTTGACCGACCACCATTTGCACATGCAGAATCTATTTTCAACATTCAACTAATCGACAGGAAAGATCTCAGAAGTCATCTTCCACACTGTGCCAGGATCCTGGGAGATTTAGGGAACAAATCTATCCTCTATATTGAACTTTGGATAACACCTCCCCAATGGGGAAAGGATTTTTTGTCCCAAAAATATTGTAAACTCCATATCATCTTGCTGAGAAGAGATCTACATAGTATACTTACAACTCCACAATGAAACAACTAATCTTTGAAACTCTAGGACCTGATGGCACTTGGGCTCAGTGCCTCATGTTGCACTACTCTACTATCTTCAATATGACATCTCCATGGTCTCGATTGTCTGGTGCTACAGTTTGGCATGTATGAAACCTTAGCGCTGAAACCTCCGTGGTGCTAAGTCTCTTTGCAGACCTCAATGCTACCACTACGTGGTGTTACGCCTCTTTCACAGACCTCAAAGAATCCGTTGTGTGGTGCTAATTCATCTTCCATACCTCAATGTTTTTGCTATATGGTGCTAAGTCTAATCATCACCTACCATGCAAATGTATAATCGTAATGCCTTGCCATTGAATGAAGTTTCGAGCTAATATCTTATGATAGCCTCCTTATTGACAATGACTTATCAACTACCAGTATGCTACATTACCATAATGGGCCTCTTCACAAAATGAAATTTCTGACTTGATGTTAGATGCCAACGGTGTTTAGCTACCATTCTCTTGCACGGTCACAATGCCTCTAAAAAGAATGAAGTTCCGAGCTGACAACCAGTGCTCAACTGTATACACAAACAACTGAAAAATTCTCCAAGCTTATAGGTATGAGCATCTAACTATAACAGTCACTCAAAAGTCCTGATTAGGAGATATGTGCCCTTAAAATGGTCTTTATACAACTTATAAATACAAGTGTAAGGAAAACATTTCCTAATACATCATGAAAATTTAGTTGTAATAATGCTCCATTTTTGAAGTCTTTGTACAATAAGCTTTAATACCAAAAATAAGGAAAATAATTTTGCATGATAAACCTGTCGCAAATATTTCTCTTATTTGGTGGCTTATGCACATTGTCTTCCCCCACTTTGTTGCAACGTGGATTGAATTCATTTGTCTCCTACCTGTTAAGAAAACTCATTAAGCACAAAAATATACTACATCTCATGGTGTTAGCAAAATCACCAAAATAATTTCCCTTTAAGGAGTCTTACTAATGTACGCATAAGAGAGTACAAACATTGGCCCAAAAATTGGGTCTTTTTCTAATGTGACCATGTTGATTGTCGAAGGATCTATCATTTGCACATGAGTTATAATGGAATAAATACAAATATAAATGCGACAAAATTAATGAGGATGATAAACTTGTCCCTCAGTCTATCCCACCAATAGGGAATCCACAAGTATACAAGTCGATGTATTTTCCATGCCAACTCATCTTGCACTGATCAACTTGCTCAGAAGAATAGACAAGTTTGCAAGTGTGATCATCTGCTTTGATACCAACTTGATCCGAAAAAATGATCGAAATTCTTTCACTCGATCATGGACCCCTATAGGCATTTTAATTCTTTTACTGAACATACCCCATTAAAATCAACTTACAGCAATGCAAGAATTGAAACATAACTGCACACCGGTTGATAATAGAGTTTAGACAGAATGCCTACGTCTCTGGGTTCATCAATATAACTGATATATTATCTACTTCAATGACTATGACAAAGAATACAATCTAAGCATGATAATACTGAATACATAATGGAACATGAACCTAAACACCTGAGTAGCTATCCCAACTAATAAAAGATTCGATCCAGTATTCTCCTTTACGTAAAAACCTCCTTTTGTATACCAATTGGTCTTCCTAATGGCACCCAAGTCGATTCTCCAGGATCTACATTCTGAATTTTGGCTTAAATGTGGTCTATTGGGTAGTCTGAATAACTCCCAATAACGATCTTTCACCTATTAAAATAATAGGTCTTATCTTCACTTTTGCTAATAAAAAATAATATTGGTCCTCAATGAAGACGATGCCTATATGATATAGGTCTTAATATCTCCCCATAGTGCCTATATTAAAATAGATTTTTTCTCTCCATAATTTCACCACAATCTCCATTGAACTTAACTAGTCATCCTTCTCGGCTTTGTCTCGGATTACTATCTTCTCGGAGAGAATGCAGAGCATCATCACCTATAGGACTTATCCAACGCTCATAAATAGGCCTCTAATTATTTATCCCAAATAATTCCTATAGTAAAATATAGGTCTTTTTTTTCCAATAACAAATAATATTGGACATACATTTTTCATATTGCCTATAACAAATAATATAGGCCTTTTATCTCTCCATATGCCTATTAAATAATATAATAGGAATTTATTAAAATAACACCTATAATGCATAATATAGGGCTTATAATATTTTTCATCCATAATTTCTCCACCAAAACACCTTCGAACTTCTCCTTTGTTTTTCCTTGGCTCGGGCTCGAAGTACTTCCCAGAGAGAGAGTGAAGCTTCAATTTCACATAATGTCTATATAAATAGGACTTATATATTGAAAAATCCTATATTACACCTTTAATATCTCGAGCTCCAAAAATTCCCATATTAATAGGACTTTAAATTTTCCTCCACCACCATATTATCTAGCTCCTCGGCTTTCCTTCAAAATGCATGTCCTTTGGTCTTTACTTGGAGAGAGAGAGAGAGAGAAATCTCAAAAATGAGCTTATATAATGGAGAGGGGTCTGGTCCCTTTTATAGTATAAAGGTCCCCAAAAATATTGTTTAAATCCCTTATCATGCAATCCATTTCCCAACCAACTCGCTGGCCAAGTTGGTTGGGCCACTCCGCATGCAAAGGGGAGGTCACAAGTTCAAAGCCTCTCCCCAAGGTCTGCTGACCATTGTGCTTAGTCAGTTTTGTTTGATTCCCTATGACCCATACATGTCACCCTTACACTTGCCACATTGGATTTGACCACTCCCATATCTTCTCTGTCTTCCATTCTGTACCATGTGTCCGCGCTGACCTCTACTGATGTCGAGTCATCCTCTGGGGGTCTCGTTCAGTCATTTTTCTATGGGCTAGGGATAATATTTTATCCCCCATTGAGTAGGTGGTGGATATAATAAGGCTTTGAATAACCTTTATCCCACTAAAAAATTGTGGCTTAGGCCACGTAGTCATGCTTTTTCTAGCCAAAGTAATAAGGTAACTCACCAAGTTATTAAGATACCCAACTCACCCAATACAAAGCATATCTCAATTATAACTTGATTTCAACTCAGCATGTAGCTTCCAACATAGCTAGATGGTTAAACATTTGACTTTCCATTGCTAAATCGAGCTTGTTCCAAAGTGGAAATGTGGTGGCAGGCTAGTGGTGGCTTGAGGACCCAATCGCATGGAAAATATTTTTGTCGATCATATAAGAAGATGAAGACAATGTGCGAATGATGAATCCCAAAGGTATAAAAATTGAAAACATCACCTTCGCACGATCATACTTGCCACTACTTCATGACTCGCTAGTTGACCCGGTCCCACCTAAGGTTGACCTGAACTTTGACTAGCCAACATTTACACATGCGGACTCTATTTTTGATTTTCAAATAGTCGACAGAAATATCTCATAGTCATCTTCCACACTATGCTGATCCTGGGAGATTTAGGGAAAATCTATCCTCCATATTCACCTTTGGATCACACCTCTCCAATGGGAAAGGAGTTTTTCCCAAAAATCTTGTAAAATCCAAATCATGTTGCTAAGAAGAGATCTACACAGTATACTTCCAACTCCACAATCAGACAACTGATAGTTCAAACTCTAGGACATATAGCACTTGGGCTCACTTCCTCCTACTGTGTCATTCTGATATCCAAAGAATACCTCCATGCCTCTGTCGTATGGTGTTAAGTTTCCAAATGAAACTTCAATGCTCCCACTTCGTGGTGCCAAGTCTCTTTACAGACCTCAATGATTCCACTATGCGGTGTTAAGTCTCTTTCTAGACCTCAATGCGTCTGTTGTGTGGTTCTAAGTCCTCTTATATACGTTGATACTTCTACATATGTGGTGCTAAGTTTGATGATCAACTACCATTAAAATGTATGATTGTAATTCCTTGACACCAAATGATGTTCCGAGCTAATCTTTTGCGAGCTCCTCTTTATTAACACGAATTATTATGTACCACTATGCTACACAGACATAATGGGCCTCTTCAAAGAATGAATTTATGACCTGATGTCAGATGCCAATGGTGTTCATCTACCATTCTGATGCACAGTCACAATGCCTCTACATAGAATGAAGTTTTGAGCTGACAACCATGCTCAATTTTATACACAAACAACTAAAAAATTCTCTAAGATTATAGGTATGAGTATCTATCTATAAGAATCACTCAAAAATATCATTAGGAGATATGTGCCCTTAAAAGGGTCTCTATACAACTTCTAAATAAAAGTTTAAGGAAAACATTTCCTAATACATCATGCAAATTTTGTTGTAATAATGCTCCATTTTTGGAGTCTTTGTACAATAAGATTAAATACAAAAAATAAGGAAAATAATTTCACATGATAAACTTGTCGCAAGGATTTCTCCTATTTGGTGGTTTATGTACTTTGTCTTCCCCATTATGTTGCAATGTGGATTGACTTCATTTGACTCCTCCCTACTAAAAAAACTCAACAAGGACAAAATATACTGCATCTCATGGTGTTAGAAAAATCACCAAAATAATTTCCCTCTAAAGGAGTCATACTAATGCACATATAAGAGAGTAAAAAAATTTCCCAAAAATTGGGTCTTTGGCTAATGTGCCCCTGTTAATCGTCAAACGATATCTATCATCTGCACATGATTTATAATGGAATAAATCCAAATATAAATGTGATAAAATCACTGAGGATGATAAGCATGTCTCTCAGTCTAAACCACCAATATCAACTCCACAAGTACAAGCTGATGTATTTAATGTTAACTCAGCCTATATTGATCAGCTTGCTTAGAGAATAACAAGTTTGCAAATGCGATCACCTGATCTGATACCAAATTGATCCTAAAATTGACCTAATTTTTTTTCGATCACGGACCCATATAGGAATTAAATTATTTTACAAACTTCCCCATTAAAATCAACTTAAAGCAATGCAAGAATTAAAACACACTGCACATAGGTTGATAACGGAGTTTGGCAGAATGCCTACGTCTTCGAGTTCATTAATAAAAATGATATATTATCTAAGAAAGATAATACTGAATACATAATGGAACATGAACCTTAACACCAAGTATCTACCCCAGTTGATAACATATTCGATCCAGTATTCTCCTTCAGGTAAAAAAACTCCTTTGGTATACCGATTTGTCTTTCTAATGTCACCCCCAGTCGATTCTCGAGGCTCTTCATTCTGAAGTGTGGCTCAAATGTGGCCTATTGGGTAGTTTGAATAACTCCCAATAATAATGTTTCACCTATTAAAATAATAGGTCTTATCTTTAATTTTTACGATAAAAAATAATATCGGTCCTCAATGAAGATGATGCCTATGTGATATTGGTCTTAGTATCTCTCCATAGTACCTATATTAAATTAGATCTTTCATCTCCATAATATCACCATGGTCTCCATCAAACTTCAGTAGTTTTCCTTCTCAGATTTGGCTTGGAGTACTGTCTTACCCAGAGAGAATTCGGAGCATCATCACCTATAGGACTTATCCAGTGCCTAAAATTATTAGCCCCAATAATGCCTATAATAAAATATAGGTCTTTTCTTTCCGATAACAAATAATATATGATATACATTATTGATATTTCCCATAAAAAATAGTATAGGCCTTTTCTCTCTCCATATGCCTATTAAATAATATAATAGGACTTTATTAAAATAACACCTATAATGCATAATATAGGGCTTATAGTATTTTTCCTCCATAATTTCTCCACCAACATGATTTTGAACTTCTCCTTCGTTCTTCCTTGCTCGGGCTCGTAGTACTTCCTAAAGAGAGAATGGAGCTTCATTTTCACATAATGCCTATATAAATAGGACTTATATATTTAAAAACCTATATTACGCCTTTAATATCTATAGGCTCAAAAAATGCCTATATTAATAGGACTTTAAATTTTCCTCCACCACCATATTATCTAATTCCTTGGCTCACCTTCAAAATGCATTTCCTTCAGTATTTACTTGGAGAGAGAGAGAGAGAAAGATATCAAAAATGAGATTATTTAATGGAGAGGGGTCTGGTTCATTTTATAGTAGAAAATTCCCTCAAAATCTTGTTTAAATACCTTATCACGCCATCCATATCCCAACCAAATTGTTGGCCAAGTTTGGTTGGGCCACTCTGCACGCAAAGGGTAGGTCGCGGGTTTAAATACCGCTCCTCATGATCCGCTGACTGTTTTTCTTAGTCAATTTTGTGAAATCCCTATGAGCGCATCCACATCACCCTCACATTTTCCATGTTGGCTTTGAAGACTCCCATCACTACCTCATTTTCCATGTTGTGTCATGTGTCCGCATCGACCTCTACTGATGTCTGAGTCATCATTTGAGGGTCTCATTCAGTCATTTTGATATGGGATAGGGATAATATTTTATTCCCCATTCAGTGGGTGGTGGATATAATAATGCTTTGAATATCCTTTATCCCACTAACAAACTGTGGCTTAGGCCACGTAGTCATGCTTTTGCTAGCCAAAGTTATAAGGAAACTTGTCAAGTTATTAAGATACCCAGCTCACCCAATACAAAGCATATCTCGATTATAACTCAATTTCAACTCAATATGTAGCTTATAACATAGCTCAATGGCTAAACATTCGACTCACCATTGCTAAATTGAGCTCAGTTCAATGTGGAAATGTGGTGGCAGGCCACGTGTTGGCTTGAGGACCCACCACCTAGAAAATATTTTTATTGATCATGTAAGAAGATGAAGATGACATCGAATGAAGAATCTTAGAGGTATAAACCTAAAAATATCACCTTTGCACGATCATACTTTCCACTTCTTCGTGACTCACCAGTTGATCCAGTCCCACCCAGGGTTGACTTGAACTTTGACTGGTCACCATTTACACATGCGGACTATGTTTTCGACGTTCAAATAGTTGACAGAAATATCTTAGAGTCATTTTATACACTGTGCCGATCCTAGGAGATTTAGGGAACATCTGTCCTACATATTGACCTCCAGATAATATACCTCTCATGGGAATAGATGAATTCTCAATCCCTCTCATGTGATTTTATTGGATGCCACATAGCATAATTAACTCGTTTTGACTTTTTTCTTAGAGAGATTTGGACATGGTGGAAAATTCATGATATGATGATCCTCAACATACTCCATGAGATTCCCATTTCCCTTTTTATCATGATGACCCATTTTTAACAACATAATTCACTTTCTTGACTTAGGTGTTACCATAGTGGAAACATGCTTAAGGTACCTAGAAATCCTTTTCCTTGATTTCCTCTCATGAAAATAGGTTTCCTCATCTAGATAGAAAATTTTATATGTGAATGAAACTTGCAGACGAGTCACATGTTCTTTACCTACATACTGCACTGAAACAAAGTGAATGCCACTTTTGTGACTTGTAATACATGAACACATTATGAAGCATTGGTTAAGTGTTTAAAAACACTTTCATGATATATGTATCATTTGTGTGCTAGAGATAACTGCCACCATCACTCATGGTGAATTTATATTATCATTATCCTAGATGACCATATCCTCGATGAACCTGAATTTCAATAAATTTATTTATGTTTTAGATTATTCATAGATATATTGATTTTCATGTTAGTGTAGAATCAAAGAACCCCTAGATGCTTCTCAGATTTCTAGTTTGATAATGGCATCCAGTGTGATTGCACAACATTGAATATTTTCCCCAAGTGTGGGACTTAAAAAAATGGGAAAAGATTCTCCAAGTTAAAGGTTGGTTCCTATCCCTCTGTTCAGGTGCATGCATTCATTTGCAGAGGATATGTTCTAAGTCCTACTATAAATATTTCCAAGGAACCAAGGTGAAGAAGAAGTTTGCAAAAAATAATGAAATCTAAGCTAATGGAGGTGATGCACCGAGGAATGATGAAATCCCACTCTGTTGTTAAACATAGACCATAAAAATAATGTAACTTAGATGCATAAATGACCAGTTTTGTAAATGAAAAGATTAGAATGAATGCAATGGAAGTAAGAAAGGGGCTGGAAATCACCCACAGGATTATTTTTTTGCTCCACAGAGTTGAAACAAAGCATCTACAATGGCCAAAAGGCAAAAAATTTACATTTACAGATCTATGGAAGGTTTGAAAACTCCAAAAACTCATTGCAAAATAGAGAGAAAGGGAGATACAGAGTAAAAATATCCAACCATTACAAAGAATCATGTTCTTCCATTTATAGCCGAAGAAAGAGAGAGAAAACAGAAG
The DNA here is from genome assembly GCA_019776745.2 of Taxus chinensis. NCBI lineage: Eukaryota > Viridiplantae > Streptophyta > Pinopsida > Cupressales > Taxaceae > Taxus > Taxus chinensis. Next base: position 762,987,037 of record CM034150.1, on the reverse strand, counting down.
GGGGGAAGTAAAATTTGATCCTTCCTCAACCAGCAGCCATTAATTTCTTTTATATCAGCCTGCAAGATCATCAAATTGATTTTTATTTTTTCGCCTGTGTGCTAGAGAAGCAAAAATGGAAAACAGAATAAAAATGATGCCTTGGAAGCAATATGATCTTGCATTCAAGGTGTGAGAAGACATTTTAGGGTTTTCCCCCATAAAATCGAGATGATTCTCCATCCTTGGTGTTCTGGAGAAGAAAACCATGGCGGCTCGAGAAAAAAATGACTTGTTCAAAGCAATCCGATCTTGCATTCAAAGTGTGAAAGACATTTTTTAAATTTTCTCCATTGAAAGCCACAAAACATGATGTTTTTATGCCTTCAATGCATACGGGGGATTGATATCTTTCCAAAAAATCTGATTTCATCCAAATCTGATCTTGGAAAGGAAAGATATGCCCTCTGTAAATTTTTAGGTGAAACAGGGCAATTTTAGGTGAAAAATTGGGTCAGCGGGCCAAATTCTAGCATTTTCCCTCTTTTTGGAATTTTGGAAAAATTCCCAAAATTTCTTCACAGCCCGCAGCTCCCAGGACACGTGGCACTCTCTGATTTTCTGTGGGTCCAAAATAACATTTTTCTCCTTCACACTCGCAAGGGAAAATTTTCCAAAGGCCTTCCGTGGGTGAAAACTCTCACTGCTGGGGTGGACATGTGGCATGCTCTAATTGGCTATGGAAATGTGGCTCATTTCATGCCTTTTGTGTTTTTGTAATTTTGGCAAAAAATAAAAAACTCTCCCGACGCCTCGATCTCCATCGATGAGTGGACACGTGGTGAGTTCTGATTGGCTAATGGGAGCATGGGCCCATTTCTTACTTTAAACCTTTTTGGACAAAAAGGGAAAAAAACTTATCTTTCTTCCACCCCTCGCCGATGAGTAGACACGTGGCACTCTCTAATTGGTTGGCGGGTATTCGTTTCTATTTTTTCCTTTGATAAAGTTTGGAAAAAAAGCCAAAAAATTAAAAATCCTTCCGTTTCCCTGCCGCTCCGCCTTGACACGATGGCATCTTTTGATTAGTCACAGGCCCTAGCAACTTCTTTCTTCCACAAATTTTCGGGGTCGAAATTTTCCCTTTAACGTTTTTTGCCCAAAAATGGCTAAGTGCCAAAAATTGTCTCGTGGGTCCCACTCTTGCGTAGCTCCTTTGCCACGTGTCACCTTTTGATTCGATGCAGGGGTTGTGGCTGAATTCGCACTCTTGAATTTTATGAAAAAGAGAGGGTGAAAATCCTAACTTTCTTTTGACCTCCGCCACCCTTTTGATGATGTGGCACGTTCTTATTTGGAACAGGGCCTTGACAATTTTGGTGACTCAGAGGGGTCATCTACCTGCTAGATGAAGTGATCAGTTGCCTTGAAGTATCCATTAGGCATGGAGTCATGATTATAGCCTAAAACTGATCTAAACTTGAAAAACTATCCCTCAATCACTTGGAAACCCACTGAAAAATGATAGTGATTCTGACTAAATGCCAAGGGCAAAGCACTACAACAGGGAAACACATCTAGCCAAAACACTATGTACAAAATTATAAATCATACATATTCTAAGTGGAATATGCAGAGATGTGCAAATAACTTAGGAAGAAATAAATCTAAACTATAACAAAAAAATGTGCACAAGCAGTTAGAGGAAATTGAAAATCTAAACTAGTATATACAAAGGTGAAACCTTTGCAACTTTTCAGTAATAATGTTTGAGGTAGATCCCATTCATTAGAATCTGAATTTTTTCACCTTCCAATGTAGACAATTGGAAGGCATTGCTAGTTTTGCAACTTGTGACCATGTAAGGGACACTCCAAATGGAATCAAATTTTGAATGTCTTCTTGGCTTTACTCGGTCTGCATAGCCATTTCAACACTAAATCTCCAACTTGGAAGATCTTTTCTCTTGCCCTTTTGTCAAAGAATTTTTTGACTAAGGCTTGGTCCTTTTCTAATGCTTGAGTTGCATGCTCTCTTAATTCTTCCAACTCCATCAACTCAGCATATCTAACCTCCATTTCCTTAAACTATAACAATTCCAATTGCTTCATGAGTTCCAATGTTGGAAACTCAAGTGATATAGGCAAGACTGCCTCTTTCCCATAAACAAGTCTGAATGGAGAGTTACCTATGGACCTCTTGGGAGTTATCCTATTAGCCCACAGAGCTGATTTGAGCTTAGTATGCAAAGTTATCTGATTTTTCATCAAGAGTCCTTCTAATAATCCTTAGTAAATTCTTGTTTGTGGACTAAGCTTGGCCATTACCTTGAGGGTAATAAGTTTGATGAAGTGCTTAGATATATTCCATTCTTAACAGCCCATTCAGTGATCTTAGAGCCTATGAATGCAAATGCATTGTCTGATATGATGGTGGATGGTATGCCAAACCTAGTTATTAACCCTTCACAGAAGTCTAGAATGTTGGATTCATTGGCTTCTTTGAGTGCTACTGCCTCACTTCCACTTAGTGAAGTAATCTATTGTTGTTAGGATCCATTTTTGCCTTAGGCTTGAGTTTGGATTGATGAAACCAATGAAGTCTGATCCCCATTGCATAAATGGCTAGAAAACTAAAATGGGATTCAATGGAAGGGCTTCTAACCTCTCTTTACCAGTGAAGAATGTATATTTTTTACACTTCTTTATCCATGCATAGTAGTCACTGAATACCTTGGGCCAATAATAACCCACCCTCATGATCTTTAGAGCTATCACACATGGGGAAAAATGACCTCCAGCTGCTCCATCATGAAAATTCTTGCAACACTTTCTCAATCTGATTTGTACCAATGCATCTCAACAACATGCCATTGATATCTTTTCTAAACAGAATGCCATTAATAAGTACAAAAGGAATGGCCTGCAATCTAAAATACCTTCTCTTTACCTTTCTCATTTCTAGAGGGAAAATGACTAGTCTGTAGGAAATGTATTATGCTCTGAGTCCAGCAAGGAGTGAGTATATCAATGTTTTCTTCTTAACCATTCTGCAAAATTAAAACGGCTTCTTCTTAGCTGTCCTGCAGCACCAAAACATCGTCCTTTCCTTTGATTGCTTCAATTAGTTGGCTCAAGTCTAATTTCTCACACAATCCCTTTCCACAGACCAGCTTGGTGACCTTTATCTCAATGTCATACTCCATGACATGAGTTATCCATCCAACACGTTTTTCATTCAAATCCTTGTTGAGAAGTAAATCTTTAATGCCCATGTGGAATACCAGCAAATGGATCTTATTGTTTGAAACTAGATTCTTAAATTTCTTCAAGATTATAATCACTACAAGAACATTCTTCTCAATGAAAGAATACCTTGTCTCATAATCTTCCAGGCTTTGGCCGAAGAAAGCTACTGGTTGCTCTATTTTTTCTTTGTTCTGCTGCACCAAAATTGCAGAGATTGTATCACTTCTAGAAAAGGCATAAAACATGAAGTATTTGGAGAAATATGGGTTTATGAGGGTTGGATATCATGAGATAGCTTCCTTGATTGCTTCAAAACTCACCTTTCCTTTAGCTTTACACTTGAACGTCACACTCTTCTTCAACATCAATGTTATTGGCTTGACAAGAGCAGCAAAGTCTGGTACAAACCTTCTGACAAAATTAATTATTCCTAAGAAGCTTTGAAGATATTTCTTATGGCTTGGCAATGGCAATGCTCTGATTGCTTTAACTCTCTCTGGGTCAATTACCAACCCTTCCTTGGAAACAATGTGGCCTAGAAGTTTTCCTTCATGGGCCATGAATATACATTTTTTAGGATTTAGGGATATCCCAAATCTTCTACATCTATGAAAGACTTACCTCAAATGAAATAGATGGTTTTCTTCATTTTTAGAAAACACAGTGATGTCATCAAGGTAAATCAGAACTTTTTTATTGATCAATCCCTTAAATGCCATATCCATTTCCCTTTGGAAAGTGGCTCCAGCGTTAGACAATCCAAATGGCATTATCTTGTATACATAGGTCCCCCATTTGGTGGTGAAGGTTGTTTTAAATTGGTCATCTTCCTTCACCATGATATGATTGTACCTTGAATATCCATCCAGCAATGAGAACCTCCCAGAACCAGCAACAACTTGCAAAATATGCTCCATAGATGGAAGTGGGTAGTTATCTTTAAGGGATGCTCTATTCAAGTCTCTAAAGTCTACACAAATCTTGATTTCTCCACTCTTCTTTCTGATTGGAACCAAGTTGGCAACCCATATTGAATGCTTGATTAGAAAAATGATACTTTCCTCTATTAACTTGTTCAATTCCTTCTTCATTAGAGGCTCAATGTGTGGGTTGACTGGTCTTTTCTTTTGCCTGATGGGCTTAGCAACTTGATCCAGTTCAATTGTGTGTTGTGCTATCTTGGGATTGAAACATCTTAGGTCCTCATAGCTCCAAGAAAATACATCTGGGAACTCTTGGAAAAGTTGTAGTGAGCTCATAAATTTTCTTTCTCGGTGGCCACTTTACAAATTTGAAGTGTTTTTTCCCTCTCCAACGGAGATAGGCTCCTGAATCTTCTCCTTTGACTTGGATGTTAGATTTTTCCTCCCTAAACTGATCATTATGATTGAAGATAGATTCTAAAGGTCACACGTACCTTTTGGTAATTTATTTGCTTCTCAGTTTTACCACTTGATCACCATAATGCTGCTCCAATTTTTCTTTATTTCTATGGCTGAGAACTCAGCTTCCTCTTGCAAGAAATCGATGATTTGCTAATCACTTTCAAACACTTGCCAACTTGTGTTATTGTCTAGGCACTGGCTGGCCTCAAAATCACATGTGTATGTGTGGTTGCATTTTGTCTCTTTTGAATACTCTCCACAACATCAAAAGTTGCTCCAACTACTACAAGCCTATCAGTAGCTTGGTTCTCTTTCCTAGGGATGGAGTTGATGTTGAAAGCTTCAAAATCTTCCATCAGATCCCAAACTCTATTCTTGTAACTCTTGAGCAGATCATTCTTTGTAGCATGCTGCCCTTTAACTTGATTTACTATCAACTCACTGTCACTAAATACATGTAGATTTCTAATGCTTTTCTTGTTTGCCCAATGAATTCCATGAACCAATGCTTCATATTCAGCAGTGTTGTTAGAGCATGCAAACTGAAATCTAAAAGATGAATAGTACTTAATGCCTTGAGGTGAAACCAACATTGCACCACCTCCAACACCTTGTCTTCTTCTTGATCCATCAAAGAAAAGTTTCCATACATCATTATCATCATTTTTGTTCTTACTTGGTGATGCTAGGAAGATGATGATTCTCTTCATATAAGCAATCAAAACCCAGCTCAGATTCTTCTATCTCCTTGTAGGGATCAAAAGCATGCACCTTGTTTGCCCACTCATCAAGGGTCAAATCTAGAATTCCTCCAACCTTGGTGTCAAATTCATGTGTGCTTGGATAATCTTTTTGGTCAAAAGCTGAACAATTTGTGTTGATTGGGCTTGGAGTGTGAGGTTCAATATGGAAATTGGCAATAGGCTCAGATCTGATTGTTGCTTTGGCTCTACTCCTTGTTCTAAAATAGCATATGTGACCAATCAACAGATAGGTAGCCTCTAATTCTAGCTGTGAAATCCTTGACAAACATATGGAAAATAGTGGTGGAAGATCAATCACGGACACATCTTGTAAAACCGTTACATTTGGGAATGCATGCAAGGTAAGGCTTAGTTCCTTGATGATTCCAATAGTTGATATTGTTGTCCCATCTAATTGCATTACTCCTTTGAGGACTGCGTCATATTTTATGCCCAATTGATCAGCTATCTACTTTGACATCACTGAACTACTTGCCCCTGAATCTGTCATGCAATTGTGTACTAAATTTTTCCCAACAATCAATGACACATAGAAGGGTGGGGGCTTCAATTTCTTACCTTGCTTCCCTCCATGGTTTCCTTTAGGCTGAGTTGCATTGGTGAGCACCTTCTCTTACACATGAGGTGGGTGATCTGAGGTTGACCAATTCTTCATGGAAACTTGCAAGAGATCCCTTTGTCCTGGAATGGAAAGTGATTCCCACATAGATATGTTCACATTGGTATTATTCATTTGTTCAATGATGTTAAATGGGGATGAACCATCTCTTTTCTGCCCTTTGGCCTACACATTATTTTCTTGCAGATGAGCTGTAACAGTTGGTATTTGGGCTGGTCTAGAAGATAGCTTGGGCTGCCCTTGCACATTTGGAGCTGCATTTTGCTTTCCAACACCTTGTGGAGTGATGGAAGGTTGTGAATCACTCGGGCTTAGTGGTTGTACCTCTCTAATGTTCCTCTTCTTGGACCTTGTATTATCTCCTACATTTCGAGGAGGCATTTGATTCATCCCACAAAAATATTCAGCCTACCAATTCACAAGTGTGGTCTCACTTAGAGCTGCCCCTTGTTGAGATGTTCCTTGTTGCTGATCTATTTCTTTACTTTCTTCACTCTCTACACCAGTTGTTGTGACCATAAAAGATTGGTTCAATGCACCATTGAAGCACGTAGATTGGTTGTGAGGTTCATTGCATGGGAAACACCAATCATATTATTAAGCCATATTATTCTGTATTGGCACTAGGGCTCTTGATGTAGATGTAACATTAGGATTATAGGGTTGGAAAGGTCTATTGGCAGGAGGTCTAACTTGATTCTGATTTGCATCTTGGAAGGGTGGGCGACCTATTAGGCTAAAATGGTGGTCTATTGGGTTGATCTTGAGACTAATAAGAAGGCCTAAAACCTTGAGCTTGCTGCCTCTTAAGTGTAACCATATCATTACCCAAATTTTGCAATTATTTCATGACCTCTTGTAGCTCATTTGAGGCACTAGAAGATGAAGCAGAGGTTTCATTTGAACTCTAATTTCTGGGAGTGGGAATGGGAGATAATGTAGGTGCTTGGCTAGTACTTGGGCTTCCTAAATTTGGATAAAGAGGCATGGGTGGTCTAGGTGCAATTTTACCAGCCTGTATTAAATAATTCTTAGCCCTAATAGAAGATACTATAGGCTACAGGAAAGGTTACACCTCCCATGGATTGAATCAATATTAAAATATCAGAATTTAAGGCTTTGAGAAAGTAAAGGAAAGCACCTTCTACTTCTAGTTTCATGGCCAATGGGATTCTATACCAAGTTCTTTGAAATATGAAGTTGAAGTCAGTTAGTTGCTCATTAAGAGCCCTCTTGATAGTTGTCATCTACTCCAATAGGGACAAGTTATCCCCCTTTTCTCCAAATTGGTCATGGAGGGTTGTGCATAGATTGTCCCAACTTGTGATAGAGCCTTCTCTTAGACTTCTGAACCATTGCAAGGCTTTTCCTTTGAAGGAATATGCCAATAACTTGACAGCAATATCCATTTCAACAATCTCATGAACTATACAGACCTTTGCAATGTCTTGGACATGATCACCAGGAGTGGTCTGATTTTCTCCAGTAAAAAATGGAATGCTCTTTAATGCTACAACTGAACTGGATTTTGTGCATTGAGAGTAAGTGGGATGCTGTCAGTAAAGTTAACATAAGGATTTGGTTGTGCCATTCTTATTGGCTTGAGAACTCTTGTTGATTGGATGAAAGGTCTACCAGGTGGAGGAGTTGATATAGTTCTGTTTGGTGGAGATGGAGATCTTTGAATCCTTCTTCCTCTCTCTCTTCTTTCTGGGGACAAGTGGAGATAGAAAAATAATCCTTCTTCTCTTGTTCTTGACCTTGTTTGTATTCTTCTCATGAATATTCAAGCTTGAATCTGCTGAAACCAGTTTTATCTTATCCTTTTGGAGTCACCAAATGTGTAAATCAAGGCTTCTTTTAAGCAAGAAACTTGCAACAAATACACGTCAATTTTTTTGCAATGAAGATGAAGACCTCTAAGGTCCCACCAGGTGTGCCAAAACTATTAGTGTAGAATCATAGCACCCCTGGATGTTTCTCAGATTTCTAGTTTGATAATGACATCCAATGTGATTACACAACATTGAATATTTTCCCCAAGTGTGGGACTTGTAAAAATGGGAAAACATTCTCCAGGTTAAAGGCCGGTTCCTATCCCTCTGTTTAGGTGCATGCATTCATTTGTAGAGGATTTTTTCTATGTCCTATTATAAATCTTTCCAAGGAACCAAGGTGAAGAAGAAGTTTGCAAAAAATAATGAAATCTAAGCTAATGGAGGTGATGCACCGAGGAATGATGAACTCCCACTCTGCTGTTAAACACAGACCATAGAAATAATGCAACTTAGATGGAAAAATGAATTTTTTTGTAAATGAAAATATCAGAATGAATGTAATGGAAGTAAGAGAGGGGCTGGAAATCACCCACAGGCTTATTTTATTCCTCTAAAGAGTTGAAACAAAGCATTTATAATTGCCAAAAGGCAAAAAATTATATTTATAGATCTATGGAAGGTTTGAAAAATCCACAAACTCGTTGCAGAATAGAGAGAAAGGGAGATACAGAGAAAAAAACGTCCAACCATTATAAATAATCAAGTTCTTCCATTTATAACCGAAGCAAGAGAGATAAAATATAAGGGGGAAGTAAAATCTGATCCTTCCTCAACCACCAGCCATTAATTTCTTTCACATCAGCCTGCAAGATCATCAAATTGATTTTTCTTTTTTGCCTACGTGCTGGAGAAGCAAAAACGGAAAAAAAAAAAAAATGATGCCTTCCAAGCAATCTGATCTTGCATTCAAGGTGTGAGAAGACATTCTAGGGTTTTCCTCCCATCAAATCGAGTTGATTCTCCATCCTTGGTGTGGTGAATAAGAAAACCATGGTGGCTCGAGCAAAAAATGACTTGTTTAAAGCAATCTAATCTTGTATTCAAAGCTATGAATGACATTTTTTGTATTTTCTACATTGAAATCCACAAAACATGGGGTTTTTAGGCCTTGAATGCATAGGGGGGATCGTGATATTTCCAAAAAAATATGATTTCATCCAAATCTGATCTTGGAATCGAAAGATACACCCTTTGCTGTAAATTTTTAGGCAAAACAGGGCAAATTTAGGTCAAAAATCGAGTCGGCGAGCCAAATTCTAGCATTTTCCCTCTTTTTGCTATTAGAAAAATTCCCAAAATTTCTCCGCGGCCCGCAGTTCCCAGGACACGTGGTACTCTTTGATTCGTTGTGGGTCTAACATGATTGTTGTTGTAGACTCACAGCACCCCTGGATGTAGATCAGGCTTCTAGGTTGATCACTCTAGCATCCAGTGTGATTGCACAACATGGAAACCTCTCTCCAAGTGTGGGGACTTGTGAAACTGAGAGAGGAATCTCCAGATTAGAGGTTGGTTCCTCAAACTCCTCTGATTTAGATCTATATTTTGCAAAACTACAGAGGTTTGAAACCTAATCCTACTCTTAAATCCAAGGAGACAGAGATAGAAAGTGCAAAAATGAAACTAAAACTAACAGGTGATACACCAAAGGAGGAGTGGTGAACACTTCTTGTTCTGCAGATAGACACAGATCATAAAATGCAACATAAAACATCATGCACAAGCTGATAAGATGTAATCAGAGGTCTGAAATTAAACAAACAACACAAACAGAGGACTGAAAAACTGATCACAGAGCCTGTATTGTCATTTCCACTGTCAAAAATCCTTGTATTACAACATCAAAAAGGTAGAAAACCTATTACAATTTTAGAAGAGGTCTGATACTTGCAAAAATCACTTGTTACAGGTGAAAGAAGAAGCTTGCTATCTAAAGAAATGTTCCTCTCTTCAGAAATGAGCCAAATTTGGCTTTTACATTGCATGGGTCGAGCCCAAAGGACAGAAAACATACAAAAACATGAGAGCCCCATCCCTTCTTGACTACAGGTGCATTAAAATAGCATGGGGGGCCTTACAAACCCATACCCTATCATTTTGACTGGATTACAGGAGAATGCGACCCATTCTGCATTAAATCTGGTCGCTGGAATGTCACTTCTGGCTATGGACATGTGTCAGAGCCGTTTCTCAATTTTGTCTCTCCAGACTACACCAAAACTCAAGATTAACCCTAGAATCATGTAGATAATTTCACAAGCTTTCCGTTGATATAAATAATGTGCAAATCCGAGCTCTTGAGCAAAAGATATGTCGATCTGAATATTTAGGGCACAAAACAGGGGGAAAACGTGTTTTAAAAATCTTTCCCCGCGCTCTAACCACCTAGATGACACGTGGTATGCATTGATTGGATGTGTAATTCTCTCTCCTTTCCTTCTTCATTGGACACGTGTCTTCTTTTTATTGGCTCGGGTCAGTGCTTGAAACCTCTCCCTTTGACTTTTGGACTTTCTCCCTTGTGACACGTGTCGCGATTTGATTGGTCCGCGGGTTTGCCGGCTTTTCGTGCCCTTCACATCTTTTTGTCTCAGATGTCCCAGTGCTGTTTGGGATAGAATCCTTTGATCCACCCGAAATAGGTTTCCTTTTCCATTATCTGTCAATGACACGTGGCACAATCTGATTGGCTCTCAGATTTTTCGGCTATCCGCGTCCCACGCGTCCATTTGTCGCAACTGTCCTAGTGCTGAAATTCCTCGTTTCGGCTGAACCAACCAGTTCGTGTCCTTCGCGTACATTTGTTCCAATTGTGCCGGACTGTCTGGGACAAATTCTTCTGAACTGCCCGAAATGGGCTTCCTTTGCTCTCAGCCGCTTCGCCTTTTCACGTCCTGCGCGTCCTTCGCGTCCTCGCGGCCCAGATGTCCCAGCTACTTAGTGCGAAAGTTCTCCTTTTCGGCCAAACCGTGTCCTCAAGGCCCAAATGTCCTGAGCAGTTAGTCAATTTTCTTCTCCTTCGACTGAATCGGCTTTCCGTGTCCCGTGCGTCCCGACGGCCCGGTTGTCCTTTTGCTAAAATTTTCCTTTTCGGCCAAACCGGCCGGTTTGCACCCTTCGTGTCCATTTGTTTCAGATGTCCCTTTGCTTCGCGGGCCACCTGGAGGCTTTTCGGCCGATCTGTGCCTTGATGTCCCAACTGTCCTCAAAGGTGACCTGGAGTAGGACTTAGCCAATTCCGCGATTTTTTCCTAAATCGACCTACTTGCTTGGAACTGAAAACTCTGATGCATGTTATCAAAATTTACCCTAGGGGGTGAAATTTGGATAACAATTTGGTGACTTTTCGGGGTCACTTGTCTGCTAGGTGAAAAGACCAGTAGCCTGAAGTAGTCCATTGGGCATGGAGTCATCAAATATTCTATTTAGAACCCTAACTGACTCAGAATGTGCAAGGAGGAAGATGGAATGTCACCTAGTGAAGGCAAGGACTGCTAAACATCTCCATGGACAGTAAGCTATGCCAAAGCACTTAGGGAAAACAAAACTAACCTATAGGAAAACAATGTGCACAAGCACTTGGAGGAAAGAAAATCTAATCTAATATTTACAGAGGTAGTGAACTTCCCTATAGAAGCAACGCTTGAGATAGATTCCATTGACTGGAATCTTCAGTTCTTCACCATCCAATGAGGCCAATTGGAAAGCATTGCTGTTCTTGCACTTTGTGACCATGTATGGGCCACTCCAAATGGCATCAAATTTTGAATGCCTTCCCCGGTTTTGCTCTGTCCACATCCCATTTCAATACTAGATCTCCAACTTGAAAAGATCTATCTTTGGCCTTTCTATCAAAGGTCTTCTTGATCAAAGCTTGATCCTTTTCCATTGCTTGGGATGCCTGATTTCTGATCTCTTGCAGCTCCATCAACTCTGCATACCTCACCTCCATGGGCTCAAATTCAAGCAACTCCAGCTGCTTCATGAGTTCCAACGTTGGCAACTCAGAGTGACATGGGAAAGATTTCCTCTCTTCCATAGACAAGCCTGAATGGAGAGTTACCCGTGGATCTTTTGGGAGTTATCCTATTAGCCCATAAGGCTGATTTTAGCTTGTTATGCCAAGACCTCTGATTCTCATTAAGACTCCTCCTAATGATCCTCAACAAGTTCTTGTTTGTAGACTCGGCCTGGCCATTACCTTGAGGGTAATAATTCGATGAAGTGCTTAGGTAAATAACGTTCTTAACAGCCCACTCAGTCACCCTAGATCCAATGAATGCCAATGCATTATCAGAGATTATTATAGCAGGTACACCGAATCTGGTCATTATTCCCTCATAAAAGTCTAAGATGCTAGACTCATTTGCCTCTTTGAGTGCTACTGCTTCTGTCCATTAGATGAAGTAGTCTGTGGCTATCGAAATCCATTTATGCCCTTGGCTTGAATTGGGATTAATGACTCCAATGAAGTCCAAACCCCATTGCATGAATGGCTGGTCAACTGAGATTGGATGCAATGGAAGGGCAGCAAACTTCTCTTTTCCTGTGAAGAATGCACAATTCTTACACCTCTTGATCCATGCATAACAATCACTGAATATTTTAGGCCAATAATAACCAACCTTCATGATTTTTAGAGCTGTCAATCTTGGTGCAAAATGGCCACCAGCTGGTCCATCATGGAACTCTTCTAATACCCTTTGAATCTGACCTGTGCTAATACATCTCAGTAGCACTCCATTCACATCTTTCTTGAACAAAACTCCATCAACAATGGCATACGGAACAGCCTGCAACCTGAAGTGTCTCCTTTAGGTCTTGTTCATCTCTGGAGGGCATAGGCCTATGCCTAGGAAGTGCATAATATCTTGGGTCCAGCAAGGAGTGGGGGAAGCATTGTCTTCTTCTTGATTGCCACTTGGCTCATGGCTGTCCTGGACTGTCAAAACAGCCTCTTCTTTCGTTGCATACTTCCTTTTGCTTCCCCAAAACCAGCTGCTCACACAGTCCTTTCCCCTCTTACCAGCTTGGTGATCTTGATCTCAATGTCATACTCCATGACATGGGTGATCCAACCTGCCCTTTTCTCATTCAAATCCTTGTTGAGGAGGAAGTCCTTAACTCCAACATGTGAGACCAGCAACTGGACCTTGTTGTTTGAGATTAAATGCTTGAATTTCTTCAAGCTTCTGATTACTACCAAGCACATGCTTCTCAATAAAAGAGTACCTCACCTCATAGTCATCTAGGCTCTGGCTGAAGAAGGCAATCGGCTGCTCATCATCATCTTTGTTCTGCTGTACTAGAATGGTAGAAATAGTGTCATCACCTCCAAATGCATAGAGGATGAAATCCTTGGAGAAGTCTAGGTTGATGAGAGTTGGTGCTTAAGAGATAGCTTCTTTGATTGCCTCAAAACTCTCCTTGCCTTCTGCTATCCACTTAAAATCCATGCTCTTATTTAACATTTTGGTGATGGGCTTAGCATCTGGATCCAATTCTATGGTATGTTGTGCCAAATGCAGATTGAATCCTCTCAAGTCTTCATAGCTCCAAGTGAAGACATCTAGAAATTCTTGGCAAAGCTGTATGAAATCTGATTTCTCCTACTCAGTGGCCACTTTACCGATTTGAAGTGTTTTGCCTTCCCCAACTAGAATTGGCTCTGAATCTTCTCTCTTGACCTGTATGTTAGCCTTTTCCTTACGGAACTAGTCGTTAGGGCTGAAGATAGACTCCAACGTTACTAAACCTTTGGGAAGCTTGTTTGTCCGCAGCTGCACTACTTGATCCCCATACTGCTGCTCTAGTCTGTCCTGATTCCTAGCCGAGAATTCAGCTTCTTCTTGTAAAAAATTGACAATCTGTTGATCGTTCTCAAACACCTACCAGCTTATATTATTATTTGGAACTGCTGGCCTCACAATCACATGGATATGTGGCTATGTTTTTTCCCTTTTGATGTTGTCAACCACATCAAACGTTGCCCCAACTGCTGCGAGCCTATCCGCGGCTTCATTTTTCTTCCTGGGTATGGACACGATGTTGAAAGCTTCAAAATCCTCAATGAGGTCCTATACCCTATTCTTGTAGTTCTTCAGCAGGTCATTCTTTGTAGCATGTTGTCCCCTAACTTGATTGACGATCAGCTCACTATCCCTGAACACCTGCAAGTTATTTATACCCTTTTTCCCAGCCCAATGAAGTCCATGAATCAAGGCCTCATATTCAGCTGTGTTGTTTGAACAAGAAAACTGGAAACGAAAAGCTGAATAATATTTGATGCCTTGAGGTGAAACAAGCATAGCTCCTCCTCCTGCACCTTGTCTACTCCTTGACCCATCAAAGAACAATTGCCATACTTCATTATTGTCTTTGTGATCCGGCTTGGTGATGCTGGGGAGAGGTTTATTCTCTTCATGTAAATAATAAACCCCTAGCTCAGATTCTTCTACTTCTTGGTAGGGATCAAAAGCATGTATCTTGTTTTCCCATTCATCAAGAGTTAGATCTGGGATACTTCCAACCTTGGTGTCAGCCTCATCAGTGCTAGGGTGATCTTCTTGATCCAATGCTGAGCAATTGGCATTAATCTGACTTGGAATGTAAGGCTCAATATGGAAGTTTGCAATAGGTTTGGACCTAATTGTAGCCTTAGTTCCATACCTTGTTCTAAACAGCATGTGAGACCAATCAGTAGACAAATACCCCCCAATCTTGGCTGTGAAGTCCCTTGACAAACATAGGGCAAAGAGTGGTGGAGGGTCTATGATTGATACATCTTGTGAAATAACAACATTTGGACATGCATGCAGGGTAAGACTCAAGTTTTTAATCACTCCAACTGTTTCTATTGCTGTCCCATCTAGCTGCACTACCCCCTTAGATGTTATTTCATACTGGATCCCTAGCTGATCAGCTATCTGTTTAGGCATTACTGAGCTACTTGCTCCGGAGTCTATCATGTAATTGTGCACTAGCTGATTTCCAATTATCAATGAAACATAGAAAGGAGGGGTCTTCAACATTTTACCTTGTTGTGCTCCATGACTTCCTTCAGGCTGGGCAGCATTTGTAAGCACTTTGTCTTGCATCTGAACCTGCTGATTCGAAGTTGGCCAATCCTTCATGGCAGCTTGCAGCAGATCTCTTTGGCCTAGGATGGATAGGGATTCCCACATAGATATATTGACGTTTGTCTTCTTCATCTGATCAATGATACTAAATGGTGATGAAGGATCTCTCAGCTGTCCCTTGGTTTGCACATTCACTCCTTGCACGTGGGCAGCAACAGCTGGCATTTGAGTTTTTTCCTAGGGGCTGTTCTTGGCTGCCCTTGTGCATTTGAAACTGAATTTTGTCTGCCAATCATTTGTGGAGCCGTGGAAGGTTGTGGATTGGCTGGGGCTAATGACTGTTCTTCACCCAAATTTCTCCTCTTTGACCTTGTGTTGACTGCAACACCTTGAGAAACTACTTGATTCATGCCACAGAAATCTTCTGCTTGCCAGTTCACCAATGTGGTGTCATTTGGGGCTGATTGTTGTTGGAATGTTTCTTATTGTTGACTATTTCCTTGACTGCCCTCGCCCTCCACACCAGTAGTTGTCACCATTAGTGCTTGATTGAGAGCACCATTAAAACACATGGATTGGTTATGAGGCTCATTGCATGGAAAGCACCAGTCATATTCCTGAGCAATGTTGTTCTGTGTTAGCACTAAAGCCTTAGAGGCAGATATGGCATTTGGATTATAGGGCTGGAAAGGTCTATTGGTAGGAGGCCTTGTTTGATTCACATTTGCAGCTGGATTAGGTTGTCTTTGTGGTTGGTATGGCTGCCTATTAGGCTGAGCTTGGGGTTGATAGGAAGGTCTGAAACCTTGGGCTTGTTGCCTCTTGAGAGTAACTAGCTCATTGCCTAGGATTTGCAATTGCTTCATGACCTCTTGAAGCTCATTTGAAGCACTAGAGGATGAAGTGGAAGCTTCATTTGAACTCTGATTTCTAGGAGTGGGAACAGGAGCCAAAGTGGGTGCTTGACTAGTGCTTGGATTTTCTAAGTTTGGATACAAGGGCATGGGAGGCCTAGGAGCCAGTTTACTAGCTTGAATAAGACAATTTTCAGCCCTAATGGAAATGCTATAAGCCATAGAGATAGTTATGCCTCCCATGGAATGAATCAACATAGAAATATCATAATTTAAAGCTTTAAGGTAATATAGAAAAGCACCTTCTGTTTTTGGCCTAACTGCCACTAGAATCCTATCCCAAGACCTTTGAAATCTGAAGTTGAAGTCAGTCAGCTGCTTGTTGGGGGCTCTCTTGATAGTTGTCAGCTACTCCAAAAGAGACAAGTTGTCTCCCTTCTCTCCAAATTGCTCATGAAGTGCAATACACAGCTGATTCCAGTTTGTGATAGAACCAGCTCCAAGGCTCCTAAACCATTGTAATGCTTTACCCTTGAATGAAGATGCCAGTAACTTGACAGCCACTTGCATTTCATTGATTTCATGAATTGCACAAAGGTTAGCAATATCTTTAACATGATCACCTGGAGTAGTCTGATTCTCTCCAGTGAAGTATGGAAT
Source organism: Taxus chinensis (assembly GCA_019776745.2). NCBI lineage: Eukaryota > Viridiplantae > Streptophyta > Pinopsida > Cupressales > Taxaceae > Taxus > Taxus chinensis. The sequence goes on along the minus strand of CM034150.1, from coordinate 762,970,611 downwards.
GTTCTTCAAGGCTGCAATAGGAACTGGATGTTGTGCATTGAGAGAAAGTGGGCTTCTGCTTGTGAAGTTGACGTAGGGGTTGTTCTGAGCCATTCTAATCGGTCTTAAAACCCTTGTTGACTGAGTGAAAGGCCTGTCAGGTGGAGGAGTTGAGAGAGTTCTGTTTGGTGGAGATGGAGACCTTTGAATCCTTCTTCCTATTTACCTTCTTCTTGGAGATAATTGCAGGTATTCAAACAACACTTCTTCTTCTCCAACTCTCGACCTTGTGGTGATTCTTCTCATGAGTTTTTAGGCCTGCACTTGGAACCAGTTGATTCTTCCCCTTGGATTCGCCAGATGTGCAAATAATAGCTCTTTTTAAGCAAGAAAAATTGCAACAGATGCACATCAACCTTGCTGCAATCAAAATGAGACCTCTAAAGTCCCACCGGGCATGCCAAAACTGTTGTTGCAGACTCACAGCACCCCTGGATGCAGATCAGGCTTCTAGGTTGATCACTCTAGCATCCAGTGTGATTGCACAACATGGAAACCTCTCTCCAAGTGTGGGGAATTGTGAAACTGAGAGAGGAATCTCCATATTAGAGGCTGGTTTCTCAAACTCCTCTGATTTAGATCTATATTTTGCAAAACTACAGAGGTTTGAAACCTAATTCTACTCTAAAATCCAAGGAGACAGAGATAGAAAGTGCAAAAATGAAAGTAAACTAACAGGTGATACACCAAAGGAGGAGTGGTGAACACTTCTTGTTCTACAGATAGACACAGATCATAAAATGCAACATAAAACATCATGCACAAGCTGATAAGATGTAATCAGAGGTTTGAAATGAAACAAGCAACACAAACAGAGGACTGAAAACTGATCATAGAGCCTGTATTGTCATTTCCACTGTCAAAAATCCTTGTATTACAACATCAAAAAGGCAGAAAACCTGTTACAATTTTAGAAGAGGTCTGATACTTGCAAAAATCAATTGTTACAGGTGAAAGAAGAAGCTTGCTATCCAAAGAAATGTTCCTCTCTTCAGAAATGAGCCAAATATGGCTTTTACATTGCATGGGTCGAGCCCAGGGGACAGAAAACGTACAAAAACATGAGAGCCCATCCCTTCTTGACTATAGGTGTATTAAAAAGGCATGGGGGACCTTACAAACCCATACCCTTTCATTTTGACCGGATTACAGGAGAATGCGACCCATTCTGCATTAAATCTGGTCGCTAGAATGTCACTTCTGGCTATGAACACGTGTCAGAGCTATTTCTCAATTTTCTCTATCTAGATTGCACCAAAACTCAAGATTAACCCCGGAATCATGTAAAGAATTTCACAAGCTTTCCGTTGATATAAAGAACTTGTAAATCCAAGCTCTGGAGCAAAAGATATGTCGATCTGAAGATTTAGGGCACAAAACAGGCGAAAATGTGTTTTGAAAATCTTTCCCGCGCTCTGCCACCTGGATGACACGTGGCATACATTGATTGGATGCATAATTCTCTCTTTCCCTGCTTCATTGGACACGTGTCTTCTTTTTATTGGCTTGGGTCAGTTCTTGAAACCTCGCCCTTTGACTTTTGGACTTTCTCCCTTGTGACACGTGTCGTGATTTGATTGGTCCGCGGGTCTGCCGGCTTTTTTGCGCCCTTCGTGTCTTTTTATCCCGGATGTCCCAGTGCTGTTTGGGACAGAATCCTCCGATCCACCTGAAATAGGCTTCCTTGTCCCTTATCTGCTGATGACACATGGCGCAATCTGATTGGCGCTCATCTTTTTTGGCTATCTGCGTCCCACGCGTTCATTTGTCCCAACTGTCCCAGTGCTGAAGTTCCTTGTTTCGGGTGAACCGGCCGGTTCACGTCCTTCACGTACATTTGTTCCAACTGTCCCGGAGTGTTTGGGAAAAATTCTTCCGAACCGCCCGAAATGGGCTTCCTTTGCTCTCGGCCGCTTCGCCTTTTCGCGGCCCAGATGTCCTAGCTACTTAGTGCGAAAGTTCTCCTGTTCTGCCGAACCATGTCCTCAAGGCCCAAATGTCCCGAGCAGTTAGTCAATTTTCTTCTTCTTCGGCCGAACCGGCTTTCTATGTCCCATGCGTCCCGATGGCCCGGTTGTCCTTTTGCAAAAATTTTCCTTTTCGGTCGAACCGGCCAGTTCGCGCCCTTCGCGTCCATTTGTTTCAGATGTCCCTTTGCTTCGCGGGCCACCTGGAGGCTTTTCAGCCGATCCGCGCCTTGATGTCCCAACTGTCCCAAAGGCGACTTGGAGTAGGACTTAGCCAATTTCGTGATTTTTTCCTGAATCGACCTACTTGCTTGGAACTGAAAACTCTGATGCATGTTATCAAAATTTACCCTGGGGGGTGAACTTTCGATAACAATGACATTTTACTCCTTCACGCTCGCAAGGGAAAATTTTCCCAAAGCCTTCTGCAGGTGAAAACTCCACTGCTGGGGTGGACACATGGTGCACTCTAATTGGCTGTGGAAATGTAGCTCATTTCTTTCCTTTTGTGTTTTTGAAATTTTGGAAAAAATCCAAAAACTCTCCCAACGGCCCGATCTCCACCGATGAGTGGACAAGTGGCGAGTTCTGATTGGCTGATGGGAGTGTGGGCACATTTCTTACTTTAAACCTTTTTAGCCAAAAAGGGAAAAAAAATATCATTCTTCCGCCCCCCGCCGATGAGTAGACACGTGGCACTCTTTGATTTGTCGGCGGGTCTTCGTTTCTTTTTTTTGCCTTTGAGAATTTTTTGCAAAAAATCCAAAAACTTAAAAATCCTTCCACTGCCCGCTGCTCCGCCTTGACACGTGGCATGTTTTGATTAGTCATAAGCCATAGCAACTTCTATTTTCTGCATATTTTCGGGGTCAAAATTTTCCCTTTAACTTTTTTTCCCAAAAATGGCTGTGTGTGAAAATTTTCTTCGCGGGTCCACTTGTGCGTAGCTCCTTTGCCACGTGTCACCTTCTGATTCGATGCGAGGGTTGTGGCTGAATTTGCACTCTTGAATTTTCAGAAAAAGAGATGGTGAAAATCCTAAATTTCTTCCGACCTCCTCTATCCTTTTGATGATGTGGCACATTCTTATTGGAGTGGGGCCTTGACTGCTTTCTTTTCACTTCTTTTTGTTGGATCCGCGGGGCAATTTTTGTCTTTAACTTTTTTTCCTAAAAAATCTTATTGCCAAAAGTTTCTCCTTGGCCCCTCAAGCACACTTCTTTCCTTCATTGGGTCCGCAGGCCAAGAATTAAATTTTGGCCTTTTAGCCAAAAGGGCTAAGTGGCTCATTTTTTGTCATGCCCCTGTTGATGCATTTTTAGAAACCTGTCGGGCCTCGGGGGCAAAAGTAAACTTTTTTGCATTTTGGTAAAAACATGTAAGTGCTTGAAAAACTCCCATTGCTCCACCAATCCATGGACATGTGGCACCTCCTCATTGGCTGGAGCCAAAATTTTCTCCTTCGCGGGCATGCGGACCGGCAAATGATCTTGAGTCTTTTAACCAAAAAATGGCTAAGTGCCAAATTTTCCTCCACATCCCCACCAATCCACCAAATATCCTTGGCAAAAATTCTCCCTTAGGCTTGTTGGTCCACTTTGGGAAAATTTTCCCTACAAATTCCGCCGAGCCATAACTCAAAAAATACAATGAGTTAGGAGGGCTTCTTTACCTTTCTAGAAAGGGGAAGAAAATTCCTATCTAATGAAGTAATACCCATAAAATTTTGAGTGCCATAAATCCATGAAATTTGATATTAAGAAAAAGGAAGGAGGAAAAGAAGGTAAGTTATCAAAAAATGAGCATGGGCTTATTTTTTATAAGAATTCCTAATTGCACCCATTGTCTAAGTGACTATATTTTACACAATTGACACCCTGTATGTTCCTTATCATGGTGTGATCCATATAATACCATTTGATGCTTTGAGAGCCTGTGGGGATTTTTTTCATGTTTGGACAATGAGACACCTTCCTGGATTTACAATGGTGGAAAAAATCAATGAGATAGGTATAATGTGAGTTTTCACATACTTTTTGAGCTCAATTCCAAGACTTATTATTTTTAGCAAGTCCTATCCAAGACTGCTATTTTTATCAATTTTTCATTATTTTCACCTTTTGATGTTTCTTGTTCATTTAGAGTGTCGAGGATTATGAGGATTTGCTTTTTTTTGGACACTTACTATTTTTTAGACATGCCCTATCATAAACAACTACTATTTTATAAATGGAACTTATGAGTGTCGGGTTGCAATAAAATTGGTCTTGAAATTTTGGGTTTTTCTCAATGGTCTTCTACTCTAATTTTCAGGGTTTTTTGTTCGCCGAATCTTTGTAGAATCAAAAAAGATATTTTTTGAAATTTTTATATTATAGCATGTTTGACAAGTAATGGATTTTGGAAGGGTATTAAAAGTTATTTTCTAGAAAAAAATTAAGTTTATAAGAGATGAAGAGTTGATGAAATATTTGTGTTTTATGACCTTTTTGGGACCCTTACAACTTAAAAGGAGTTAGAAATTTTTGCACATGTGGGGTGAGGTCACAATTTTGTGTTCCCTATGTCTTCTCTATCACCTTAGGGATATTTAGGATAGTATGAGGAAAAAAATTGTGAATTGGAGAGTGTGAGAGTTTGTAGGTGTGATATGGGGGCTTAAAACTGAGTTTTTATGGGCTAGGTGAGGTTCCATGGTGGACTAGGGGATAAATGCGAAGAGAGAGGTAAAATTTTTTATGTCTTTGCTATCCCCTTTAACCTATTATGGATATTTTGGATATACATTAGGAAACATTGTGACCTGGGAAGAGAATAGGGCTAGAAATGAAGCCTGATGGCAAAAACTAAGTCATATGGAGCTGAGAATGATGTTTGATGTGATCAAGAGATGATTGTGGGAAGAGGGGTAAAAATTATATGTACCATATATCCAATATGTACCCTTAGGGACATTTAGAACAATCAATAGGAAAATGTGTGGCCTAGAGGTGAGGAATCATGAAGGGGGTAAGCGACAGACTGCAAACAAGTAACCTAGGGGCATAAGTTGCAAGTCTTAAGTGACTAAATTTTTTTCTTGACAAGGGTGTCAAACATTTATCTCACCTATATACCCTCTATCCCCTTGGGGATAGTTGGGATAATGGACATGAAAATTTGTGACTTACCACTTCTAGAAAGTTATTTTTAACTCACCGTGTCCAAATAGGGACACCAGGATTGAAAATTTTATCTCAGGAGCATGGGAAAGTGTTTTGGGGTTCAAAAGTATATGATTTTGACTCCAAGACACATAATGAGATAAATGAAACAATTTTTAATACCTAATTATTCTTGAAATTGAATGTTTAGGGCACATTTCATCTTTGACCAAGATGGATAGTTGCAATTTTCTGAATCACCTTAGAAGGACCTATGGTTTAAGTCTTGGAATAAATTTTAAGTTCTCACCTCTCACCTTGTAGAGGATTATAATAGATTTTTTTATTCCTATTTATTTTCCTCTTAAACCCCAAAAAACCTTCAAATCTTGAAGGTATGTATCAAATGTATTATATGACCATAAAACTTTCTTGAAAAAATAGTTACATCATATAAATTACACAAGTATGCACTTATTTAAAAGGATTTGAAAAGCCATATTAATTACACATTGAAAAATAGAAACAACATTAGAGAATCCAAAAGGCATCTTATTATATGCATAAATGACCCATTTTGTAGTGAAAGGTTGTTTTATACATGTCTTCTTCTCATATAATAATTGGATTATATCCACTATACCCCATCCAATAGAGATAATCTACCAAAACCTAATTATTTCCTCAAAATATGATCCATATGAGGCAGTGGATAATGTTATTTTAGTGAGGATCTATTGAGGTCTCTTAAATCTACACACAATTAGATTTCACCCATTTTTTCTTCCTCACAGGCACAAGGTTAACTACCCAACTATAGTGCTTTATAAGGAATATTATACCTGATTGAATCAACTTAGATAGTTCATTCCTCATCAAAGAATATATTTTAGGATTTATGGGCCTTTGTTTCTGTCTTACATGATTTGAATCAGGTTACAATTCAATTGTATGTTGAGCCAAATTGGGGTCGAAATGTCCAAGGCCTTAGTATTTCCAAGAAAAACACATTTACGAATTCTTTGTATAATTCAACAAATGATTCCTTTTCATAGGTAGAACATACCTTTCCAATCTATAGTGATTTATCATCTTCAACTGATATTTCTTCATATTTTATCAACATGAGTGGATATCTTTCCTTTATCCCTTCTTAGTTGATCATCAATGCTGAAAATGTTCTCTAAAGTAATAAGTCCTTGAGGTACCTTGTTAGTTTTCAGCTGCATAATCTGATCACCATATTGATGTTGCAACTTTGCTTGATTAGATGATGAAAACTCAACTTGTTCTTGTATAAACCTGATTATCTACTTGTCATCCTCAAAAACTTTCCAATTATCCTCACTACCAGGTACTAAAAGTTTGACAACTAGATTTATATGTGGCTTTACTTTATCATCTTAAACTTTTTCAAAGACATTAAAACCGGCTCCAATTACTGCAAGCCTATCTATATGTTTATTCATTTTCCTTGGACCAGATTGAATGCTAAAAATCATGAAACTATTCTACTAATTCCTAAATTATGTGTTTATAATACTTAAGTAGTGGAGTTCTTAGAAACGTTCTAATCTCTTACTTTGTTAATATTGGGCCCCTGATATAGCTTCCAAATATTAAGGGCATGTACGCCGCGCTATGGTCGGAGGAAGCGTGCAAGTGAAGGTGCACAAGGCAGAATTCAAAAAAGGCTTCTTGAAGAACCCAAGGACACGCACACTGCTCGAAGAACAATTCGAGACTTAGCCGTTTTTGGCCTTTTGGACAAAACACATGAAGAACGTGTTCCGTGTGGATAAGGTTCTAGCCTGGCGACAGGGTGTCCTGGAAGGAATATACCTTGCGATAGGAAGATCTAGAAAGATAATCATGAAATGGAGAGGCATGCACCTGGGGTGACCTACACCTTGACACTTGGGGCTAGATCTGAGGCTGCATAGGAGTTTGTTAGAGCTTAGATGCCTATTTATACGCGCGCCCTTGGAAAATAACAGAGACAGAAGTGAGGTAGCGGAGCTCTGTAGAATTACTGCAAGAACTATGGGATGAAAATGGGTAAAGGATTCCAGTAAGGATGTAATGAGGAAATGGGGAATGTAATTTTTGTTTTGTGAGAATACATGTATGGATCCAAACATTGTGCATGACTATGGTCTACCTCTCTGTGATACTTTATAGCAAAAATTTGAATAAATATGATAAGGTTACCATCATGTTTACATTAAGATATCCTTCTATATTATCTGCATGTTTTTACTCTACTTTTGATCTTGTATAATCATGGACCTTACTTGAATGGTTCAGTATATTTGTGGATTTACAAATTCTTGGTTCTATTATTCCTATTACGTGATTTTTTTTTGTTATGACTGAAGGGGTGTAGAAGTTGTCCTGAACTCTATAGCTTCTTCATGTCTGTTAAATCACTAAGTTAGAATCATGAACTATGCCTTCCATTAGACTCACATAAAAGAGAGACTCAACTCTCTCTTGCATGCCTCGGGTGAGCACCTAGCGCCCGTTGGGTGATAGGCTAGTGCGCAAGAGGTTATCTTGTTCTTGGTGGGTGTAAAAATGACTACATATTGGTTCCATTTTTGGGACCTCTTTTCGAAGTTGTAGTGGAACATGGCTTACATCATGATCTATACAAAAAGTGATAGCAGATCGCTTAACACTTGAAGGTGTTGAAGATTGGTTTAAAAGCACAGAGGACAAATTCACTCAGAGATTCAATATTGGACCTAGGTTTAACACATAAAGATGGGTGGAGGACACTCTTTATCATGAGTTGTATGAAACATTCTTTTGTTGTTTCCCAGTAAAGTTATTTTAATGGCTCTTGGCTTGTACATCTAGATCAGGGTGGTATCATAAGTCACACCCTTAGACCCAAGAAACATATCAGAACTTGCAAGATGATGATCTAATGTGGACCTGTGCTATAGATCATTGGTGGAAGGGAGTATTGACTAGCTACACTCTTGAGTATGCCATTTCCAAGTATTACTGTCTAGAAGTTGTTGAGTTTGAGTTTTTATGGGAGCCCAAACAATCATTTCTACATGCTATCCCCTTGGCAATCAAAATCTTGATGGTAACCATGGGTTTAGAGGCATTTCCTATGGCCGACTAAACCATTCTGAGAACTTGGCGAGGAATCTAGGTTGGGGATAGATGGCTGATATAACGACTGAAAAGGAGATTGATAGAAAACATAGGATTACAAGTGTGTTATGGAGCCAGACATGGTGGAAAGGAGTTGAGGTTCACGCGGAGGATGTGGAACCCGAAAAATATGTGATACCCCATCTTGGTAAGCACGGGAGAGAAAACCTTGTGGCTTCTAATGAGAGTCTATCACATAGAAAGAAGAGTCATTAGCACACATCTGACCCCACCTAGTGACCAAACCTTAGTGCTTAGTTTGTTTCAACGAGGGAAAAGTATAGTTGATCCATTTGATATCAGTGGAAGCAACCGATCAACACCCAAAAGATAAAACTTCTCATTTGGGACTTCTATGGCTTCACACACTATTCCATTATTTGGTGGAATGTTTGGACAAGGCACATACCCAGCTGGTTTTGGAAGCACGTTAGGAAGTGGTGGAGGAACTACGACTAGGAGTGGTACTAGTTCACAAACTGTCAGTGCGTAATTCAGTGGAATGCTGAGAGCATTCGGTATGACAAACACACAGGCCCTATACCTAACACAGGAGGATTTGGAGGTGGAAGTGGTGGAGCTGGTGGCTCAGGATCTAGTGGGTCAAGTGGAGGAGGAAACACCAGAGGAAACCAAGGGACTGAATCAGGAGGATAAGGACCTCAGCCACCTCCTCAAGTCTTTTTCGATATGTCTCTACACTTACCATATTACAGTGGGATAGAATATGCCGCAGAGCATGTGCATAAGTGTGAGTTGCTATGGCCGCGCAAAGGACATCACGACCCAAGATCGAAAGGCCAGTCAATTTTTTACGACCTTGCAAGGACCCATGCATAGTTGGTATGGAAAGTATGACCCTCATCAGAATATTGTGGATTATACCGTGCTAAGGAATGCATTCTTGGTGAAATTCCACATACCTGAGTTTGAATAGAAGAGCATCAACTCTCTTAAAGAAATCCAATAGGGAATGTTAGAGAGCGTGTGGGAATATGATGCACACTTTAAGACTCTATTGTCTAAACTATCTTATGATATCCACCCTTCACAACATGCTCAGTGGTTTTTCGGAGGGTTGATCACACCCTTTAGGAGGGCTTTGTCTCATAAAACATTCACAGACCTGCGCGAAGCGTTGGAGGCTACTTTCCACACTGAGGTAGTTGGTAGTTTTGACATTAGTGTTAGCCCATTTCTGGAGGCTCAGATCACTTTCATGGCTAAGCAATTGGATAAATTATCTACCAACACAGTTTAAGAGATTCATAGAGGGATGTGGTGCATGGATTGTAACGTAGAAGGGAACATAAAGGATAATGGTGGGGTATGTACTCGGAAGGTGGTGCGCGCCATAGCAATAAATTGTGAAATATGTCACGAGGACCATGATGCAAGTAAGTGCCCCTTGCTACAGCACGTGATCCATAAAAATGTATCTTGTTATTATAAGATATATACATCAACCACACATGACACCAAGGATTATAGATTGATTGACCAGATTCATGAGGCAATTGATCTTGGTGTGTTCCAGACTGGCATTGCTAGTAGTTCCAAAGGGGACGAACGTCAGTATGAAGAGCATAGAGATGGATATGCACGTGGAAGAGGGTTTTGCGGAGGATTTCATGGTTGTGGTAACTGCATAGGAAGAAATGAATTCCCATATGGAACATGCTTTAATTATGGAGCCACATACCATTATAAGCACGAATGTCCAGATCTTCTACAATGCTCTTGGTGTGAAAAAAAAAATAAGTACGAAGATTGCCCAGAACTATACGAACATATGAGTCAGCAGCACCGAAAGGATAAGGGTGCTGCCATGGTGAGTATTAAGAAGGATGACGTGCAATGGCTCCTGCGAGTAATACGTGAATCAGAACTAGAGCCTGTTATGGTAACAATAAGGGCGGAATCCACACGTGCAAGGAAAGTGCCTAGGCAGAGACCTCTGGTTTCAAGAGAAGAACTAGTACATGGGAAGTATCCAAACCCAGCTTACCAGAAATAATTCTACCAAAAAACCATGGACGTAATTCGAAGTTTGCAAGGGGAGTTTCAATGCTTAAAAGAGTAGACTAGAAAGTATGAGCAAAGAATAACCGTAGAAGCACCAAAGGATAACTTGGATTAGGTTAAGGAGGTGTGTAAACTGTTGAGGTAGAAGAATGTTATTCCCTTACTAGGAGCATGGTTGAGAGAAAAGGTACTATGCACCGGGGAAGAACAGGAAAGGAAGATCCTACATGCAAACCTCCCACCTCACAGCCTTGATTATGACAAAGAGATTACCTTGAACGTAGTAGTGGATGGATGGTTGCTTAACAACATCCTCATTAACATAGGCACAGAGGTTAATGTTCTCACTCTAGATGCTTGACATCAAATGGGAAGACCTGCATTACAGCCATCTTCAAATGTGGTGTATATGGCAAATAAGACAAAGGAAATGCCCATAGATTTCTTGAAGGATGCGACCATTACCATTCAGGGGACTAGGTTCACTGGGGATTTTGAAGTCTTAGCACTTTCCGAGGTAGATAATTTCTTAGCTTTACTTGGGTGCCCGTGGTGTTATAAGAATAATGTAGATCTCTAGTTTAACAAGGGGTACATAAGCTTTGAGAACAAGGAAGAGAGGGTAATTATACCGCTAGTTAATGGGAATTCCACCCCCTATACTGAACCCCTTGGAGAGGAGGTCCTGGGTAGAATATATGTGCGCTCCATAAGAGATCCAAAGACCATCCACCCTATAGGTGCAGTCATCCAGTTTGATGATGCTCAATCTGTTAGTGATACTACCAGTATAGCATATGATAATTGGGTGCATGGGACTTATGAATTGATTGGGTGACATTTGAAAGGATCAGTGACCAAGTTAACAATGGTAGGTACAATTCGACACCTGGGAGGAAAGGCAATAACCAAGTATTCTGGGGATGCATACCTTAAGATTTTTTTGAGAGAAATGGAAGCTCACTAAAGGGAGGACGAGCTACAAAGTATGCTAGGTTATGTTTTGATAGGCACAACAGCAGGGTGGTGGGCCCACGCATAGTGAAAACTTGATGGAATCACATGAAGTTAGGATTGTGCTCACTGTCTGATTCTCAAAGATAAATATACCCCGCCGCTACCAAGGATTACAGTGGCAATGGACCTGCCTCTTCCCACATCCAAGCATGTGAAAGGGCCTATGGAGAAGGTGTGAAAGCTTTACCACCCTCCCTTTGGGTGCACAAGTTGTATTCGGACACTACAAGGTTTTGTGCATGCATGGTACATCCATTCTGAAACTCTTCGCCAGATGGGAAATTGGCAGGAGGTTAGCGGCTGACCTAGTTCACACATTCGAGTACTGAAGTACTAAACAACCAGTTGATGAGGCATTGAAAACTATCAAAAACCTCACTCTGGGGGATTGTGCCATGGTGGAAGATAGGTTAGTAAACTTACTTGGTGGACCTAGCTTGGAAGCGTGGTTAGAAGAGTAAGAACCAGAAGACCTACAATTCGAGTGCACGTGTGCTAAAAAGGAGAAAGGAAAGGTGGTATACGTTATTGATGGAGAGGAGATGGAGAGCCTGAATGTTGAACATTCGGTTGGAGCGTGTGAAGTAGTTGACAGTGTGGATACATGTGCACGTGCGTATCATGAACCACTCAAAACCAAGAAAATTAACATCGGCTCAGAGGAGGAGCCCAAGGAAGCTATCATTGGGGACTACTGATCGAACAGGGAAGTATCAAAGATCATCGATCTCTTGCACAAATTTTGAGGATTTATTCCCACGCCGATACCATGAGTTGAAAGGCGTCCACCATTCATTGGGGGAAATTAGGATAAATTTGAAGGATGATGCGTGCTCGGTTAGAAAGAGGCCTTACAAGATGAATCCCAACATGTGCGTAAGGGTTAAAGAAGAGCTAGACAAAAATTATAGCATCCAGTATTATTAAGGCTGTGGAGGAATCAGAATGGATAGTTCCAATGGTGATCTTCATAAAGAAGGATGGGTGGATTAGGATATGCATGGATTACAGGGAATTGAATGTTGTTTGTATCATAGATCCTTTTCCCGTCCCCTTCACTGAAGATATTTTGGAAGGATTTGTTAGGCGTGAGGTCTATTCCTTTACGGATGGATTCTTGGGATATCACCAAGTAAGGATTGCCAAGGAAGACCAAGATAAGACAACTTTCACCACCAAGTGGGGAATTTTTGCATACACGGTCATGCCCTTTGGATTGAAGAATGCACCCACTGTATTTTTGTGCATAGTGGTACAAGCATTTAAGGACTTCATCCACAAGTTCCTTCAAGTATATTTGGATGATTGGACAGTGTATGGGTTGGTCAGGGACCATTGTGATAACTTGAGATTTATGTTCAAAAGATGTCAGCCGTTGAGGATTTCCCTCAACATCAAGAAATGTATCTTTGTAACTCCTTTTGGAACGTTGTTAAGGCATATCATATGCAAAGAGGGCTTACTGGTGGATCCCGTGAAAGTGGAAGTTATTGTGGGGTTAGGGGAGCCTACCAGCCAAAGAGTCATGCACATATTTCTTGGACACACTGGGTACTATAGAAATTTCATTAAGGGGTACGCCAAGATCACCACACCTTTGGAAATATTACTCTGACATAAGAGTGCCTTTCAATGGGGAGAGGCGCAACAAAGGGCATTTGACACTCTAAAAGAAAGGCTTATCACCATACCTATTCCACAATTCCCATCCTGGGATAAACCTTTTCCATGCCCACGTGGATGGCTCTGGTACCTATTCTTACTCAACTAGGAGAGGGGATTGTTGATCATCCCCTATTTTTTGTAAGTAGGAAGTTGACACTAGCAGAACAAAATTATACAACGTCCGAGCATGAGGCATTGTCAATGATCTACACACTCCACAAATTTAGACAATATCTCCTAGTGACTTCCTTCATATTCTACACTAACCATATGGCCTTAAAGTATCTAGTAAACAAAGCAGTGTTATAAGGGCGCATATGTCGTTGGGTACTTTTATTTCAGGAATTTGAATTCAAGGTAGTGGTAAAACTGGGAAAGAACAATTGTGGGCTAGATCATTTATCAAGGATTGATTCAGGAGAGGATGCACAGAGTATCAAGGAAACCATGCCAGATGCACAACTATTTAGGTTGTGACACACGCCCTTAGAATTATAAGACATTGCCATATTTCTCAAGGAAGGTGTGGCACCCGAAGGGATGAATGCTCTGGAGAGGAAAAGGTTAGCCATACGTGCCACGCCCTTCATGTTGATCAATGGGGATTTGTATAAAATGGGCTGCAATGAGGTTTTACGCCAATGTGTATTAGAACATGAGCACATAGCTATAATAGAAGAATCCCATGGTGGGATTGCTAGAGAACACTATGCGGGAAATGAAACTGCGCACAAGATCTTAGTCACTAGACTATAGTGGGAGACAAATCACCAGGATTGAATTGCATTTTGCAAGGCCTATGACCACTGCCAGTGCCTTGGAAAACATGGAAGAAGGGATGAGATGCCCTTGCACCCCATCGCCAATGCAGAACCTTTTGAAAAGTGGGCAATAGATTTTGTCAGACTAATCTCACCAGCTGCGCGGAGGACTAACTTACAGTATATTATTACCTGTACTGATTATCTAACATGGTGGGTAGAGGCCACGCCCAATAATGATTACAACCGCAGCCAGGATTGCTAGATTTTTATGGGAGAACATTATCAACAAGTATGGGTGCCCATTAAGTTTAACAAGTGATAGGGGCACCCACTTATTAAATGAAACCGTCAGGATTCTATTGTCATAATTCATGGTAGCCCATAACAAGACTACCCCTTATCACCCTTAGGAATATGGGACTACAGAGGTATTCAACAAAATCCTTAGTCACACATTGACTAAGATATGTGATGTGGGTAGGCAGGATTGGGATGAAAAGGTATCAACAGTTCTTTGGGCGTATAAAACAACGTTTAAAAGGTTTGAACATGGCCACACCATTTCAACTGGTGTTTGGCACGAAAGAATTTTTACTAGTGGAATTCATGTTACCATATCTATGTATAGCATGCGCGGGGAGGGTTGGATGAAAAGGAATCATTGGAAGAAATAATTGATGAATTGATGAAGTTGGATGAAAGGCGCTCACTAGCAAGATGGAGCCAAAAAAACTGAGAAGGCAAAGAAAAAGGCATGGCATGACCGCCACATTAAGAACAAATAGTTTGAGGTTGGCCAGATTGTATTACCATATGATTTAAAATTTCTACACCATCCTGGAAAGTTGAAGGTGCATTGGTTGGGTCCTTATGTAATTTCATACATCCTTGATTCAGGTGGTGTGCCAATTACAAGCGCTAGATGGAACAAAATTACCTTGACACTTCAATGGGAGTAGGCTGAAGCCCTACTATAAATAATGCTTCTTGGTGTTTGTAAATAAGGTAGTTTTTCCAATTAGCTTATAATTTCCTTTTATGATTTTCCCTTTCTTGTTTTTCCCTTTCGCGTTGTTGTCTTGTTTTGTGCCTTGGGCACCGGTAAGCTTATTACTTTTTAGCTTATGAATACGTAGAGGACCGCGCATTGATTTAGTGTGGGGTGAGGTGATAAACAGAGGCATTAAGTTATTCTACAAGAGGATTGGGTTGATAGACCGTTTGAATTTCCCCTTTTGAAAAGATGCATTAAGAGAAAAGAAAGGCATATGGGTGGAAAAATAAGGTTACATTGGAAATCCACGTACAAGGAGGAAAAAATGCAAAAACATGAGGTAGGTGAAAAGAAAGAATCATGGGGGTTTAGGTGCCATTAGTGTTGGTAACACGCATGTAAGAGTCTTCTGTCAAGATGGATTGTTTACACGCCAGAAGGTTGGAAAAAAATTTGCGCAAGGATTGGGCGTGGGTGAAAAACCTTTTCGCGCAAGGATTGGGTGTGTAAGGAAAAGCGTTGAAGTCGGGTTTGTTTGAAAAAAGCCACATTAAATATTATCGTACGGTGGCGTAGGTAGCCTAACCTTCAATGCATAAAATGGGAAAAGCTATAAATACAAGGATGGGCAGTTCATTAATTTTACTTTGTGAAAACAAGGAGAATGATTTTCTTTCAAGAGCTGACTCAGGTGAAAGAAAATATCAAAAACTTACACACAATCAGTCTGTTAATTCTATAAACCAGAAGAAGAAGTGATTCACGGGTGTGAGGAATGTTGGGAAAGAGCACCGTGATCCAAAGAGGAAAATCAGAGATTAGGGTTTGTGCTCTAGGGCATGGGAATGCGCAAAGAAAACTCTCAAACAACTCGAAAGTAACCAGGGAATGAAAGCAAAGGGTAAAATGATGGCCACAAAACTAGTTGATAAGCCTGCAGTACAATCCAAGAAGGGAAAGGGTAAGGGTAAAGGAAATAAGAAAGAAGAAGAAATCCCCTTGGATACCAATGAGGAATGATCCTCAGAGATGCAAGACCTAGATGGGGTTTCAAGAGTGGGAGTACCACATTAAGACAGGATGACCATGATCGATTACAATCACTGGTCAAGTATAATCATGAAGGAAATGGCGCTAGAGCTTGTGCGCCCTATCGACACTAAAATTTTCCTCCATAATTTCTATTTCATTAATGTATGTATTAGGAATAGAATGTTGTTAAGTGTAATTAGTAGTAGCATCCGATAGAAGATAACGGCGCTGCCAGTACGACGCCGCAAATAATGTGGAGTATGGTAACAGTCAAAGTACAATAGGAATGTTGTAAAAAGTAAATATTTGTCGTAAGTGGTCCGGTAATGTTAAAATGTCAAAGTTTGGGTAATTAGAGAAGTAGGGTCTACATGATTAGGAATTAGAAATATTATATTAGTAATAAGGACAAGGAGTGAGGTCATAAATATTTTGTGTATTTTATTTGTAAAAAGTCTAAAAATGTGGAACCCATGTAAAATGATAAGGTTTATCTTATCTTAAGAGATAAGCTTACATGTACAGATAAGAGTTAAGGTATGGAATATGATTCGTCAGAGTGGATTTCTTATCCTATCTTAGAGATAAGATGGATAAGCCTGTAAGTTCTATAAATAGAGAGGCCACCCCCCTCATTTAGCATAGAAAGAAGTAGTGAGAAATATTGTAGGAAGTGTGCAAAGGAAGCCATCAGTTAAAGGTGTGTTGAAGAAGCCATCGAGAGGTGTAATTGTAAAGTTTCTCCCATAGTCTTGTTGAAGTACCTCATGGGTGAGATTGTAACAATTTCATGTTAATATTATAATTTACTTTGATATTTCAGATTTGTCATCATTCCGTCTTATCATAGTCGATGGTATTTTTGTGTTATGTTGTTGTTTTGTTTCCAGATTACATCCACCAAACTAAAGGCTGTGCATTAGTAAATAATCATAGCACGAGGAGTTCCCGGTGAAGAATTATCATAGTGCCGGATTGGTGTTGACATTTTGGTTCCGTTGCCAGGACCATTCCTCGTTGGTGGATTTTCTGGAGAGATATTCCCACTTAGTCAAAAATCAATTGGAGGGTAACCTTGTTTTTACTGTGCATAGTAGTTACCATGGTAAACTCATTTTACCGTGAATAGTAGTTACCATGACAAAGTCATTTTTGCTGGAATAGTATTTATCACAGTAAAGTCACTTTTTACCGTGAATAATATTTACCGCAGTAACTTCACTTTTTACCGTGAATAGTATTTACCGCAGTAATTTCACTTTTTACCGTGAATAGTGTTTACCACAGTAAAGTCAGTTTTTACCGCAGTAAGTCAAGTTTTACCATAGTTTACCATGGTCATTTCTATTTTACTGTAGAAAGGTGTAAAGTCACTTTCTAGTATAGTGATTCCAATTATTGGTGCACATAAGTCTTGTTGATTGTACTTGTGGGTTGGTATTTCACGGTGGTTACTTTTGAAAATGGGAAAGATTCCTATTTTTTCAGCTCAATCTAATGAAGATGCTTCTTCTTTCATTCAAGAGTTTAAACGATCTTGTATTTGTAATGGCCTCATAAGAAGGGAACAATGGACTGAATTTTTTCCTACCTTTTTGGATGGTTCAGCACTTAGGTGGTTTGAAACACTAGGTGATAATGTGAAAAATTCATGGGATTTATTAACTGAAAGTTTTCTTGAAGAATTTGGTGAACAACAGAGATATGCAGATCTCATGATCGATATCACAAAGCTAACCCAAGGAGAGAAGGAGAAGATAAGGGATTATCATGCTCGTGTTCTAGAGCTAAGGAGGAAGCTCGATGCCCAGATCCGGAAGGAAGGATTAGCGGATGGGTTGATGAACGGCGTGGATAATCTCCTATGTAAGCACTTCATTCTTGGGATGAAGCCAGAGATCAGACAACGAGTGAAGTATGACCGCCCAGCTACCATTGAACAAGCAAAGGAGATTGCAAGAAGGCAAGAAGAAAGCATGGAAGAGGAGCCCAAAGAAATTGTTGCTAAAGTAGAGCCTACACCAGCACCTTTGGTCCAGAATCCACAACCACTCCCGGTGAGCACAAATATTTCTCCTAGTACATCTACTGAGTATGAAGATCTGCTCAAAAAGATGGGTCAGTTAACTATTAATCTTCTTCAAGGAAAGGAATTTAGTTCTCAGGGAGGAGATAGAGGTCCAAAAAGAAATATTTCTGAAGTTGTTTGTTATGGTTGTTATAAAAAGGGTCATTATAAGTATAATTGTCCAGATAGAGCTTCTACATCTGGTACAAGAGATAATGATAAAGGAAAAGCACCTGTGAATTCTCTTGATGTAGTAGATAAGAGTAGAAATAATGAAGTAGATGTGTTTGTAACAAAAAGAAAGAAAGAAAAAGATAATCAAGATGGAACTGATCCTAAGAAGATGAAAGGAGAAACTAGTAAGAAACATAGGAGAAGAAAGTTGGGTGTGCAGGATTTTCTGATTTCACAGGGGCAAGGACCATACTCCATCTTGGAAGATCTGTCCAAAAGGCCTGCAAATATTACATATGGTCAACTCTTGGCTATGTCTTCTGAGAAGAGGCGGGAGTTGCGAGGTGGACTCAATGCTCGAAGAAGGAAGGAGGTTGAGGTCCCTGTTTTGGAGGCAGAGGCAGATCCCTATGCTCCACAAGCTGAGGTATTATGTAATGGTATTTCAATTCATGATGTCTTAGTTGATGGAGGTGCTGCAGTTAATGTAATGACCGAGTCTGTAATGAATATGTTGGGTTTAAAAATTGATCGCCCTTCAACACTTATGTTAAGGTCATTAAATAAGGGAAAAACTAAACCAGAAGGTGTAGTTTCAAATGTGGCAATATCTGTTATGGGTGTTGTATGTGTGGTAGACTTTCAGGTGATGAAAAATGGTACTGTTGCGTACCCAATGCTGCTGGGAAGACCATGGCTAAGGAGAGTTCATGCAAGAAACTACTGGAATGAAGGTTTCATGACACTTGGACGTGGTAGAGAGAGGGTGAAGATAAACGTGATCCCTCGACATCATAAAGCAGAACCTGTGGATTCAAGTGATGAAACTGATGATTGGACATCCTCTGATTACTCTAGTACCAGTGAAGTGGACACTGAAGATGAAGAAAGCGAGGTGGATGTTTCAGTCATGGATATCCTGCCAGTCACACCAACTCATGACCCCATAAAATTATCTGAAGAAGAAGTTGATGATCGTCTCCAACAAATAAAGATTGGTGATGCTGTGATGGAGAGTGAGAAGGAATCCTACCTCCAGCTCTTTCGAAGGTACATACACCTATTCACTTTTGATTACAAGGAACTCCGTCAAGTAAGTTGGGTAGAACATTGTATTGAGCTGGTAGATGGTGCTAAGCCCATAAAGCAAATGCCATATAGAATGAATCCTAATTTTTCCAAGACTGTAAAAGAAGAAATAGATAAGTTGCTTGATGCAGGATTCATATTTGCTGTGGAGAATTCAGAATGGGTTTCTCCCATTGTGATCTCAATAAAAAAGAATGGGAAGCTACGCATTTGTGTTGATTACAGGAAGCTCAATAAGGCAACAAAGAAGGATCATTACCCTCTTCCATTTTCAGATCAGATCTTGGATGAAGTAGCTGGCCAGGAGTGCTATAGTTTTGCTGATGGATATAGCGGCTACAACCAAGTTCGTATAGCAGAGAAAGATCAGCTGAAGACCACGTTCACCACTCCTTGGGGAACGTTTTGCTTATAGAGTTATGCCTTTTGGGTTGTGTAATGCTCCAGCAACATTCCAGCGTTTGATGAATAGGGTGTTCGAACCCTACATTGGGACCTTCATCAGAGTATTTCTGGATGATTTTTGCATCTATGGGAGCAAGTTGGACCACCTGCACCAGATGGAGACAGCATTTCAAAGGTTAGATGAAGCACAAGCCTCACTAAACCCTACAAAGTGTGTCTTTGGATGTTCTAAAGGCGTTTTGTTAGGGCATGTTGTATCCAGAGATGGTATTGGTACTGATCCTGATAAAGTTTCAAAAATCAAAGATTTACCATTTCCTATGAATAGAAGTAAGTTGAGATCATTTTTAGGCCATGTGGGTTACTATAGAAGGTTCATCAAGAATTTCTCAAAGATTGCACAGCCACTAACCCAGTTCTTGAAGAAGGATGTTACTTATGAACCAGGAAATAAGGCGCATGAAGCTTTTGGACAACTGAAGGAAGCCCTGGTGTCTTCACCTGTTTTGAAGAATCCAGAATGGAGCAAGCCATTCATTGTGTACACTGATGCCTCAGATGCAGCACTAGGAAGTACTTTGAGCCAAAAGGATGAAAATGGGAATGAACATCCAATTTACTTTGGGAGCAGACAAATGAGCAGTGCTGAGGTAAATTATACTGTAACTGAAAAAGAGGCTCTGGCTATCATTTTTGCTGTAAAGAAGTTTAGAAATTACTTGCTAGGGCAAAAATTTCTGGTTGTAACAGATCATCAGGCTCTAAAATATATTGTAAATAAGCCTAACCCATCAGGGAGGATAGCAAGATGGATAATTTTGCTACAAGAATTTGAATTTGATATTATAGATAGGCCAGGAAAGAAGCATGTCAATGCAGATGCACTCTCTCGAGCCTATGATGGTTTAGGATCATCTTGTGATGATGATGATTTCCCTGATGCAGCATTGTTATCCCTTGACACAATCCCTAGTGAATACATAGATATTTGGAATTATTTGAATGAATTCAAGTTTCCTGATGGTGCCAATGCAAAGACTAAGGGAAAGATTACTCAAGCCAGTCGTCCATATTCTATTCTGCATGGAGTATTATTTCGAATAGGACCTGATGGACAGTACAAGAGGGCAGTTGGACGTGATCAAGGGAAGGAGCTGCTAGAAGAATTCCACAATGGTACATGTGGAGGGCACTTCTCTGGACAACTTACAGCAAGAAGGATCTTGGATGCAGGTTATCACTGGCCCACTCTTTTTAAAGATTGTTATAATTATTGTAAGACATGTGATATTTGTCAAACACATGGTAACCGTAAGACTTCATCAGCTCCATTATGCCCTATTCTTCCACTTGGTCCCTTTGAAAAGTGGGGAATAGACATTGTAGGTCCACTTCCAACTACCTCACGCCAAAATAAGTATATTGTAGTTGCCACAGATTATTTGACCAAGTGGGTTGAAGCTAGGCCATTGAAAACAACTTCCATGGATGAAGTGGCAAGGTTCATATATGAACGCATTGTCACCAGATTTGGTTGTCCATTAGAAATTGTAACAGATCAAGGAAGCCACTTCATTAATGAGGTGGTAGAAGCCCTAGTCAATAAGTTTTCTATTAAGCATAGGAAGGCAACAACATACAAACCAAGCACAAATGGACAGGTGGAACGAACAAATTTTGTGTTGTGTCAAATTCTAGCAAAAGATGCAGCCTTGCAGGTACATAAATGGGATAAGAGGATTCATGCAGCATTGTGGGCATATAGGGCAACATCAAAGTCAGCAACAGGATACTCTCCATTTCAGTTGGCCTATGGCATTGATCCAGTTCTTCCTATTGAGTTTGATATTCCCACTGTGAGAGTTATGAAAAATGAAAGGATGGATGAAAGTGATTCAGTAAAAGAAAGGTTGGTACATCTTCATTTGCTAGAGGAAATGAGGGAAATAGCAAAGGATACAAGCCATAAGAAGAAAATGAAGCAGAAGGAATACTTTGATCAAAAGATCCTTTGGTCTCCATTTCAGGTGAATGACTTGGTTCTAGTATATGATTCCAGATACAAAAAAAGAAGACAGAGGAAATTTCTTCCAAAATGGATGGGGCCCTACAAAATAGCAGCTGTGCATGAAAATGGTACGTACCGACTGGAGGAATTGGATGGCACTCCCATTACGAAATGGGTCAACCACGACAAGTTGAAGATTTTCCACGCACCAGAAGAGTCTACTCCGAGGACGGAGTAGAAGCTAGGAAGGGGGAAGATGTCGACACTAAAATTTTCCTCCATAATTTCTATTTCATTAATGTATGTATTAGGAATAGAATGTTGTTAAGTGTAATTAGTAGTAGCGTCCGATAGAAGATAACGGCGCTGCCAGTACGACGCCGCAAATAATGTGGAGTACGGTAACAGTCAAAGTACAATAGGAATGTTGTAAAAAGTAAATATTTGTCGTAAGTGGTCTGGTAATGTTAAAATGTCAAAGTTTGGGTAATTAGAGAAGTAGGGTCTACATGATTAGGAATTAGAAATATTATATTAGTAATAAGGACAAGGAGTGAGGTCATAAATATTTTGTGTATTTTATTTGTAAAAAGTCTAAAAATGTGGAACCCATGTAAAATGATAAGGTTTATCTTATCTTAAGAGATAAGCTTACATGTACAGATAAGAGTTAAGGTATGGAATATGATTCGTCAGAGTGGATTTCTTATCCTATCTTAGAGATAAGATGGATAAGCCTGTAAGTTCTATAAATAGAGAGGCCACCCCCCTCATTTAGCATAGAAAGAAGTAGTGAGAAATATTGTAGGAAGTGTGCAAAGGAAGCCATCAGTTAAAGGTGTGTTGAAGAAGCCATCGAGAGGTGTAATTGTAAAGTTTCTCCCATAGTCTTGTTGAAGTACCTCATGGGTGAGATTGTAACAATTTCATGTTAATATTATAATTTACTTTGATATTTCAGATTTGTCATCATTCCGTCTTATCATAGTCGATGGTATTTTTGTGTTATGTTGTTGTTTTGTTTCCAGATTACATCCACCAAACTAAAGGCTGTGCATTAGTAAATAATCATAGCACGAGGAGTTCCCGGTGAAGAATTATCATAGTGCCGGATTGGTGTTGAGAAGGGATCAAGATACTATGACATCTCAGATATCAGTGATTCGGTGATGAAGATGGCGGAGCGCCTTGTCTCCAAGCTGAATGGGCAAGAGAGGTGGACCCAAGTGAGCAAGCCATGGTTGAATGTCTATAGGAAGGTCACAGAAGGCACCGTGTACAACATCTCCCAGTACATAGTAGACAAAATCATAAGTAGCGTGGAGAATGGAGGAAAGATCTTGTTTGGAAAAATTCTGCTAACAATTGTGTTCTCAGAAATTGGGGTGTCAGATACATCCGATAAATTCGTATGGGAGTACATTGCTGAAGATCCCTCTCCCGCGGATAGATTCCAGAAATACACATGTGAGTTACTGATATGGGTGCACAAGGCACACTTGGATAAATGGTATACGTGCCTTAGGAACGCATTCGGGGCTGAATGGAAAATTCCTAAGCAACTCTTTACGGTGATTGAAGGAGAGGTAGAGTTCATAGTATACCAGCACTTCTGCATTGGTAGATTCATCTTGATGGATGGAAATTGGAGTCCCTGGTACAAACTTCCCTTCTCATTTACTACCCAATTTTTCCAGGTGGGAGTGAACAATTATAAGGATTCGAAGAAATTAAAACTTGACCTGTCCACCCTTGACAATGAACACAGAGAAATGAGAAAGAAGTTGGTCTACCCGGGGAAGTGCACGTATGTTGAAAGGTACGTGTCACAGGATGTGCACATCATAAGGTTGTTGACCTTACCGATTGCTAAGAGCAGTGCTGCTAGGATCTACCTACGCATAAGGCCAAAATTTGAAAAGGGCGCGTACATGGAGAATGAGATATCCATTCCAGATGACCCCATGGGAAGAAATAATTCCACACCAAAGCATAAGGAGAGGGAGAAGAAGAAGAGAAAGAACAAAGGGTGGTGGAGAGGCATAACGTAGATACCGTAGGTCCGAGTACCTACGTCTAGAAGAAGAGGAGAACATTGGTCAGGGAAAAGACCCCAGAGCCTGTAAAGCCACCATCCCTTGAAGAACCTTCAGATGAAGAGAAGACATCATCCCTGACTCCAGAGTTTTCTGTAAGGGAAGAATAACAAGGGATGAAGGAACAAGGGTTTGAAGATACAGATGACCCGAATTCCTATATAGGTGAAAAGGATGATGATGGAGGGGAAGAGTTGGAGGTGGATCAAGAGCCAATTGATTTCCATGATTCAGAGGGAGAGGAAGCTCAGAGGATATAAATGATGCTTTCATCTTTGTAAGGAGGAAGGGTTCCTAAAGGGAGGAATGTGTGCGAAGTGAAGGGGCTAGTACCAAGGAGAAAGATATGCCCAATCTCACTTAGGAGGAGGTGAATGAGAAGGCAACAAGGGAGGTAGAGAAGATAATAAATACCCTAGTTGAAGAGGAGTTGGAGTGCAGCGCGGAGCTAGTGCTTAGCGAACTCAAAGAAGAGTAGAGGGAGAAGAGTGTGGGTAGCACAAAAGGCCCAACTCTTTTGGTAACTGTTCCCAAGGGCATGCACATGGGAAGTAAACATGTGGAATGGGGAAGAACAATGATGGGTTACATTGATGACCCCAATAAATTTTTGCGCGCGCATTTCTAGAGAACCTTTCCCACCAAGGAGCTCACCACCATGGATTCCTTTGATCCTGAGGGTGGATACCTGCGAACAAGGAAGATGCTATCATGGGCATTTGACTCCCACCTCGATGAGCCTAAGTTCAAGGTTAACCAAGGAGCGGTATTAACGATGTCTAAAGGAAAGGGGGACAACCCCATTGTAAACACGCAACAACTATCAGATGAGTAAGTGTGTAAAATGCTCAACAAAGTCTCCATGGAAATTGAGGCTAGGCTCTTCGGTAGGAATGACAGGGTTAGAGTCTTGGAGGACCTATTGGAGAAGAGGAAGGAAGAAGTAGTGAAGCTAATGAAGGACCTCAGGCTTGAGAAATTAATCAGCATTCAACTACAGAGGGGGCTTCAGGAGGAAAAGGCTAGGGTATGTGAAGTTTCCAAGAAGGTGGAGCTCATCTCCTAAGCAATTATCATGAAGCACCCAGACCTTAACTCTCCCGCGTAAAAAGTATAGATCCTCCCTGGAGTGTCTAGAGGACTTGAATTGAATCCTCACCATGGAAAGGCAGCCTTTGGCATTGGAGTTGGCAGAGGAGGTAGTGGTGCACTTAGAGAAGGAAGACAAGTTGAAGCTTGTCGTGCTCGTGGCCGAATAGAACAAGGTGCTAGCTGACGTAAGAGCAGCTACAAAAACCACAGGGGTCGCTTATGACCATTACGTGGATCAAGACAAAGTGACAAGCATAGTGCTTGCCAGCAACGAGGCCGAGATGAAGGACTTTAGGGAAAATAATAAGGGAAATAGAGCTGAGTGAGAAAGGATCATAGACGAAGTGGAAAAGAAATTTGAAGCTATTGAGAACCAGCAAGTCTCAATCAAAACCTGGCTAAAAGATCTCTACAAGGTCATCATGAGGAAGATGGATGCCCTAGAAGATCATGCTAAGGAACTAGAGACTGTGGTGGAAACCATTACCACACAAGGGGAAGGGTTAACCTTTGACAAAGTGAGCACCTTGGTTGGCGACATCTACACTAAAGCGTAGGAGGAAGTCAGCACTTGGAGTACACTGGAGGCTGACCTACAACAAAATTTTCC
Organism: Taxus chinensis; assembly: GCA_019776745.2. Taxonomy (NCBI): domain Eukaryota; kingdom Viridiplantae; phylum Streptophyta; class Pinopsida; order Cupressales; family Taxaceae; genus Taxus; species Taxus chinensis. Next base: position 762,945,252 of record CM034150.1, on the reverse strand, counting down.
CCTTCTTCTTCTTTAGGAAAATTTTCCCCTATTCTTTCTCTCCCCCTTTCTTTATTCTTTCCCCCCATTATTTTCCAAGGCAAGGCCTTGCATTCTTTTTGTACTGCATTCTTTGAGAAGGTTCCTGAGGACAAAGAACATGTGAAGTGTGGGGTAATGTTAGGCCCCTGATATAGCCTCCAAATCTTAAGGGCACATAGACGCGCATGGCCAGAGGAAGTGCACAAGTGAAGGTGCACAAGTTAGGATTCAAAAAGGCTTCTTGAAGAACTAAGGATGCACACGCCATGTAAAGAACAATTCAGGACTTAGCCATTTTTGGCCTTTTGGGAAGAACACATGAAGAATGTGTTGCGTGTGGATAAGGTTCCAACCTGGCGACAGGGTGTCTTGGGAGGAATATACCTTGCAATAGGAAGATCCAGAAAGATAATCATGACATGGAGAGGCATGCACCTAAGGCGACCCAAATCTTGACACTTGGGGCCAGATCTGAGGCTACAGAGGAGTTTGTTAGAGCTTAGATGCCTATTTATACATGTGCCCTTGGCAAAGAACAGAGACAGAAGTGAGGTAGCGGAGCTCTGCAGAATTACTACGAGAAATATGGGATGAAAATGGGTAAAGGATTCCAGTAAGGATGTAATGAGGAAATGGGGAATGCAATTTTTTTTTGTGAGAATACATGTATGGATCCAGACATGGCACATGACTATGGTCTACCTCTCTGTGATAGTTTGTAGCAAGACTCTGAATGAATATGATAAGGTTACCATCATGTTTACATTAAGATCTACTTCTGTATTATCTACATGTTTTTACTCTGATTTTTATCTTGTATAATCATGGACCTTACTTGAATGATTCAGTATATTTTTGGATTTACAACTCGTTGGTTCTATTATTCCTGTTGCGCGCTTTGTTTTTGTTATGACTGAAGGGGTGTAGAATCTGTCCTGAGCTCTATAGTTTCTTCACATATGTTAAATCACTAAGTCAGAATCATGAACTATGCCTTCCACTAGACTCACATAAAAGAGAGACTCGGCTCCCTCTTGCGTGCCTCGGGTGAGCGCCAAGTTCTTGCTGGGTGATAGGCCGGTGCGCAAGATGCTCCCTTGTTCTTGGTGGGTGAAAAAATTACTACAATTAATAACAAGTTCTGAATCACCAAAAACTTGTAATGAAATAATTCCTTTTATTTTATCATATTGAAGGTCATGAATTAATGCTTCATAGTCAGCAACATTACAAGTGCAGAAAAATTGTAAACTTAGAGATGAAATTACCTTTGTTTTGATAGAGAAATAAACACTAAACTAGCACATGATCCTATTTTATTATTTTCTCCATCAAAATAGAGATTCCATATCCCTTCTTCAACATTTTTTGTTTTAGACAGTCAAGGTATTGAGTTGTTTTCCTCATGAAAATAATATACTCTAAGTAATTTATCCCCCATTTCACTGTAAGGATCATAAATATACCTTTATTATGTTATTTCATCCTTGAACAAGTTATAAAGACCATCTAAAGAGGAAACTTCAACATTTCTATCGAAATCCATTTGATCAATTATAACATAATTAACAACAGAAATGGAGATATGAGGCTCAATATGAAAATTTCCATTTTTTCTTAATTGATAGTAAGATTTGTACCATTCCTTGTAGTGAAGAAAATGTAAGACCAATATGAAGAGAGGTAGCCTTCAATATTTTCTGTGAAGTCTCTTTATAAGAAAAGTGCAAAGTAGGGAGGAAAATCTACAACTATTACATCTTCTAAAATTGTTACATTTGGAAAAACATGCAATGTTACATCTACATTCCTGACCAAACCAACAATTTTTTTTGTTGTCCCATCAAGTTGCAATATGATTTTTGGATTTGTCTCTTTATTTAGGCCTAACTTGTCTACTTTTTTCTTTGGCATGACAGTACTACTTACTCCACTGTCCACCATGCAGATGTTGACTAAGTGATCTCCAATAATGAGTGATAGGTAAAAATAAGGTGTATTTTTGACATCTGTAGCATTCAGTATATTTTATACCATTCATTTTACCTATTTCATTCTTTCTTACTCTATAGTTTTAAGAACCATATAAGCTTTACTTGGTTCCTTTTCAGCTCATTTAGAAGACAACTGTGCAAATTCATAAGTTCCTTGGCAAGAATATCCTTCTGTCTTGGAATATTTAAAGCATCCCAGAAGGAAATATTAACATTTATTTTTTTATAAATTCAACAATATTTAAAGAATCTTTAATATTCTTTAAACGAGGCTTAGAAAGAGTACATTTTACTTATGTAGCCTTAGAAATATGTTGGACAAAAAACACTCCTAAAATTGGGTTTTTTAGGTGCTTCATTCTCCTTCTGAGCTATACTAGAAATGCTACTAGTTCTATATGAGATAGGAGGCACATTTGTAACCTTTCCCTCAGTTTGTTCCTCTTCAAGAGCACTCCTGTTAGATCTAGTCAAAATTACACAATGCTCACCTTCCTCATAATTAATCATTTCTTTCTCTTGTTTCCTTTGACTATGAGTTTCTTGTTGTCTAACCTCCATTTGAGGCATATGAGATGTTTCAAATTCGGATTGGGAAACAAGGATTAGGTTTAAGTTAGCATTTGGGAAAGAAACTTGAGGATGGGGCTGATTACAAGGAAAACACCATTCTGATTCTTGGTAAATATTAACTAGTACAAGGGCATTAGAAGAAGAAGGGTCTTTACGATTAACTAAATTTGGTTGATAAGGACTTCTATAATTTTTATTTTTTTGATAAGGAGGTCTAAAAACTTGATAAGGTGATTTATAAGGCCTGTTATGCTGAGCCATTTTCCTTTTCATTGTAGTGACATCATTTCCCAATGATTGCAAGGTTTGGTTAATTTCAGTTATATCATTGGACTGAACAGAAACAACATGCTCTATCTTTTGTAGACATAATGGAGGAATATGAGCCAAATCTGTAGTAATGGGCATTGAGGGTGTTGGGTACAATGTACTAGCTTGAATGAGGTTGTTTTGAGCCCTCTTGGCGATGTCATAAGGTGCAGGGAGTGTAGAACCACCCATGGAATGAAGTAGGATAGTGATGTCACTATTTAAAGACCTAAAAAAATACAAGAACATATGATCTGATGTATTCTTGATGGAAAGGGTTATTCTTTCCCAAGTTCTTTGAAATCTCAAATTATAGTCAGCCATGAACTCTTGAGGGGATATTTTGATTGTGCTCAATTTCGCAATTAGGGAAAGGTGGTCATATTTTTCCTCAACTTGGTTACAAAGGGATTTTCCTAATTCATCCCAAGTACTAATAAAATTAACAGTTATATTTTGGTACCATTGCAAGGATTTATCCTTGAAGGAAGATGTGAGAAGTCTCATATCTACATTTTCCTAAGTGATATTATAAATAGAGAAAATATTTTCAATATCTATAATGTGCTCTACAGGAGTGGTTTGAGTTAAAGCAATAAATAATGGTAAACTCTTTAATGTGAAAGAATGGATATCTTTGTATACTATGAGATTTATGGGGATGCCATCATTAAAGGTCACAAACTATTCATTTCTAGAGGTAGCCATTAAGGATATAGGAGTTTGATTTACAAAATTTTGAATGGTCATACGAGAAATTGGCTTATTATAAGGAAAATTAGTTCTAAATATTACTATTCTAGATTAATTAAGAGCCAATTGTAAGAATTTAGATGGAATACCTCTAACTGAAGACCTTGTTGTCACCTTAGGCGTGGAACATGCAATACTGGTTTGAAATCATCTCTAAAGAGTCACCAAATGTGTTTTACTTTGTATCTTCAATTTATGACTACAACTAATTCCTCCTAACAACAACTAGCCTTTGTTGTAATAATGTTGATCTATCAAAATCCTCATTCAGATCAGTCCAGGAAGTAAGTAGATAGTATTGATAAAATGGTTATTGATTGATTTCTACTCATATATCTTCATTTATATGTTCTGGAGTGCTGATCACTCCTGTAAAAAATAGGTGAGGCTACTAATCTGTAGAAACTAAACTTTTAGGCAAAAACTCAACTATTAGGTACAACCATTAGAAAAAACCATCTTTTTGTACAAATAATCACTTGATCTAGAACGTGGTTCCACCGGATGTGCCAAAAAAAAATTCTAATATAAGTGCACCCTTGTGAGGATTGGTAAATTTTTTCCTTCTATCTCTCCCTTTGTGGATAGAAAATGAAAACACCTCACAAGATGTGGGTATCCCTAGAGTGAGGTGAATCTCCAAATTTGAAGGGATGGTTCCCTTTCACTGTATCTTTAACTAAAATTTATGGGTGTAAAGGTTAGAAAGAAATATTTAAAAAAGGGGGTGATACACCAGGATTTGATGATGATTACTTATATGAAGACGTGCACAAATTGATAATTAAAAAACAAAATTACATGAACCAGAGGATTCTGAGTGAAATTTTAAGGAAAATTAATATTAAAAAGTTAAGGGATGACTCAAAATATACAGTTTACAATATGTATGTACACTAAAATTAACACACAACACATATTCTTGAAATAAGGGAAGGTAGCATAAGTAGATAAATTAAATAATTCAGGGAAAGATCACGAGATTAAACTACTTGAAAGAAAAAAATTACAAAGAATTTTTGGAAAGGAAAAATCACTTTATTAACAATGGGCACTTGCTAGAATTTTTTTGCAGCAATTAGTTACATCAAACAAACTCTCCTAATACTATAAAACCATTAGTATATATAAGAAAATGAAGTGGAGTTGAACTGATCAACATCTTCAGGTACAACATCAGTCGAGACCCACTTGGAGATAATTCCAATGTAAGATGACATGTAGAAAAGAGAAGATAACTTAAAGCAGTAGTTTAAGTTGATCATCCTTACACAATTTTGATTAAAAAATAATGAGAATCTAAAATTATCCTTGAAAAATAATAGAATAATCTTCATCCCATGTAGTATGTATTTTTCCATGCAAATATTATTTATTTTTAGCCGTCATAGTCAAATTTTGAATGACTCTGAATTAGTTGAGCTTCAAAAACATAATTCTATCTTGATTTCTCCATTTTCCCTCTGTAAACTCCATAAATTTCTGATTTTATTAGTTCCAACATAAATATAAGGACGAGATATTTCCAACAAGACCAATTCTATTAAATTTGGAGCTGTAGATCAAACGATACGACCATTTGAAAATTTGCATGATAGGGTGAATAGGAGAGTGACACGTGGTGGCATCTACTTTGTTTGTGGGATTTCTTTTGTCTACTTGTGCATTTATTTTCTTTTACATATGCTATCTAGATTTGTATGCAGGTATGTGCTTTTATAAAATATGATCTAATAAGAGAATGCCACACATATATATTTTGACTTTTTAATTTAGATGTTAGGATATGTGATAGTTTTTCTTGAAGGAATCATTCTATGCTTTTGATGGCATGCTTTATATCAACAATTTTCCTTCGAGGGAGAATTTTATTTTTGGATAATATAACTTTGATATGAGCATTCGTATTTTTTATCATGAATTTTACAAGAGAGTTGGGGATAACCAAGTAGACCACTTGGGGAAGGGAAACAAATATGTACAAGCTACACCTGTGGATCCTTATCAGGGTTCCAATAGGTAGATAAGAAGGAGATGAATGTAATGATTATAGGGATCCCACCAAAAAGGAGGAACATTTCCATAAGGAATATGTTATGATCAGAGATATGGTGGTCATATTTAAGGTCATAGAAAGGATAGTGTTGGAAGACGACATAATTTAAAATCATTATGATGGAGGATGGACTAGGATAATGATGGCGATAGTCCATCTATTGATGTTTCTCACAAATGAGAAACAATTCAACTTGAAAGTTTTTTTCTCATATTAGAGATAGTTGGGAAAGATATACAGGTCATGAATAGAAGAATAATAGATCTTCAGATCTTCTACGTTCTTGATAATCAATACAATTCATTATAAATAATGAACCCAGCTGGAAGGAAAGATTTTCTAGATTCATCTCAACATAGGTCCTTTATAAAAAATGTCGAAGTCGAGAGGAATACTATGGGAAAGAATGAGTTTCTAGGAGTGACTTACATGGATGGGTTGCATGAGCTAAGGAATATAATTGTGGAGGTCTTATTAGAAAAAAAATTCACTTGAAACATCTCTTGAAAAATCACAGATCATTCATTTAAAATAGACTTAGCCATTTAAACAATCATGATACGTTCAAATGGCCATAAAATTTCTACACCGCCAAGCAGTTCCAATACTTACAATGCGAAGGGTTACGTGGCAGGATTCCAGGTCTCTTCATAGTAGATAGAATTTCATAGACCTTATGTCCACAAAATAATTCAAGCTTCATAAAGGCTTCAGGTCCAGTAAACATCTAAGTAAGGTAAAAAAAATTAGAGGAAGAGAACAAGTTAGAATTTGTGACACGAAGGAATCAACCAATAAAAAATAGAAATGAAATATGTTATAGAATTGAAAAATTCGAAGATACGTGGAGCCTTCTCACTAGCCCACTTTTCACAGTTTTCATTCAAGGTCTCACATTATTTGACATTTGCAAAGGTTTGTGTAAATTCCCTATTGGTTCTTGTTTTGCAGCAGATAGGGGGAGATATTAAATAGACTAACATTGTGAAGTCCATGTAGCTTTCTTACTGTTTCGCAATTCAAAATCTTACAAGATTAATATAATTTAAGATTGACATCAAGGTAGCGTGGAGATTTCTCATTATCTTATGTTTCACAATTTTCAGTCAAGGGCTATCAAATGTCTAATTTTCAAAGTAGCGTGGAATTTTCCTATTGTCCTATGTTTTACAACGGTCAGAAGAGTAAAAGAAAGCACTAACTATGAAAAAATTTCATGGAGTGTTCTTATTGGTTCATACCTTAAGATGGATAATGGAGGTTTCATAGAGCTTGACACTATGAAATCTAAAGAATATGTGGCATTATCTTATTATATTACATTGTATAAAAGCATATACCTACCTGAAAATCCACATAGCACGTGGCCAACAAAAATAAATACACACATAGATAAAGGAAATCCCATGAAAAAATTAGAGGCCACCACATGTCACTCTCTTATTCATTTTGATATGAAAAAATTCAAATGGCCATATCTTTCAATCTATAGCTCCAAATTCAATAAAATTGGTCTAGTTGGAAAGATATTATCTTGCTCTTCATGTTAGCATAAAAATATTCAGAAATTGATGGGTTTACAAAGGTAAAAGGGAGAAAGTAATATTGAATCACATTTTCAAAGCTTAACTAAATTAGATTCATCCCAAATTAGACTGTGAAGGCCAAAAATAAATAATTTTGCATGGGAAAAATATTATTCTATTATTTTGCAAGGTTAAGTTTAGAGTATGGTTATTTTTAATCAAAATTGTGTAAGGATGATAAAATTAAACTACTTCTTGAAATTATCTTCTCTTTTCAGCATGTCAGCTTGCATTGGAATTATCTCCAAGTGGGTCTTAACTGATGTTGCAAATTAATATGTTGAGCAGTTCATCTCCACTTCATTTTCTTATATATACTAGTGCTTTTAAGCATTAAGAGAGTTTGGTTGATGTAACTAATTGCTGCAATTTTTTTCTAGCAAGTGCTCACTGTTAGTAAAGTGATTTTTCCTTTCCAAAAATTCTTTACAATTTTTCCATTTCAGGTATTTTATTCTTGTGATCTTTCCCTCAACTATTTAAGTTATCTTTTTATGCTACCTTCCTTTATTGTAAGAATACATGTTATGTTTTAATTGTAGTGTGCATGTATATTGTAAATTATATATTATGAGTCATACCTTAATATTTTTCAATTAATTTTTCTTGAAATTTCAGTCATAATCCTCTGGTTCGTGTAAGTTTATTCTTTCGTTATCAGGATTTTCATGTCTTCATATCAACAATCTCCAACAACTCATGGTGTATCACCCCCATTTTTAAGTCTTTCTTTCTAACCTTTAACCCCATCAATTTTAGTTAGAGATACATTGAAAGGGAACCAACCCTTCAAATCTAGAGATTCACCTCACTCTAGGGAGACCCATAGCCTGGGAAGTGTTTCTATTATCTATCCGCAGATGTAAGAAGAGAGAGAAGAAAAAATCTACCAATCCTTGCAAGGGTGTAATTCTGGTATATAACAGTTTTAGCATGCCTGGTGGGACACAGATCAGATCAAGTGATTATTTACAGACAAGGATAGTTTCTTCTTATGGTTTTACCTAAAATTTTATTCGATCTCAGATCAGTAGCTTGACCTATTTTTTGTAGGAGTGATCAACACTCAAGATGATATAAATGAAGATCTATGAGTAGTAATCAATCAAGAACCATTCAATCAATACTAGCTACTTGCTGCCTTGACTATTCTAGATAAGGATTTTGACAGATCAACACTTTTGCAACAAAGACTAGCCACTACTAGAAGGAATTAATTGTAGTCATAAATTGAAGATTCAAAGAAAAACACATTTGGCAACTTTGTAAAGCTTATTTCAAACCAGTATTACATGTGTCATGTCTAAGGTGACAACAAGGTATTCGGTTAGAGGTATTCCATCTGAATTCTTATAATTACCTCTTAATTCATGTAGAAGAGTGAAGATTTAGGAATACTTATCCTTATAATAGGCCAATTTCTATCATTTTCGTTCAAAGTTTATTAAATTAGATCCCCATATCCTTAATGCATGATCCTAGAAATGAAGATTTTGTGACCTTTAATGATGGCATCACCCTAAATTTCATAGTATATAATGATATCCCTGCTTCCACATTAAAAAGTGTACCATTATTTATCGGGTTAACTCAAACCACTCATGTTTAACACATTAGAGATGTTGCAAATCTTTTATCTAGTTATAATATCACTCAGGATAATGTAGCCATGAGACTTCTTATAGCTTCCATCAAAGATAAATCCTTGTAATGGTACCGAAATATGACTAGTAGTTCTATCAGTACTTGGGATGAATTAGGAGCATCCCTTTGTAACCAATTTGAGGAAAAAACTAACCACCTTTTCCTAATTAAGAAATTGAGCACAACCAAAATATACCCTCAAGAGTTCATGGCTGACTTTAATTTTAGATTCTAAAGAGCTTGGGAAAGAATTCCCTGATCCATCAAGCCTACAATACAACATGCATTCTTGTATTATTTGAGATATTTAAACAGTGACTTCAGCTGTCCTAATTCAGTCCATGGGTGGTTCTACACTCCTTGCATCTCATGACATAGCCATAAGGGAAGAAAACAACCTCATTCAGGCTAGTAAATGATTAAATAAAATTAGGTTAGATGTGGGGAAATAACAATCCTAGTTAATCTTAGTACGAGGACTAAAATTCTGTACATAAACTAAAGTAGCATGTAATAAATGTAAATAAATTATTCTAAGTGAAATAAAACCCAAATGTACAAAACAAATTGGAGAAGTGACTTAGCTAATAATAGTAGACTGTCATAGGTTTTCACATATCTGAAAGTGGAACTCGACAGTGCAGATGAACACTCAGGAGCCCTGCAAAGGGTATATCTGGGCTGTCTGAGATGACACAGGATCTTGGGAGTTTATTGGGGCACCCTGGGGTGCCCTGGTCTATTTTTTGGGAACTCAGAATAGTGTAAATTCTCAAAACCTACAATCTGTATGGTTGTAAGTTGGTTTTGAATGATTCCTCTCTATCATGCTATATTTTCCAAATAAATTATAGAATGACCCAAAATATAAGGAGAAAATACCCAAACCCTAGAAAAAAGAAAGACTCATATGAATGGGTTAACTTGACCTCAGCCATGAAACCAGTGGACTTAATGCTTAGCGTTGCACTACATTTAGGACCCGGATGTCTTTCTAGTGTGTGTGTCTGTGTGTTACGCCCTAGGTACTCTTGTATCATTCACACCTTTTGAAGTAGAGAGAAGTAATAACTATAGCAAATTTAAATAGAATGTGTGCATGGAATATAATATAATCCCTCCCCCTATGCAGTTTGTGTAATGCATATATTACTAGCCTTAATGTATAGTGTTATGTGGATGCAATAGATGCAGTGGATGCAGCCCTAATGGAGTGATAGATAGTAGTGACGCTAGGACCCTCATTATGGTCTTATAAGCTTTATATTTATAGGGATCTCAAGTCTAATTTTGTAATTATTCCTGACAAGGCTAGCTGAGAAAATGATAAACATGAAAAATGACTACAAGTGACCTGAAAAGGAGTGAAAGGGGATTTTCATAGACCGGGGTGCCTAGAGTGGGACCGAGGAACCTCGAGGCACCCTAGTATAGGCTAGGGAACCCTAAATTAGGGATAGAATGATGAGATGACTGCAAAATGGGTGGATAAGTGTTGGAAAATATGCAGGAAGTACAAAATAAAATATAAAAGAAAGATAGCCAAAAGGTGGGATTAATTAGTAATTTAACCAATTAAGAACCTTATAAATAGTAGTATAAGACTGGGCGAAATTATGTGTAAAGTGCATAATTTTTTGTCTACACTAGCCCCCACTTTATGTTAGTGAGCAGAAAGCTTGGTAACATAGAGTAGATAGAGATGCATACCTAATATCCATGTAGAGTGTAGAAGAGAGTGTGCTCATGGACTAGACTCAAATGTGGAATGACCAAAAAGAAAAATATGGAGGATCATGGATTCTAAAGATGAAAAGTGTGAAAAAGTGATGAGAGTGAACCTAGGGTAGAACACATGTGTAGCTTAAATTGTGTGTAATGTACCTGTATGGTTAGTATGGAAAGTACATGTTGTGGCGTGTTGTCATTATATTTGTTTGTTGTTATTTCCCTCAATTTGAATGCTTATTTCTCATATGACATACCTGCAAGGAGAAAACACCTGAAGTAGTCAAATATGTATGTATGTAAAAACATTGTGTAAAATAATTAGATATAAAGTATGCATTTGTAAAGTACAAAAATGTAAAATACACTAAAAACGTGTAAATGGAATATGTGCACCTGATCCACATCGAGAAGGGTGTAGAAGGATATATTGTACTATTGCAAGTTTTTTCTGGTGATCTCATGCCAACCTTGGCTGAAGAAGTGTAGGGAGGAAATAATTTGTGTCCTCCATATCTAATCACTTCTACTGAATGTTTTTGAAGAGATCTTTGTATTGCGGTGGTCTTTTTGGAAATCTGACACCACCAAATGGATAAGTGTAGAGAGGCTACGTACTATAAACCCCTGAGCATGTAACCACTCCATAGAATTTCCGAAGGACACCATGTCCTAATATGGCCACTGTGTACGGAGTTCATACACTGGTCTGAACTCACTCATTGTGTCTGAAAGTGTGTAAATACGTTGTGTTAGTAGAAAAACTACAATGATGCCCACCCTCTTTGGGGGTGCATGCAATGACCTTCGAAGGATAATTCAGCCCCAAAAGAGGATCAACCCACACTCTTACCTTTTAACTAACTCATCCCTATATGGGGAAAAGGAAAATCACTTGGTAAATGCCAAGGTGCACACAAAAGGGGATGGCTAGCCAAAACAAGTGTTAGTCTACAAGCACATGCATGTAATTAGTGTAAAAATGCAAACATTATAGAAAAACTACCAAGCACAGTAGTGTAAACATGTAAGAAAGAGAAACATTACCACACAAATAAGCTTATAAATAAGGGACATCACTCATAATGTCGCAAGAAACTCAAGGCCATCATGGCCATAAAGAGCAGACAAGTGTGAATAAAATTAAATGGAAAATCCCACATAAAATAGAAAATAAAGCATATAAGTAGAAATATAGAAGTAGGTTATGGAAACATGTAATCCAACAAACCAAGTTATACACATAGAACACCCGTTAGTATGTTAGAGTGATAACTGATAATTCAAATATGTGTATGAAAAAGTAGTATGAAATGCTAAGTACAAAAACACAACAATAAAACATGTATGAGACGAATGTGGATGACCCCAAAGACCAACATAGTAAGGGTGGAAGGCGAGCATTCAATGCCACATGTAAAATGTCATATATTTTTTTATCAAACTAAACAAATAGGTTAACACATATGTGTATATGATAATGATATATGAGAAATCAAGCTAACGTGTGTAGTAAAGTGAACATGCAAAACACTAATAAGAAAAAGTAAATTCCCCCAAGACAATGCAGTATGATGTGGACGGATGGAACGGAATGCAAAATGGAACGATAGGGGCAATGTGCCCCCCAAGTGTATCGAAGTGTATGCATTGGGATTCATTTTCTTTTCTCCCTCAACAGTAAATAATGAAACCGTAAAAAAGAGTGCATCATAGGGAAATGGTTAAGTAATGTTGGTTGTGTCTAGCGCACTGTGACGAGTGTGTATATATGATAGTGAGGAAATATGACATGGGGAGAGTGATGTGCATGGACCCTATAGTGAAATCGTATACCACGACTTTATTAAATGGAAGAGTGAATATTTATCCCTAAGCGTATACGACTATAGAAGAGGTGCATGGTGAGGATACATATGGAAAGATAAAACATGGACCCTATATCTTAAGCATATACCACGATGTATATCATGGATTGGTGATGATTTATCCCTAAGCATACATCACTACGTGATGAGAGGAAAAGATGATGATCTAGACTATAGCATATAGCACTACGAGATGGGTGATGAGTGTGTATGAAGCGTATAGGAATAGGTGGATAGCTGAAGGTGGTGATTTACCACTAAGCATAGACCACTATGTGATGAGTAATCATAAGGTGGTGATTTATCCTAAGGCATATACCACTAAGTGATGAATAAGGAGAGGGTGATGATTTATCCTAAAGTGTATACCACTGAGTGATGAGTAGGATAGATGATGATGTACTAGAATGTCATATAATAGGATAATATAATAGGTGATGATTAGGATCTAAGATGATAATGAGAACTTGATGCAAGGAGTGGTGATTTAACCTAAGGTGTATCCCACTAGATGATGATTGAAGGCATGACACTATAATAGAATATATTTATAATTGATAAATGTAGTAGAATGATATGATAGAATCCGATATGATGTAATATAATGATGTAGAAGTGATGAAAGGAGGTTTGATTTAAACCTATGTTGTATACTTCTACGTGATGATGGGTGTGGGTGATGATATAGCCTAGAGTGTTGGTCACTAGTCTGATGAATGTGGTATGATAACGTGTCTCATATAGGGAAGGTCCATTTTATTGGTAAACCATCAGCAGTCAAGTATGGACTAGGAACTAGAGTGTGTCATAAGGTAGTTAGTGTAACATGTAGAACCATTTAGTGTAGGTGACCAAATGGTGAATAGAGTGTGTAGTTGCATAGTAGAATGTAGAAAGTTTGATGATAGGTGTAGATAGAAGATGTAGTGATGAAAAAAATAGACACAAAGGTAATGGAATCTAGTGTGGCATGTAGAATATAGATGATGGATAGATGAACGATGTAACTCGTGTAGTCTAAGAAATGTAGGGTGTGTAAAATAGGAAATATGTAAGATGCAGGGAGACATATAAATAGAAATAGAATGTGTAGTGATGGAATGTAAATCTATATCCATGGATAATGTGACCTAGCGTAGATATATAACATATGGATGAGATAGAAGACTAGACTCATATAGGATGATGACTAGTGTAGCGTGTATGAGAGAGATAATGTAGAAATGAATAGTAGATGAATTATGTATAAGATGATGTAGGATGTGTGGTGTGTAGGGTTCAGTGTAATGGTAATCCCTCAACATTCTAGTGTCAACCAAATCACAAGAGTGTGTCATCGGGTAATTAGGGTGCTAAAATGTGTGAGATAAAGTTTAAGATTGATGTAAGATGAGAAAAGTATGTTAGATGAGAGAAGGGGGGGTAGGAATGTGATAGGATATGCCCCCTAGTGGTAGTGTGTATTGAACTAGGTGAACTCATCAAGGAAATTGTCGGCCTTTGGGTCAGAGTCAAATGTGTTAGAAGTGGTGAATTGGAAGGCTATAGTATGAGGTTGATTACGTAATGAACCAGTGAGAAATAGAAAGTACATGCCCATAGCATACTCTTCGTTAGTAAAGGAAGGATGTGGAAAATTGTGTGTGTATCATCGAGTGAGGCTAGGTGAATAGAAAAGAAAGGAACTATTGCAAATGAAAATGCAACCAAAAGGCATGGGAAAGGAATTATTAGTGTGACTGGGATCTAATGTACCACTGATATAAGTGATCCAGGAATCCCCTAATGTGAGTGGGGAAGAACAAGGGATGCGTGGGAGATATAGTAGAATATTAAAGACATGGAAGCCATAGGTGACAGTGATGGTGACAAAACCATAATAGAGATGTGAGGCATGAGTAGAAGGCTGAAGGTCCTCAATGGTAAATCCAAGGTGAGTTAGACAAGTAGGAGAATAAATGGTTTCATAACATGTAGTATTAAATGGTACATTCTCCCAATAAGATTCATGAACGAAAAGCATACATGTAAATGGGGTGGGAGGTAACGATGAGGATGAAGAAGGAAGGATATCATGTATGGGTGGAACAAGTGGTTACTGTGGGATAATATAAGTAGTAGGAGATAGTGTGGGAGGGATAACATCTAGTAAATAGATAGCATAATCAAGTGGCGGTAAGTGAGGTTGGTCATCCACAGGTTGTGGTTCATTGGTAGTATCAATGCAAGACATAGGGATGTTAGTATTAGGATCACAAGTACGATATTGGAATGGATCATGATCGTGGAATTTGGTATATTCAATACACTCATGCAATAATTTCATGCAACTATAGACAGTGGATGTTAGCGCTTGCATGGAATGAAACTATGGTCATCCTAATAGACAATTATATGTAACAGGAAAATCAATAACAAATAAGACAATAGGGATAGTCTTGGGTCCAACGGTAAAAGGAAAAGTAATGTGGCCTAAGAATGGATGAAAGGAACCATCATAAGCATGTAGTGAGATGGAAGAATGGATAATGTCATGAGAAAACAGAACCAAATCCTGGAGAAAGGTCATGGAGCATAGATTGAGCTCAGAGCCATTTTCGATAAGAGTACACTTGAAAACCACATTATAGATGCAAGACATAATATAAATTGGTGGGTAATTATCAAAGGGGAGAATATAAGCCATAGGGTGGACCTGGAATACGATATGTTGTGAAAAGGCTTTGGCAAATTTTTCATACATGGAATTGGGATACATGTCACCAGAAACATTGGTAGTAGCAAAGAGGTTTTGAACTTGGTCAAAAAAATAGAGGCGGGAAATTAGAAAGTCAGTAATGGAAATATACATGTGGGTAGGAATGAAGAGCCCTAGAGGGTGGTAGAAGAAGACATTGATTTTACCAAAATGATTAACTAAAATTAGGCTAGATGCGGGGAAATAACAATCCTAGTTAATTTAAGCATGAGGACTAAAATGTTGTAAATAAGTAAAAGTAACATGCAATAAATGTAAATAAATTATTCTAAGTGAAATAAAACCCTAATGTGTAAAAGAAAGGGGAGAAGTGATTTAGCTGATAATAATAGACTGTCACAGGTTGTTGCAGATCTAGAAGTAGAACTCAGAAGTGCAAAAAAACACTCAGGGGCCCTAAGAAGGGCAGATATAGGTTATCTGAGATGACACATGTGCCTGAGATTGTATTGGGGCTCCTAGAGGTTCCCCGGTCTTCATCTTGGGTGCTTGGAATAATGTAAATGCTCAAAACCTACAACTCGTACAATCACAAGTTGGTTCTGAGTGATTCCTATTTGTCATGCTAGATTCACCAGATATATTGTAGAATGAACCAAAATGGAAGGAGAAAATACCCAAATCCTATAAAAAAGAAATATGCATATGAATGGGTTAGACTGACCTCATCCACCAAACCAATGGACTTATTGTTGAGTACTATACTACATTTTCAGACCCAAATGTAGTTATGGTGAGTGTGTGCATGTTGTGCCCTAGGTTCTCTCATGTCATTTGCAGTTTGTGAAGTAGCACGTAATAATAGTAATAAAAAAAGTAAATATAATGTGTGCATGGAATAGAATAGAATCCCACTATGTAGTGTGTGATGCAGATATTCCTATATGGTGATATGTAGATGTAATATATGTAATAAATGTAACCCTAATGGAGTGATAGATAGTAGTGATAGTAATAAGTGTTGGAAAATATGCGGGAAGTATGTAATAAAATATAAAAGAAAGATGGCCGAAAGGTGGGATTAATTAGCACTTTAACCACTTGAGAACCTTCTAAATAGTAGTATAAGACCGGTTAAAACTATCCAAGTCAAACTATGTGTAAAGTGTATAATTTTGTGTCTACAGTAAATCATCCCCAAGGCCCTTAATTCCCATTAGTGCAGATTTGGATCATATTCCACCAACTTTTCAAATAATCGATCCTGTTATTTCTCTTAAGTCCAATGATATAACTAATATTAAATGCACCTTGCAATCATATGGAAATGATGTAACAACAATGACAACAAATATGTCTCAAACTAATAGGCCTTATCAAGTTGGTAGACCTCCTTATCAGTAGAATCAAAAATTATAAAGCTCCTTATCAACCAAAATCATCTGATCCTAAAGCCCATTCTTCTTCTAATGCCCTTATACCGGTCAATATTTCCCAAAACTCATAACAGTTTTTTTCCTTGCAATCAGCCCCATCCTCAATTTTATTTCTAAAAATGCTAACTTAAACCTAAGCCTTTTTTCCCAATCCCAATTTGAAACATATCATATGCCTAAAATGGAGGCTAGAAAACAAGAAACTCAGAGTCAAAGAGGCAACCAAAGAAAGAAATGATTAATTATTAGAAAGGTGATCATTGTGCAGTTTTGACCAAATCTAAAAAAGAGGGCTCTTGAAAATAAAGAAAGGGAAAAGGTACAAATGTTCCTCCTATCTAAGATAGAACTATTAGCAGTTCTGGTACAACTCAGAAGGAGAAAGAAGCACCTAAAAACCCAAGTGTTAGGAGTGTTTTTGTACCACATATTTCTAAGGCTACAAAAGTAGAATTTACTCTTTCTAAGGCTCATTCAAAGAATATTAAAGCATATATAAATATTTTTGAATGAATGAAAAAGTGTAATGTTAATATTTCCTTGTGGGATGCTTTAAATATTCAAGGACAGAAGGATATTCTTTCTAAGGAACTTAAATTTTTTTATCTCTCCACTAAATCAACTGAAAAGGAACCAAGTAAAGGTGATATAGTTCTTACAACTATAGAGAAAGAAAGAATGAAAGATGTAAAATGGATTTTGAAAAATCTACTGAACATTATATATGTAAAAAATCCACCTCTTTTTCTACCTATCACTCATTATTGGAGATCACTTAGTCCACAACTGCATGGTGGATAGTGGCGTAAGTAGTACTATCATGCCAAAGGCCATAAAAATAAGTTGAGCCTAAATTATGATCCAAATACAAAAATCATATTAAAAATTGATGGGACAATAGAAAACATTGGTGGTTTGATCAGGAATTTATAGGTACCATTACATTCTTATCCAAATGTAACAATTTATAAGATGTACTAGTTGTAGATTTGCCTCCCTACTTTGCACTTTGCTTATCAACATAATTCACAACAAATATCGGAGGGTACCTCTCTTAAAATTAATCTTACATTTTCTTCACTACAAGGTATGGTAAAAAGGTTACTATAAATTCAAAACCATTGGAAAATTTTCATATTGAGCCTCATAACTCCAAATTTGTTGTTAATTATGCAGTAATTGATCAAGAGGATTTTGATAGTAGTGCTGAAGTTTCTTCTTTAGATGGTGTTTCTAACTTGTTCGTGGATGAGATAAGACAAGAAAAGTATGGTCATGATCCTTACATATAAATAGATGAGAAACCACTTGGAGTATATTATTTTCATGAATAAATCACCTCAATGCCTTGACTGTCCAAAGTAGAAAAATTTGATGAAAAGATGTGGCAGATCTATTTTGATGGAGTAAAGAAAAAAAGGGAGAAGGTGTTTGTTTAGTGTTGATTTCTCCATCAAAACAAAGGTACTTTTCATCTCTAAGTTTACAATTTGGTTGTACTTGTAATGTTGTTGAATATGAATCATTAATTCATGGCCTTCAATGGGATAGAACAAAAGGAATCCGTTCATTAAAATTTTTTGGTGATTCAAAACTCATTATTAACCAAGTAAAAGATTTGAATGTTTCTCAGAACCCACTACTAAAGTCTTAAGAGCAAAAAGTTTGGGACTTAATAGAATATTTTCAAGATTTTAACATTCAATCTACTCCAAGGAAAATGAATAAACATGTAGATAGGCTTGTAATAATTGGATCCATTTTTAATGTCCTTGAGAAAGTTCAAGATGATAAAGTACAACAACATAAAAATTTGATTTTTCAGGCCTTCAATACTTGATAATGAGGATAATTGGAAATTTTTTGAGGATGACAATCAGATAATTAGGTTTATACAAGAAGAAGCCAAGTTTTCATCAGTTAATCAAGCAAATATACAAAATCAATATGGTGATCAAATTGTGCAGTTAAAAACCAAGCTACCTCAGGGAATTGTAAAATTAGAGAATATATTCAATACTAATGATCAGTTGAGAAGAGACAAATGAAAAATATCCACTTATGCTGATAACTAAGAAGAAATATCAGTTGAAGATGCTAAATCATTGCAGATTGTAAAGGTATGTTCTATCTCTAAAAAAAGTAAGCATTTTTTTATTTATGCAAATAATTTATAGATGTGTTTTCTTTGAAATACCAAGATGTTAGATGTTTTCAACCCATTTTTTCTTAGCATACAATCGAATTGCATCCTGATTCAAAGCTTATAAGGTAGAAATAAAGGCCCATAAATCCTAAAATAGAGCCTTTGATGAGGAATGAATTATCTAATTTGATTGAATTAGGTATAATATTCCCTATAAAGCACTCTAGTTGGGTATCCAACCTTGTGCCTGTGAGGAATAAAAATGGTGAAATATGCTTGTGTGTAGATTTTAGACACCTCAATAAAGCCTCACTAAAAGACCACTATCTGCTACCCCATATGGATCAAATTTTGAGGATAGTTTTAGGTTCTGATAGATTGTCTCTTTTGGATGGGTATAGTGGATATATTCATAATCTTGTATGAGAAGAAGACATGTATAAAACAAATTTCACTACAAAATGGGGGTATTATGCATATAAGAAGATGTCTTTTGGACTCTCTAATGCTATTTCCACTTTTCAACGTGCAATGGACATGGATTTTCAAATCCTTTTAAATAAGTGCATACTTGTGTATTTAAATTATGTAACTATTTTTTCAAGAAATTTTGATGATCATATAATACATTTGAGACATACCTTCAAGATTTGCAAGCAGTTTGGGATCTCTTAGAATCCTTAAAAATAAAATTGTCTCATTACACAAAGGTAAATTTCTAGGTCATATTGTTTCCAAGCAAGGTTTGGTTATTGACTCACAAAGAGTGGATTCAATTTTGTAGCTTTCTTTACCACACCACAAGAAACCCCTTCAAAGTTTCTTAGGAAATATAAATTTTTTAAGAAGGTTTGTACCAGATTTTTTTTAGGTCAAGCCATTGAATTTTATGCTCAAGAAAGTTCAATCTTTCTCAGGGACCAGCAAAGGGAAAAAAGTTTTTGAAGCCATTAAACTGGTTATTTCTCAAGCTCCAACTTTTTCTAATCCAAATTATGATAAGGATTTCATTAAGTACACTATTTCAAGAGCTGAGACCATTTCAACCATTCTTAATCAAATGAATGATGATGATATTGAGAAGCCAATTTCATTTTTTTGGGAAAAGTATTCATGATTATGAAATAAGGTACACACTTCTTGAGAAACAAGTACTTTCATTAGTTATAGGACTTAAAACTTTCAAGCACATTCTCTCAAATAACAAGATACATGTCTTGGTATCTCATTCAATTGTAAATTATTTCTTTTTTAACAAAGAATTAAATGAAAATATTGTTGGATGGATATCTAAGGTGATGGAGTATGATGTTGATAGCAGAGTAGCCAAAACAATTAAAGGGAAATGAATTTGTGATCATTTAATTTTAATTATAGAAGATCATAATTTTATATTTTTATTACATCCTGAACCTGATCAAGAAGTAAATTTTTCAAGTTGGATGGCTCACATGATTAGTTATTTGTAGCATGGAACATACCCTAAAGGTATGGACAAAAGTAAAAGAAGGTAATTTCATTTACATGCTATCCCTTTTCTTTATATTGATGGAATACTTTTCAAA
This sequence comes from Taxus chinensis, assembly GCA_019776745.2. Taxonomy (NCBI): domain Eukaryota; kingdom Viridiplantae; phylum Streptophyta; class Pinopsida; order Cupressales; family Taxaceae; genus Taxus; species Taxus chinensis. Next base: position 762,924,875 of record CM034150.1, on the reverse strand, counting down.
AATAATATAAATGGGATATTTTTGAGGTGTGTTGATTGGGACCAAGTACAAACAAATGCTTAAAGAGTTTCATGAAGGATCTGTAGCTGACCATTTCTCAAAAAGAACAATATCCCTCAAAATCATGAGAGTTGGGTACTATTGGCCTATCATTTTAAGGACTGTTGTGAATGTATTAAGGAGTGCAAAAAAAATTTATTCTATGATGGAAAAGAATGGTTAAAAAATCTTCTTCTTCAACCTATTTTAGTTGAACAACATTTCATGTAGTGGGGCCTTGACTTCATAGGTATGATTAATCCTCATTCATATTAAGGGCACAAGTGGATTTTAATATCCATAAGCTATTTCACTCTTTGTATTAAATTTGTGGCTCTTAAAGAAGCAAATGAGACATCCATTCTTTCCTTTTATGAAGGTATTGTTTCTAGATTTGGTGTTCCAACTACAATTATTTATGATAATTCCCTATATTTTCTTGGAGAAAAGGTAATTGATTAGGTTGTTAAGAATGGAATTTACTTGAGCAAATCATCTAATTATTATCCTCAAGGTAATAGATTGGAAATTACAAATAATAATCTTATGAGGATAATCAAAACAACTATTAAAGAGAATCAAAGAGCTTAGCACCAAAATTTAAATGCAACACTGTGGGATGATATATTAACTCCCGAATGGTCAATTGGGATTTCACCTTACAAATCAGTTTATGGAAAAGATGCAATAATGTATATCTCTCTTAAGATACTAACCTTAGATTTATTACAACAACTTGAGTTGACTGAGAATGAGCCTATGTAGGTCAGATATGCAAAGATGATGGAATTACAAGAGTTAAGTGATATGGCCTAAGAGAATATAGAAAAACATAAAGGACAAGTTAAGATAAAGTTTTACAAGAAATAAAAGATGAGAGTATTGCAAGAAGGATACATTGTGTTGAAGTGGGATGAAGACAGGGAAAATCCAGGAAATCATACAAAGTTTGATATTACTTGGAGTGGTCCTTACATGATTTCAGCCTATAAATAGTATAATCTTTTCCAACATGTGAGGCTAAATGGAGAGGAACTTCCCATTCCTATGAATGGTATATTTCTCAAGAATTGTTATTGAGGCTTTCTCAATATTGGTTAGAGTAGGGTAGTTAAAATTTATTTCAATAAAGCTCTCATGCACATTTGTAGCAATTTTTATTTTCCCTAAATGCATTTCATGCACAAGATTTGGTTCTTCCTATATATTTTCTTCTTTTGTTTTATTTGTTTGGAAAGGAATAAATTTTGATTTAAGGAAAGGGTTATTTCAGGATTTGACTCCATGCCCAATGGATACATCAAGGCACTATATCATTTCAGCTAGCAGGAAGTAGACCCCCAAAAAATGCCATAAATGTTGACATTTCTCACACATGTGCAATAAGTCAAATAAAAAATTTTGTTTCTTAGATTGGAGAGAATTGGGAAAGATATGCATGCCATGAATGGAAGAATGATAGAGTTTTAGATATTCTATTTTATTGAAAATCAATACGATTCATTATAAATCATGAACCCATCTAGAGGGAAATATTTTCTAGATTCAGCTCAACATAGGTCCTTTATTAAAAAATGTCAAAGTTGAGAGGAATATTATGAGAAAGAATTAATTCCTTGGAATGAAATATAGGAATGGGTTACACGAGTTGAGGACTATAATTTTGGATTTCTTATTGGAAAGCATCTTCACTCAAAAAATCTCTTGACAGAGCACATATCAATCATTTAAAATTGATTTATCCATTTAAATAATCCTAATACGTTCAAATGGTCATCAAATTTATACACCACTAAGAAGTTCAAATGATTACGCTGTGAATGGTTATATGGTAGGATTCTAGGTCTCTTCATAGCAGATAGAATTTCGTGGACCTCAAGTCCACAGAGCTCAAGTCCATGGAATAAACCAAGCTTCCTAAAGGATTTGGGTCCAGGAAATAGCTAAGCAAGGTTGAAAAGTCAGAGGAAGATAACAAGTTAGAATTTTAGACGTGAAGGTAGAAACCAATGAAAACTAGACATGAAAGTTGGTCTAGCACTGCAAAATATGAAGATATGTGGAGCCTTCTCACTAGCTCACTTTTTGCAGTTGTTAATCAAGGTCTGATGCAGTTTGAAATTTGTAAATGTTCGTGGAGCTTCCCTATTGTTTCTTGTTTTGTAGTAGACAGAGGGAACCATAAAATAGACTGACATCACGAAGGTCATGGAGCTTTCTTACTAGTTTGTTCTTTGCAATCTTACAAAATTAATATAATTAAATACTGACACCCAAGTAGTGTGGAGGATTCTCATTAGCTTGTATTTCATAGTTTTCAGTTAAGGGCTATCAAAGGTCTTATTTGCGAATAACGTGGAATTTTCCTATTGACCTATGTGCAACGGTCAGAATAGTAAATGAGAGGATTGACACTTTGAAAGTTTGTTGAGTGTTCTTATTGGTTCATAATTTGCAATGGATAATGCAGGTTTCAAAGATCCTGACATTGTGAAATCTAAAGAATATGTGACATTATCTTATTGGATCACATTTTATAAAAGAACATACCTACATGCAATTCCACGTATCAAGTGAAAAAATAAAATAAATTCACACGTATACAAAGGAAATCCCACGAACAAATTAGAGGCCACCACATGTCACTCTCTTGTTCATATCAACATGTAAATTTTCAAATGGCCATATATTTCGATATACAAACTCCAAATTTAATAAAATTTGTCTAGTTAGAAATTTATTGTCATTATTTTCATGTTGGCACAAATAAAATCAGAAATTGATGGAATTTAAAGAGGGAAAAAGGAAAAAATGAGCTTGACTCATGTTTTCGAAGCTAAACTAACTCGGATTCATGCCAAATTAAACTATGAAGGTAAAAAATAAATAATTTTTCATGGAAAAATATAGAATGCATGAGAAAAATATAATTATATTCTTTTACAAGTCTAAGTTTAGATTCGGGTTATTTTCAATCAAAATTGTGTAAGGATGATCGACTTAAACTAGTACTTGAAGTTGTCTTCTCTTTTCTGCATATTAGCTTACATTGGAATTATCTCCAAGTGGGTCTTGAATGATGTTGTAACTGAAGATGTTGAGTAATTCATCTCCACTTCATTTTATTATATATACCAATGCTTTTAAGCATTAAGAGAGTTCGGTTGATGTAACTAATTGCTGCAAAATTATTCTAGCAAGTGCCCACTGTTAATGAAGTGAGTTTACCTTTCCAGAAATTCTTGGAAATTTTGTTATTTCAGGTAGTTTATTCTTTTTATCTTTCCATTATTTAATTAAGTTATCTTCTTATTCTACCTACCTTTATTGCAAGAATACGTGTTGTGTGTTAATTTTAAGGTGCATGCATATTGTAAACTGTATATTGTGAGTCATTTGTTAACATTTTTCAATTAATTTACCTTGAAATTTCACTCAAAATCCTCTGGTTTGTGTAATTTTTTTATTTCATTATCAATTTTTGCATGTCTTCATATTATCATTCTTCAAAAACTCATGGTGTATCACCCCCTTTTTAAAAATCTTTCTTTATAATGTTTACACTCATCAATTTTAGTTAGATATACACTCAAAGGGAACCAACCCTCAAAATTTGGATATTCACCTCACTCTAGGGATACCCATATCCCGCAAGGAGTTTCCATTATCTATCCACATAAGTGAGGAGAGAGAGAGAGAGGGTCAAAATCTACCAATCCTCAAAAGGCTGCACTTTTATTAGATAAAAAGATCGTTAGGTGTGACTAAGATAATGTATGTAGGCATGTTAATAGTAGAAAGGCCGCAAGTGAAAGGAATTGAGAGGTTCCAGTTATGGTTTACCATTGAGAGAAACTAAGTGATAAGAATTGGAACCATACTTATGAGTGATAATATATAGTCTAATCCATTTGGGAGAAAAAATTTCACGGTAGCTCCTTTCTAGAGTAGTGAAGTTCTTATTTTATTTTAAGACTAGGTAACTGATGTTAAATTTTGTTGCTTAAGATCAGAAGGAGGAAATGAGGGTGGATTTTATCTTGGTGGGGTAAAAATCAATACCCCTAATAGAAATGATGAATCCATGGAGTTTTCTAATTATAACTCTAAACAAACACTTAGAAGGATTAATACGAAGAAAGAAAGAAATAAGATCCACGAAGAGGAATTCAAGGATGGAGAATTAGACATGTCAATGCTTGGATTTAATCAAGATGACATCGACATAATCATCTATAGTTTTATGGATAAGATCATGGAAGATGCATTTCATAGTGCGCTGATAGGTGGACCCTCCCTTTTTTAAACCGAAGGGCATGATGTGATAGTAGAAAGTCCCTCAAGGGGTGATTATAGATGTATTATGTTGGTATTTTAGTGCAATGAGGATATGATTATAACAAGAGATACCATCTTGTTGGTTGGATATTTTTTCAGGAAATAATATGAGGTTCAACCACAATGCACGGGATTAAATCCCTCCTCAAAGACATGTGAGGATGTCTATTTATTACTGATCTAAAACACAACAGAACTAATATGTACAATATCCACACTATTCTAACCATTGGGGTTGGGATACAATCCTGAAATCCATATCAAAACAAGATGAATATGTTACAGTTTTAGGAATAGAATGGATTAGAAAGGAAACTATTATAGAAGAAACAAAGCAGGAATGGAATGAGAGGAACATATTTTCTTTCAATCAAACACAGATCAAGAAATACTTATACGAGTTTTAGATAATGGGTGTAATGCTGGAAATGATTAAAATAATCAAGAACACTAAACAAAGAATATCTTAAGATCTTGGACATAAGAACAATCTCTCAAGATAGATGAATCCCACAACACAAAGTTTGAAAAATAACACCTATTTCTATTCCTCAATGATTAAAAGAAAATACAAAGTTTTTCTTCTTTTTCACAATAGCTCTCAATACTATCAAAATATCTCCCTTTTGGAATACATAAGAATTCCATATTATAATAGAAAGAGTAGAGATAAAATAGGACAAATCCTAGAAAATAGTCTTTTAACAAGAACCCTATTTTACTTGACTCTCACACAGGAGACCAAGTCAAATTTTTCTTCCTACATGAAAAAACGAAAATGAAAAAGAAATGTCAATCTCTGGAGGAAAATGACATGTAGCATTATGCTTGTTCTGTTTCGTCGTCCTTGTCTTCCTCCAACAAAGCCTTCTTTCCCCAAAATTCTGGGAATTTTCAATTATATCTTGCATCTCAACTTCTTCTGGCACACTGGAATGGTCGCTCAGGACCTTAAAATTTTCTTGAGTATCACTTGCATTTTCGGGAAGTTTCTTCAATCTCTTATTGAGTTTCCTTAATGATTCCAAAACATGCTCAATCTTTACGAACGTATCAATGATTTTCAAATTGAAGATGGAAGTTGGTTCATGCTGGATTGATTCTTGGATTTGTTTGTAGAAATCATCAGCAGATAAAATATTTGAGATTTCATCCAACACCTTGGGAAATATCCTGGACAGCTCCTCTTCAATTTCATTCGTAGCATCAACCAATTGATCTCTAGATTCCCTTAATTTTCTGCAAGCTTCATTGAGAATATTTATCCTAAATCTCATGGCTTTGGTTAGCTGGAAATGCTTATCCCCATGTGAAATGATTCCTTCTTCAACCAAGATATGAGATGGAACCTATTTCAATGCATTGAGAGCTTCAAAATTTAGCTCGAGGTTCCCGACTTCATCAGAAAACTCATCATCCATTTTTTCACCTTCCTTCTTTATCTCCCCCAAGGATTTATAAACCTCCAATGAGTCATCAATGACTTCTCTTCCTTGTAGGAGTAGCCTCTGAATCCATTCATCAACCATTCTCCCCTTCTCGTTAATATTTTCAATCCTGCGTACCGATGAGAAATCAAACCTGATAGGAGTAGGGGTAGAGGATGATGGTGTTGACTCATAAGGCTTTGAAAGCTTGAGTAATACCTCTGTTAACTACTCAACTTTCTCCTTTAGCTCACCTCTGCTCACCTTCATTTCCTTCAACTTCTGGCACAACACGTTCATGGCATCCTGTGCATCCTGTTGTGTTCCCTCCCTTGTTACTTTTCCCATATCAACCCTTGTGATCTGATAATCAGTGACCATTATATCCTCCTTGGTTTTGTTGGCCATGGGAGTGGAAATCTCTGCAAACTTATGCCCTGAGGCATCCACTGAAACCCTTGAAACCGTTTTGGGTTTCTTAGCAGATTTGGCAGGAGAGACCTTGAGGGAACTAAAGTCAAATTCTGGTAGAGTAACTACCACCTTCCTCTTCCTTGGGGTCTGATCAATTAACCATTGAGGTAGACTGGAAGAAGTTTCCCCTATCGGAGGTGTTATGGTCACATCTGTAGGTGGAGGGAGGTTTACTTGCGGAGTAGTGATGACTGCAAGTGTGGTGTCCAGTCGGAATAGACTCAGTGAATGAAGGTGCAGAAGGAGGAGGCATATCTATGGTCATCTTAGGTCCAGTAGAGAGAGGTGAGAGGTTGGAGAAGATGCTGGCCATGGCTGATGAATTTGGTGAAGAAATAGGAGGTGGGAGAGATTGGAAGGGAGGAGGTAAGGATTCTAAAATTAGAGCTTGAGAAGCAAGAGAGAGACTTACCTCTGATGGGAAATCAACAAAGGGGGAAATTAGAGGTTGACTAATCTCAACTTCCGAAGGAAGTTTTCCTTGTTCTGGTGGAGGAGGTGAATCTGGTATATCAACTATTTGTGAAGGAGTGGTAGATGATGCAGCTACTTGTTCTTCTCCTTTTCTGACAAACTTAAATTTTATCAGCCTCTTAGAAGGGATTTTATCCTTTTCCTTCTCTCCCTTGGAGGGTCCAACCTCTAAAGTGGCTAACTTTGAAAATATCTTTTCTTTATAACTCATTCCCCAAGAAATGAGCCATGCCTTGGTACGTGCAAGAGTCTAAGCAGCTCTTTCTGTAATAGAAGCTTTTTCAGCAATAGACCAATCAATGGCTGGGAATCCATGTTGATCTTCATTCAACTGATCATACGAGGTATCGAGAACACTTTCATTGTCCATGGTGCCTTCAGGGATGTCAGCTAGATCTAACATCTGAATCTCTTCAAGTGTCAGTCTGTTGTTGTCCTTTCTTCGGATGGCAACTTCATCCCAAAGATCAACCCAGATGTCTTCCACATTGGGCACATGCAGATACAAGGTTCCATATGACTTGAGGACTCCTCGGAAGTCAAACCCATCTCTTGTGCTTCATATGTTTCTTCAACTTATCCTAAAGCTCATGCACCATGTTCTTGGCCTTAGTAAATAGTAAATGTAAAATTTGGTTAGTATGTGGTAAGTTAGTAAGTTAGAATAATAAAACACTGAAGAGCATGTATACCTTCCAATGGAAATAGGGAAGGAGATGACGGCTTTGTGTCTGTCTTTGTTGGAATTTGTGAAAATCCAAAAACTGTCTAACTAACTCCATAAGGATTAGTTTGTCACCTGGGAACCTGGGAAAATAGAAAGGATTACCCTAGAACCTGACCACCTGAAGATAGGTGAACTTCTTGAATTGCAAGAAGATGCAACCCCATTTTGACACTTCGGTCCCATGCTTCATTAGAGACCCTTCTTTTCCACAGATCAGGATTCAATCTTGCAAATGTTTTCATAGAAGAAGGCATCGTTCACTCTTCTATATTGATCTTCCACCCTTTTATTGTCAGTTGAGGGAAGTAACATGATATATGTGTTCCATTACTCCATTTCCCTTCGCATCCAACCCTGGATAATTTCTCATGCCCACTTGCTGCATAGGATGACGTATGACATCATATAGAACTTACCGGTAGACAAGATTGTTTTCATTTGGGAGTCAATCTCGTCACTTATTAGGATGCCCCAATCAATCCCTTGATCATTCTTCTTTATGATGACCATGAACTGGTACATCCACCCTTGGAAATATCTTGACTCTGGGAGTCCAAACACTTGTCCTCAGTAGGGTGATGATATCATTGATTTCGAGAATGAAATCACTTCTAGGGACCGACCTGGGAAACCTAGAAATGGTTGGTTTAGCCTTGATCAGGAACTTCTTGTTTACATGCTTGATGCAGTCTTCATGATCTCTGTCCCAGGCATTTTATGTTGATTGAAGGTTTAAATCAACATATTCCTCAAATTTGGGAAACCTTAGGAGTTGATCAAAGTACCCTCCATCCAATTTTCACTATAGACTCTCCTGCTTGATTTCTTACTGAGCGAGAGGTACAAAGTCATAGTTAGAAGCACAGGCCAGGATGAATTCAGGACATTGAGCTGATATTGGAAATCCTGCTGCAAGAGGAATACCACTGCCAGCTATTGACTTCATCCAGGAACTCTGAGAAGAATCCTTGATTATGTTCGAGAAGTCCTCCATATCTATATTGCCAAGCTCTGTGTCTCGAATGTCATAATTGCAATCTACGTAAGAAGGGGAATCCATCTTTTGATACTTATACTTCATCTTTCTTGCCCTCTCTGACTTATCCTTAGATTGACCGGGGTCCGAACATGAGGAATCTCAGAGAAGAAATGCCTTGATGATTTCTGGAAGAGCAATCAGGTTTGAAATTTTGTTGGACAACTACACAGACCTGACACACTGGTTCAGATTTTGAGACTTGCAAAACACCTTGAGAAACCTGAAATACTGGCAGGAGTTTGGAGGATGTCGAGAACCTTGAGAAACCCGACACAATGGAGTGTATGTCAGAAGTTAGGACATGTCGAGCATCAATGAAAACTTGACACACTGCGGAACTTGATGGATGTTGAGCACATAGAAAAACCAGACACAAAGCGGAACTTGTAGGATGTTGAGCAGGTAGATTCGGGTGGAACTTGTGTTGAGCACCTTACAAAACCTGAACACAAGGTGGAAGAAGGAGGATGTCAAACACCCTGCAAAACCTGAAACCAATATATCGGGTTTCTGATGTGTCAGAACATGAGAATTTCCCGCCTTCTTTCTCTTATGAATTTTTAGATTCTTTGTAATATCCACAAGGTACAACTTATGTAAAAATAAGTAAATAACCTAGGGTGAATTTCAAAGCAAGAACCCAAATGGGAAAAAGATAAGAATCAAGGAAACTGACCCAAAACCCCAAAAACCCTAAACTAGAAATGAAAAGGAAATGAAATAAAAACCCCAAACAACATCTCATAAATAACCCAAAAAGCTATCAAAAACATAAAGAAGAGAAGAATACCTTCAACAATCTCGAAAAATGATCAAAGATGGATGGTAAAATCGACCAGGAAGCTCAATCAGGTTTGGAGGTGGAAGAAGCACAATCAAAAATCCAACACAGCAAAAACGTACCATACCAGGTAACAAATGACGTGGAAAAACCAACTATTTATAATACCCTAACATTAATTACACCTCACTTGACACGTGTGCCAACTACCAGACAACTGGACATTAATGACATGTCATCATGCTTGGAGCTTCCGAAAACCTGATACAAAGGATTTGATTCATTTCAGGTTTCAGGTTTCAGGAAACATGAGGCATGATGCATGAGATGTTGAGATGCTTCTAAGTCCTGAAAACCTGACACAAAGGCTTCATTTCAGGTTTCGGTTTCGGGAAACATGAAGCATGAAACATGCATTTGGCAAAGCATGTTCCGATGCTTGGAAGTTCCGAAAACCCGATACAAAGGACTTGGTTCAATTCGGGTTTCAAGTTTTAGGGAACACGAAGACATATTGCATACAAAGAACATGTTTCCATGCAATGAAAACCTAAAAACCCAAAAATCTCTTGAAAAGGAAATTTTTAAGAGATATTTCCAAAATTTTACTATGGTTATCTCAATTTTAGCTGAAATCACTAAAATGAGATAACAGATGGCTCCAGTTGGGGACTTTCTTTGAAACATCAAAGGAAGAGAACTCATGTATCAAAAATATTTATCCATTGGGCTACGGATTCTGAAGAAGAAAAACCAAAAACAAAGAAAGAAATAAATAAATAAAGCAAACACACAACAGAAAATAAATATATACAATGCAAGAGAGCATCTTGCATTAATGATGGAACAACTTCAGATGTTGGCCACTGAAAGGTAGAGGGAGCGACTCTCCATCAAGATATGATAGACAGAAGCTATTTTCACCATTCAGGTGATGAATTTTGAAAGGAACTTTCCATAAAGAATCAAACTTTCCATGCATCCCTTTCTGTTCCCTTCTCTTATCCCAGAGAAGTACTAGATCTCTAATCTGGAAGTCATGTTGCCTTGATTTTTTGTCAAATATCTTTTTAACTTTTCTCTGATGATCTACAATGTGATCCACCACCTTTGCTCCATTCTTCTTCTAGCATGGCTAGGTACATTATCCTTTTCTCAATAGAACTTTGAAAAGTTTCATCCTCAATTGCTTTAGCTAACCGTAAGGCTGGCAATTCTACAGAGATAGGAATCTCAACATCAATTCCATACAACACCTGGAATGGGGACATTCCAATAGCTCACTTAGGAGTAATCTGATCTTCCCATAATGCATCATACAATGCTTTGTGCCATGTCCTCTGATTCTCATCACCAACTTTTTGATTATGGTCACCAGGTTCTTATTGCTTGATTCAACCTGACCATTACCTTGGGGGTAATAATCAGATGAATGAGCCAACGTGATCCCAAATCCATAACAAAATTCTGTCAACTCATGTGATGAGAAATTGGAAGCATTGTCAGCAACGATCTTGTGAGGCACACCAAATCTAACAATTATATTCTCCTTGAGAAAGTTGCACATAGCTTCAGAGGTTGCCTGCTTGATTGGCACAGCTTCCACCCACTTGGTGAAATAATCTGTGGTGGTGAGCACATAATTATGACTGGCACTAGAGGTAAGATTCAATACTCCAATGAAATCAATTCCCCATTGGTGAAAAGGTTCTTCAATTATCACAGGCTTTAAGGGAAGAGCTGTCAGCTTAGGACAACCAACAAAATGTTGACAAGCTTCACACTTGGCCACCCATTCGGCTGAATCTCAAAAGAGAGTAAGCCAATAGTACCTAGCCCGTAATATCTTGTAAGCCATCATGGAGGAAGAGAAATGTCCTCTGCATGCTAGATTGTTGGAAGGATTCTAGCAACCTTACCTGCTGAGACTTATCGACACAACGTAGGAATACACCATCAATACCCTTCTTGTATATACCATTATCCCATAGAATGTATCTTGCAGACCTTAATTTAACTGTCCTCTTCTCTTTTTGGCTTAAATGTGGGTGGACATTTTCCATAAGTTAAAAAGAAATTGCAATATCTGTATACCATTCATCGGTTGTGCTTACAAAAAGCACCATGGGAAATTCTGAAGAAGTACCTTCAGTTTCTTTGCATTCTGTCTCAGAATTGTTTTCTACATCAATTGGCACAAGCCCTCTTCCTCATACCAATTTGGTAGGTCTGATGTCCAAGTCATATTCTTGGACTTTGGCTATCTAGTTACCCCATTGACTACCCAACTCTTGTTAAGTCAAAATGGATTTAACTATAGTATCAGGAACAAGAACGAGAGTGTGAGAACTCAACACATAATACCTGAAATGCTTCACTTCTCTCACCACTACATAAGCATGATTTTTCAATTTGTGACATCTTCAATTCATGTTCCTTTAAATGGGCAGCTCATGAAAGTAATGGGAGCTTCAATTCCTTCTTCATTCTCCTACATCAGGATGGTTGATATTGTATGTGTGGAAGTATAGCTGTACATGATGAAATCCTTCTTGAAGTCTGGGCATACCAGAATAGAGCATGAGAAATTTCCCTTTTGACTTCTTCAAAATAAAGCTTCCCTTCAGTGCTCCATCAAAATGGATTTTTACCTTTCATCATCCCAAGGATATCCTTGGTTTTATCGATAAATTTAGGTACAAATCTCCTTAGGAAATTGACCTTTCCAAAAAAGGAATGTACCCCAGTTTTTCTTGTAGGTAGGGTAAGGCTTTGAATGGCCTTCACCCGCTCTGGGTCGATCTTGGTTCCTTCTTTAGTCACGATGTGACCCATAGCAACTTACCTTTTGTTACTCTGAACATGGATTTTTTAGGATTTAATGAAATCCCATGATGCTTGCACCTTAAGAGTACCTACTCTAGGTGATCATAATGATCACTTCGCTTCTTATAGAAGACCGTCGAGTCATCCACATATACGACTATGACTTTTCCCTACAAATCCCTGAAAGCTAAGTCCATAGCTCTTTGAAATGTGGCACTAGCGTTAATCAAACCAAAAGGCATTCTCCTGTAAGAAAATGTTCTCCCATGGGGTGGTGAATGTCATTTTATGTTGATCCTCAATGGCTACCTTGACTTGATTATACCCTAAAAATCCATGTCGAGCATGGATAATATTTCTGATCCTGTAACAGTCTGCAATACCTAATCCATGATAGGAAATGGATAATTGTCTTTCAATGAATACTGATTTATGTTTTGAAAGTCAAACACAAATCCAAATTTCACCATTCTTCTTTCTGAATGGGAACAATGTTAGCAACACAGGTAGATTGATGGATTGGGAAGATAATCCTTGCATCTAACATCTTTTGGATTTCTACAAGAATAGTACCTGATATCTTCAGGATTGTAATTCCTTTGCTTCTTCCTGTAGATTTTTGACATCAGACTTCAAAGGGATGCTATGTTTTACATCCATGGGCTTGAAATATTTCATATACACATAGGACCATGCCAAGACGTCCATATATCTCTTCAGAAGTGAAGTGAATCTTGCTTTCTCCTCAAGAGAACAACATTCTATAATGTTTACCATCCATCGTGGTTGGTTAGAAGAACCTAGATTAACCTGATCTACCTCTGATGAAGAAGCACCTTGAGCTTTCCTTTTATTATGGATAAAACAGCCATGCTTGTCCAATAAACCTTCAAGAGAAACTACTCCCTTTGGAATTTTTTTACCTTTGAGATAGATGGATTCACCATCAATCTCTTGATACGACTTCGAGATGGAATCACAGAAAGATGAATTCTGATAATTCAAAATAAAGTTCACTAAATTTTTCATTTTTCTCAAGAAAAGACAATACTTATTTATCATCATTCGAACACTTGCCAATACGCAAAATTATATTGAACACTTGGATGATACACAATCTCAATGGTATACGTGTCATATTTGAAATTTGGATGAGGAAGGAGAAGGGATGTAGACTATAGGTAATGAATCAGCTCTGTCATTGTAATCCCTCAAAACTACCTTGATGGAGAAGGCATCAAAGCATTCTATGATGTCCCATACCTTGTTCCTGTGATGCCTTAGCTGATCCTCTTTTACCTGATAGATCCCCTTCATTTGATTTATGATTAACTCAACATCTCCCTCCACTTTGAGATTTTAGATTCCCTTTTGCCATGCTATTTCTAAACCTAATAGCAAAGCTTCATATTTGGTCTATGTTATTAGCATTTTTTAAACTACAACTTGAAGGTGGAGGGAAAGATCTCAAAATCTGGAGATATAAGAACCACACCAGCGTCTGATCTAGTAGTTGAATAGATCTCCCATAAAACTCGAGGGTCCAAAAAACATTATAATATTCTTCCTTGACAACTATATATGGTACCTCTTATGTCATGAAGTAATTTCCCTAGCCAGCATCTTCGAAAAGAATGTGAGCCTTGGGGTCATCTGATTTAGTGACCAGGTATTTCTCTTGCGACTCAGGGTGGAGGATACATGAGGAACTCCATTCACTTGGAATTTTAGTCTTTGGTCCAGTCCATATTGATTTCTCCTCCGAAATATTTGTAAATTTGTTTTCATAAGATAATACCATAAGCAGTTAGGATATCAGCAACTACGATAGTCATTTTTACTCTCTTTTCTAGGAATGCGACAAATGCAAACTATGCATCTTTGATTTGGCCAATCAAGGGAACTTGCCTAGTTTCCATAGAGTAACACTGTCCATAAGATTTATTCAAGGTAAGTTCAAGGGCATGGGCTACTTTTTTGGGCATTACGTTATCAGAGGATCCTGAGTCAATTATGAAATTACTTGAGTTTGAACTCATTTATAAGTAAGGAAAAATAAAATGGTTCAATATTTCCTGAAGAAGAAACAAAGGTCATATTTTTCTAAGGCAAAGGATGAGTAGGACTATACAAAATGCCTTTGGAAGATTAATGGGATATCAGCCTTGCTTCTAATGAATTTGGTAAGTTTTTCAAATTGCTCAAGGATTTAACTAAAGATATTCATTCTTTTGAAATTTGGATCTTAGTTGTCTTTGTATGACCAATAATGTCAAAAGAAGTATATCAAGGGATAATGGTAGGATTAATTTTGGTTACATTGGTCTAAGCTGAAGGTACTAGTCTTGGGGGAAGGAGAAAGAGAATTAAAAGAAGTTGTCAAATTTTTGGTTGTCTCTTTTTCTAGTTTACGCGCTGAGATAGGAGAGCCTCTCTTAGCCATAACCTCGGGAGATTATTTGACCCTTCTCCTTAGAGCCTTCAACTATCTTTCTAGGGTTCTGAGATCGAGATCGAGTGAAAACTACGTAAATGACTGACCTTCATGCTCAAATTCGTCTTATTCATATTCTAAGTACCCAAGGTTGGAGTCGCCAGCTGAATCGTCATAAGACTCATCAACATATCGTGAAGCTTCAAAAGCTTCATTAGAATCTTGATCTTCTGGTTCTTCATCTTCCTCAACTATTTTCCACTATTGTGTTGACAGGAGGAGCTTAAATGGCCAACCTTGGTTGAGCCACAGTTAACCGTTGTCTATCTCATGAGAGAGCACCGTTGGTATTGTTAAAATTTTGTATAGGAATGTCTCGATAGGGAACGTTGGTCACCTTGTTGAGACAATTGCTTCTTCAAACCAATCAAGTCATTAGCCATCTTCTAGATCATAGGATCAGTAGTAATTTGAGAAGAAATCTGATTTTTAGGCTTGGATAAATCTCTTCTGATCCTTCCTGGCAATATGATACCATATTCTATTTCGATGGTTATAGCTTGAGCAGTAGACAAATCACGGATAATAAACCCCCTTAATAAAAAGCTTACTTCAGGGGGCTAAGCATTGATGAAGAAGCATTTTTTATTTTCAAGAGTGGGAACGGCTAGTTCTGGAATCTTCCGAATGAGTTTGTTGAATTTTTGCTACATGAAGTCCTGCATGGGTTCGTGAGATTCTTTCATCATATGTTTAAGTTGTACTAACAAGGCGTGAGAATCTTTAGCTGGTTTGAACTTTGCTTCGAAATACGGTTCTCATGGTATCCCATTTGGTAATGCATGCATTCGGAAGATGGTAGAACCATTCTTCTACCATACCATACAATGTTTCAATGAATATTCGAACAGATACATCTTCATGAGCTACTACTATGGATGCACTGCATGCCACAAATAATGAAGCAACATGTGTTCATCAGGGTGTTGCTTCCCATTGCCGTTAAATTTAGGAATATTCTTATGTGATCTATGTGGTAACTCATGCAATGATGGAGTTAGAGAAAGAGGACTAATAGTTGTACCCCAAGGCACAGGTTGTATTGCCATTCTTATGAATCAAGTGTGTATAGGGATCCGAATATCAAACAAGAATAATGCACAACAGGTTGCACATGCTTCTTTTTCTTGAGGAACTCAAGTTCTTCAAATAGGTGAAGAACTTCTTCCTCAGCTAGATATAAAACTGCTAGGGTAAAGTCTAAAATTGTGTTATTGAAGCAAATCAAAGAACGGATGAGTTTCACTACTGGCTTAGGCTTGATCGAGTGAAGATATTTCTGTCCAGCTTGAACCAGAAAATCGATCTCCCAAAAATAAAGAAAGTACGGAGTTGTCAGACACCAATAAGATAAGCTTAGTCTTATCAATACTGTATTCCCTAGTGGAGTCACCAAAAACTGTTGGTTGGATATTTTGTTCAGGCCAAAATATGAGGTTCAACCACAGTACACATGATTAAATCCCTCCTCAAAGACAGGTGAGGCTACCTATTTATTACTAATCTAAAACACAACAAAAATAATATATATAATATTCACACTATTCTAACCATTGGGGTTGGGATACAATCCCAAA
Source organism: Taxus chinensis (assembly GCA_019776745.2). Taxonomy (NCBI): domain Eukaryota; kingdom Viridiplantae; phylum Streptophyta; class Pinopsida; order Cupressales; family Taxaceae; genus Taxus; species Taxus chinensis. The sequence continues at coordinate 762,908,679 of CM034150.1, read as the reverse complement.
ATCCATATCAACACTAGATGCAGATATTACAGTTGCAGAAATAGAATGGATTAGAAAGGAAACTATTATGGAAGAAACAAAGTGAGAAGGGGATGAGAGGAACGTATTTTATTTCAAGAAAACGTAGATCAAGAAATACTTATACGAGTTTTAGATAATGTATGTAATGCTGGAAACGATTAAAATAATCAAGAACACTAAAAAAAGAATAGCTTAAGATCTTGGACGTAAGAACTAATCTCTCAAGATAGATGAATCCCACAACACAAATTTTGACAAAATAACACCTGTTTCTATTCCTCAATGATTAAAAGAAAATACAAAGTTTTTCTTCTTTTTCACAATAGCTTTCTCGATACTATCAAAATATCTCCCTCTTGGAATACAAAAGCATTCCATATTTATAATAGAAAGAGTAGAGAGAAAATAGGATAAATCCTAGAAAATAGTCATTTTAACAAGAATCCTATTTTACTTGACTCTCACGTAGGAGACCAAGTCAATATTTGCTTCCTACATGACGAAATGAAAATGAAAAAGACATGTCAATCTCTAGAGGAAAATGACATGTAACATTATGCTTGCTCTGTTTTGTCATCCTTGTCTTCCTCCAACAAAGCTTACTTGTCCCAAAATTCTTGGAACTTTTCAGATTATATCCTGCATCTTAGCTTCTTCTGGAGCACTAGAATGGTCACTCAAGACCTCACAAGTTTCCTCGAGTATCATGCTTACGATTTCAGGGAAGTTTCTTCAATCTCTTATTGAGTTTCCTTAATGATTCCAAAACATGCTCAATCTTTACGAACTTATCAATGATTGTCTAGATTGAAGACAGAAGCTGGTTCATGTTGGATTGATTCTTGGATTTGTTTGTAGAAATCATCAGTAGATAGAATATTTGATCTTTCATCCAACACCTTGGCAAATATCCTATGGACAGATCCTCTTCTGATGTCATTGGTAGCATCAACCAATTGATCTCTAGATTCCCTCAATTTGCTGCAAGCTTCATTGAGAATCTTTATCTTGAATCTTGATGGCTTTGGTTAGCTGGAAATGCTTATCCCCATGAGGAATGATCCTTCTTCAACCAAGATACGGAGATGGAACCTGTTTCAATGCATTGAGAGCTTCAAAAGTTAGCTCGAGGTTCCCAATTTCATCTGAAAATTCATTCATCCATTTTTTTCCTTCCTTCTTTATCTCCACCAAGGATTTATAAACCTCCAATGAGTCATCAATGACTTCTCTTCCTTGTAGGAGTAGCCTTTGAATCCATTCATGTCAACTTTTCTCCCCTTCTCATTAATATTTTCAATCCTAGGTACCGATGAGAAATCAAACTTGATAGGAGTAGGCGTAGATGATGATGGTGTTGACTCAGAAGGCTTTAAAAGATTGAATAATACTTCTGTCAACTGTTCAACTTTCTCCTTGAGCTCATTCCTGCTCATCTTTGTTTCCTTCAGCTTCTTGACACAACACATTCATGGCATCCTACGCGCATCCTATTGTGCTCCCTCCATTGTTAATATTCCCATATCAACCCTTGTGATCTAATAATTGGTTACCATTATATCCTCTTTGGTTTTGTTATCAGCCACGGAGTGGCAATATCTGCAAACTTATTCCCTGAGGCATCCACTAAAATCCTTGAAACCATTTTGGGTTTCTTGGAAGATTTGGCAGGAGAGGCCATGAGGGAACTGAAGTCAAAGGTTGGTAGGGGGACTACCACCTTCCTCTTCCTTGGGGTATGATCAATTAACCATTGAGGTACAATTGAAGAATTTTCCCCTATCAGAGGTGTTATGGTCACATCTATAAGTGGAGGGAGGTTTACTTGCGGAGTAGTGATGACTGCAAGTGTGGTGTCTGTGGGAATAGACTCAGTGAATGAAGGTGCAGAAGGAGGAGGCGTATCTATGGTCATCTTAGGTCTAGAAGAGAGAGGTGATAGGTTGGAGAAAATGCTGGCCATGGCTGATGAATTTGGTGAAGAAATAGGAGGTGGAAGAGATTAGAAGGGAGGAGGTAAGGATTCTGAAATCAAAGCTTGAGAAGAAAGAGAGAGACTTACCTCTGATGGGAAATCAAGAAAAGGAGAATTGAGAAGTTGACTAATCTCGACTTTCGAAGGAAGTTTCCCTTGTTCTGGTGGAGGAGGTGAATCTGGTATCTCAACTGTTTGTGAAAAAGTGGCAGATGATGCAGCTACTTATTCTTCTCCTTTTCTGACAAACTTAAATTTTATCTGGCCTCTTGGAAGGGCTTTTATCCTTTTCCTTCTCTCCCTTGGAGGGTCCCACCTCTAAAGTGGCTAACTTTGAAAATCTCTTTTCTTTATAACTCATTCCCTAAGAAATGAGCCATGCCTTAGTATGGGCAAGAGTCTGAGCAACTCTTTCTGCAATAGAAGATTTTTCAGCAACAGACCAATCAATGGATTGGAATCCATGTTGATCTTCATTCAACTAATCATACGAGGTGTCAAGAACACTTTCATTATCCACGGTGCCTTCGGGGATGTCAGCTAGATCTAACGTATGAATCTCTTCAAGTTTCAATCTATTATTTTCCTTTCTTTGGATGGAAACTTCATCCTGAAGATCAACCCAGATGTTTTCCATAGTGTGCACATGTAGATACAAGGTTCCATATGACTTGAGGACTCCTTAGAAGTCAAACCCATCTCTGTGATTCATATGTTTCTTCAACTTGTCCTAAAGCTCATGTATCATGTTCTTGGCCTTAGCCACTGAAGAGCATGTATATCTTCTAATTGAAATAGGGAAGCAGACAGTGGCTTTGTGTCTGCTTTGTTGGAATTTTTGAAAATCAAACAACTGTCTAAATAACTCCATAAGGATTAGTTTGTCACCTGCAAACCTAGGAAAATGGGAAGAGTTACCCTAGAACCTGAACACCTGAAGATAGGTGAACTTATTGAATTGCAAGAAGATGCAACCCCATTTTAACACTTCGGCCCTTGCTTCATCAGAGAACCTTATGTTCTACAGATCAAGATTCAACCTGCAAATGTTTTCATAGAAGAAGGTGTTGTTCACTCTTCTATATTGATCTTTTACCCCTTTTATTGTCAATTGAGGAAAGTAAAGATATATGTGTTTCGTTACTCTGTTTCCCTTCGCATCTAACCCTAGATGATTTCTCATGCCCGCTACTGCATAGGTGACGTATAACATCATATAGAACTTTCCAGTAGACAAGACTGTTTTCATTTGGGAGTTAATCTCGTCACTTATTAGGCTACCCAATTGATCCCTTTGTCATTCTTCTTTATGACAACCATGGACTGGTACATCCATCCTTGGAAATATCTTGACTCTGGGAGTCCAAACACTCGGCTCAGCAGGGTGATGATATCACTGATTTTGATAATGAAATCACTTCTAGGGACCGACCTGGGAAACCTAGAAATGGATGGTTTAGCCTTGATCAGAAACTTCTTTTTTACATGCTTGATATAGTCTTCTTGATCTCTGTCCCAGGAATTCTATGCCAATTGAAGGTTTAAATCAACATATTCCTCAAAGTTGGGAAACCTTAGGAGTTGATCAAAGTATCCTTCATCTAATTTTACTATGGACTCTCTTACTTGATTTCTTACTAAGTGAGAGACAAAGTCATAGTTAGAAGTGCAGGCCAGGATGAATTCAGGGCATTGAGCTAATATTGGAAATCCTGCTGTAAGAGGGATACCACTGCCAGCTATTGACTTCATCCAAAAACTATGAGATGAATCCTTGATTCTGTTCCAGAAGTCCTCCATATCTATATTACCAAGATTTTTGTCCCAAATGTTGTAATTGCAATCTACGTAAGAAGGGGACTCCATCTTCTAATACTTATACTTCATCTTTCCTATCCTATCTGACTTATCCTTAGATTGAATGGGATCTGACATGAGGAATCTCGAAGAAGAAATGCCTTGATGATTTCTGGAAGAGCAATCGGGTTTGAAATCTTATTGGAAAACTGAATGGACCCGACACACTGGTTTGGATTTTGAGACTTGCAAAACACCTTGAGAAACCTGAAATACTGGTGGAGTTTGGATGATGTTGAGCACCTTGAGAAACTTGACACAATGGATTATACGTCAGAACTTAGGACATGTTGAGAATCTATGAAAACCTGACACACTGCGGAACTTGATGGGTGTTGAGCACCTGGAAAAACCTAAAACAAGGTGGAACTTGGAGGATGTTGAGCAGGTAGAAAATCCTGACACAAGGTGGAACTTGGAGGATGTCGAACACCCTACAAAACCCGAAACCAATATATCAGGTTTCTGATGTGTCAGAACATGAGAATTTCCGACCTATTGTCTCTTATGAATTTTTAGAATCTTATAAAATCCACAAGGTATAACTTATGTAATAATAAGTAAATAATCCTAGGGGTGAATTTCAAACAAGAATCCAAATGGGAAAAAGATAAGAATCAAGGAAAATGACCCGGAAACCCCAAAAACCCTAAACTGGAAATGAAGAGGAAATGGAATAAAAACCGCAAACAACATCTCATAAATAACCAAAAGGATAAAAAATATAAATAAGAGAAGAATACCTTCAACAATATTGAAAAATGATCAAAGATGGATGCCAAAATTGACCAGGAAGCTCAATTGGATTTAGAGGTGAAAGAAGCACAATCAAAAATCCAACACAGCAAAAACGTACCAAGTAACAAATGACATGGAAAACTAACTATTTATAATATCCTGACATTAATTACACCTCACTTGACGTGTGTGCCAACTACATGATAACTAGACATTAATGACATTCCATCATGCTTGGAGCTTCCAAAAACTCGATACAAAGGATTTGATGCAATTCAAGTTTCAGGTTTCAGGAAACATGAGACATGAAGCATGAGATGTTGAGATGCTTCTAAGTCTCGAAAACCCAACACAAAGTGTAACGTCTTGATCTTGGCAGTTACTACGATAAATTCTTTTTGTGATGCTCCAACAGTGGAAATGAGAATTGTAATGTGAAGGTGTATCCTTTAATCTTGAAAATCATGTATTACTATTCTGAACCCTTGCATATTGTAACTTTGTTTACTCAGGACTGAAGTCGTTATAACTTGTGTTTGCAAAGTTGTGAACTTGCAGAATTGATTTTGTACTTGATGAACTCATAATTATGTGATAGCACACCTTGAATCAATTCCATTGATCCAAGGTATGCTTCAACCTTCTTTATTGTCATCTTGTCGGTTGAATTTCCAATAAAGTAAATTTTGGAACCAAGCTGGAGATTGTGGTAAATTTTAAAGGACCTGGTTACAGGTATACTTACTTGGAGTCATGCTGTCAACCATAAGGTTTGATTTCTAGGATACATATGAGTTGTAACGCCAGAAAGCATAAGATAGAAGAAGGTTTGATACAAATATATCAAGGCATATATTTAGCATTGGATGGAATGTCTCTGCACCATATTGGTTTTAAGCCTAAGGCAGTAAAATCTATTAGGAACCTGTTATGGAAATTAATAAGGGTTATGTGTTAACCTATGAAATAATATTATATCCTACATGGATTTTACTTTAAAAAGGGTTTTTAAACTAAGCTAAGGTGGATCCTAAGGACCTACGACCTAAAAGGAAACCTAACTATTTAAATTTTGACCTAAACTATTGCTAGTCCTAAAAGGGGCCTATCGATACATGTCAAGTGGGAGGATAAGGGGGAAGGTTTAAACTTAAATGAAGGACTTTAATTACAGTCCTTGTATTTTTAAGTGCCAAGTTTGGCAGGAGGAAAGAAGTTGGAGGCTTCTAACTAACAATACGACTAAATTTGAATTACATGCAAATTTATAAGAAAGAACTCACCAAATATGAGCCGGCGGTGGAGTGGAGAAAGAGGGAGAAAATGCATTCGATGCATTTATTCACCTTGGTTTTGGCAATCAGCCACCTAGGAAAGAGGAAAGAGGATTTTTTGTGAGCTATTGTTATTCATTTGGGTTTCGGGTTTTCTCTCTCTGTATTTTGTTGCTCTTTCGAGCCTGCAAGTTTGTTTTCCGGCCATTGTTGGTTCAACCATCTCCGAGTGGTTTTTGGGCCTATGGAAACATGTAAGCAGTTGAGAGAACTGGTGAATAATGTTGTTTGGAGGGAATAAATTTTTGGAGAAGCTCAACTATGACCTTCCACAAGCTAATAAGAAGTTATACAGGCATGTTAGGCTCTTTTCTTTAAACAGTTTTGCTCGTTATTAAGCGTCTTCATTAAAAGAACTCTGCTCTTATAAATGTGTGTTCTTGTGAAACTATGTTGATATGTTTAGATGTGATCTTTTACTTGAGTTTTCATTTGAAAACAGATGTGATTTGGGTATTTTCTTGATGCATACATGAGTAAATGGGTGATCTTGTTGAAATAGTAACTGAACATGGATTTCGTCTCTGCTATTTTTATTTCGAAAGTGATGGGTATACAGGTTTTGTTGTCTTTTGTGGGTTTGGAACTCGCTAAAAGCGACTATGATGTATATACTATTTTCAGAGTTTTGTGTGTGCTCAAAGGATATGGAATCTATGTCAATGCTTGACAGCACTTTTTGTGCGAACTCTTCTTCCTTACTGTATTACAATGTATGGCGATGTGAATTATTTTAGGAACAATATATTTATCGTATCGTCTTTACATTTTCCTAATCTAAAACGATACAATGTTCCTCTTATTTTGTTTTCAGTACCCATGAATGATTTTTGGGAAATAAATTCTTATCGAACCTGGAGTAGAGTAACCAAGTTATCTGATGGATTGGGTAGAGCGTACATTTTTTATTTCTTCTTGAACTCAATGATGAATATATACATATAATCTATGGATTTAAACTTCTTCATTGTTTTTACTGAATCTGAACCTGAGTAGATCCCTTACTCTTATGATTGGAAAAAAAATTCTTTATTTATTTCCGGGGAAATCGGGATCATGTTGCCTTGCTGTATACTCTTACTCATTTTATACCTAGATAGATGTGTCTTTTTTGAGTGTATATAACTAATGGAAATGGTTGTAATTGAAAGTTCTGTTATTATTGTTACTTGTGGTTCAGATGCAAAATGAATTCTTGAATACTTTCCTTGAATAGTAGTTAGTAAGCTATTAAGACTGTAACAGTCTAGCGTGGGAAGAATTACCCTACTGATAATAGGCCTACATGTCATAGTTTGATGTTTGGCTATGTATTGGGAAGAAGTAATGTGAATCTCCTTCCTTCATTCGATTATTGACTTTTAATTTCTCTCTCTTCTTGACTGTTATCTCTGGTTGTTATCTCTTCTTGCATAAGATGGACCAGTTCAGTTGTGATTAAATGAAAGGGATTATTGAATAGGTAACTGGAAGTAATACTTCTTTTCTTTTTTTTTCTATTTAAATTTCTGTTATAGGATATTGAATAAACTTACGAGTGCCTTCGGATGTAAGCGATTGCATTTTATTTACTGTTTTTCCCTCTCTGAATTGGATGAGTACTATGCTATTGTGGAATTCTATAAAGTGACATAGGTTGTTGTCATGGAGTATGATTGCCTTTCTCTTCAGTATTTGAAGTGGTTGAAATCAAGTGAGTAGTATAAAGATGTGAAGTTCTGTTTAAATTTCTAGTCAATTCATTTTATGAATCCCATTTTCAATGATGGAGTGGAATTGACAGTGAATGCATTCGAACAGTAATATCTATATTTTTATTCTTACAAATGGTTCTAATATGAGATTATTTAGAGAAAATATTCCTTGTAACATCTACCTAAATATAGAATGAACTCTTTTCATTTTTTAAGGAAGCAGTAAGAAAATGGAGATATATCATTGTGTGTTTGCTGTAATTACTTTTGAGAAGTTGTTAGTTATCGTAATGTCTGATTTTGAAACTACTTATCAAGACTTCATTGTTTAAATTGTTCATCCTTATCAGTACTGTCATCACCAATCCGACACTATGATAATTATTTACTGGGAACTCCTCATGCTATGATTATTTACTAATGCACAACTTTTAGTTTGGTGGATGGAATCTGGAAACACAACAATAGACATAACACAATAATACCATAGACTATGATATGAAGGAATGATGACAAATTTGAAATATAAATGTAAATTATAATATCAACATGAATTTTTTACAATCTCACCCATGAGCTACTTCAAGTGTTACTGACTTCACTTACCTTCCAACAATAACTATGGGAGAAACTTCACAATGGATTCTTTAACACGCCTTCTAAATGATGGCTTCCTTTACACACTTACTCATACAATATTTCTCACTACTTCCCTCTATGTTAAATGAGGGGGGTGGCCTATTTATTTATAGGAATTTAGGCTTATCCACCCTATCTCTAAAATAGGATAGGAAATATCTTCCGGTCAATCATATTCCATGCCTAAACTCTTGCCTTTAGATATAAGCTTATCTTCTCAGATAAGATAAACCTTATCATCTCTCATGGGTTCCACCTTTTTAGACTTTTTCACAAATAAAATACAAATATATATTTATGACATCACTCTTTGTCCTTATTACAAATATAATATTTCTAATTCCTAATCATGTAGACCCTACTTCTCTACTTACCCCAACTTTGACATTTTAACATTACCGGACCACTTACGAAAAATATTTACTTTTTACGACAACATTCCTATTGTACTTTGACTGTTACTGTACTCTACTTTATTGGCAGCACCGTACTGATGGCACCGTTATCTTCTATCAGATGCCACTACTAATCATACTTATTAATATCCTATTCCTAATACATACATAATAAAATAGAAATTACGGAGGAAAATTTTAATGTCGACATTTTCCCCCTTCCTAGCTTCTACTCCATCCTTAGAGTAGATTCTTATGGACATTCTGATGCTGGTGCCTGGAAAATATTTAACTTTTCATGGTTGAGCCATTTCGTAATGGGAGTACCATCCAATTCCTCCAGTCGATATGTACCATTTTCATGCACAACTACTATTTTGTAGGGCCCCATCCATTTGGGAAGAAATTTTCTCTACTTTCTTTTTTTGTATCTGGAATCATATACTAGAACCAAGTCATTCACATGAAATGGAGACCAACGGATTTTTTGATCAAAGTATTCCTTCTACTTCATTTTCTTCTTATAGCTTGTATCCTTCGCTATTTCCCTCATTTCCTCTAGAAAATGAAGATGTACCAACTTTTCTTTTACTGAATCACTTTCATCCATCCTTTCATGTTTCATAACTCTCACAGTGGAAATATCAAACTCAATAGGAAGAAGTGGATCAATGCCATAAGCCAACTAAAATGGGGAGTATCCTGTTGCTGACTTTGATGTTGCCCTATATGCCCATAATGCTACATGAATCCTTTTATCCTACTTATGTACCTGCAAGGCTACATCTTTTGCTAGAATTTGACACAAAACAAAAATTTGTTCATTCCACCTATCCATTTGTGCTTGGCTTTTATGTTGTTTCCTTCCTCTACTTAATAGAAAACTTGTTCACTACGGCTTCTACCACCTCATTAATGAATTGGCTTCCTTGATCTATTACAATTATAAATTTCTACCCTAGTAAGTAATTTCTAAACTTCTTTACAGCAAAAATGATAGTTAGAGCCTCTTTTTCAGTTACAGTATAATTTACCTCAGCACTGCTCATTTGTCTGCTCCCAAAGTAAATTGGATGATCATTCTCATTTTCATCCTTTTGGCTCAGAGTACTTCCTAGTGCTGCATATGAGGCATCAATATACATAATGAATGGCTTGCTTCAATCTAGATTCTTTAAAATAGGTAAGACACTAAAGCTTCCTTCGGTTGTTCAGAAGCTTCATGCGCATTATTTCCTTATTCATAAGTAACATCATTCTTCAAGAATTGGGTTAGTGGCTGTGTAATTTTTGAGAAATTCTTGATGAACCTTCTATAGTAACCCACATGGCCTAAAAATGATCTCAACTTACTTCTATTCATAGGAAATGGTAACTCTTTGATTTTTAAAACTTTATCAGGATTAGTACCAATACCATCTTTGGATACAACATGCCCTAACAAAACACCTTTAGAACATTCAAAGACACACTTTGTAGGGTTTAGTGAGGCTTGTGATTCATCTAACCTATGAAATGCTATCTCCATCTGGTGCAGGTGGTCCATCTTGCTCCCATAGATGTAAAAATCATCCGGAAATACTTTGATGAAGTTCTGAATGTCGGGTTCAAACACCCTATTCATCAAACGATGGAATGTTGCCAGAGCATTACACAACCTAAAATACATAACTCTATAAGCAAACATTCCCCAAGGAGTGGTGAACGTGGTCTTCAGCTAATCTTTCTCCACTATACGAACTTGGTTGTATCTGCTATATCCATCAGAAAAACTATAGCACTCCTGGTCAGCTACTTCGTCCAAGATATGATCTGAGAATGGAAGAGGGTAATGATCCTTCTTAGTTTCTTTATTGAGCTTCCTATGATTAACACAAATGCGTAGCTTCCCATTTTTTTTTATTGAGATCACAATGGGAGAAACCCATTCTGAATTCTCCATAACAAATATGAATCCTGCATCAAGCAACTTATCTATTTCTTCTTTTACAATCTTGGAAAAGTTAGGATTCATTCTATATGGCATTTGCTTTATGGGCTTAACACCATCTACCAGCTCAATAGAATGTTCTACCCAACTTACTTGATAGAGTTCCTTGTAATCAAAATTGAATAGGTGTATGTACCTTCTAAAGAGTTGGAGGTATGATTCCTTCTCATTCTCCATCACAGCATCACCAATCTTTATTTGTTGGAGATGATCATCAATTTCTTCTTCAAATAATTTTATGGGTTCATGAGTCGATATGATTGAAACATCAACCTCACTTTCTTCATCTTCTATGTCCACTTCACTACTACTAGAGTAATCAGAGGATGTCCAATCATCAGTTTCATCACTTGAATCCATAGGTTCTACCTTATAATGTCGAGGGATTACATTTATTTTCATCCTCTCTCTGCCACGTCCAAGTGTCATGAAGCCTTCATTCTAGTAGTTTCTTGCATGAACTCTCCTTAGCCATGGACTTCCCAATAACATTAGGTATGCAACAGTACCATTTTTCATCACCTGAAAGTATACCACACATACAACACCCATAATAGATATTGCCACATTGAAAACTGCACCTTCTGGTTTAGTTTTTCCCTTATTTAATGACCTTAACATAAGTGTTGAGGGGCGAATCAATTTTTAAACCCAACATATTCATCACAGACTCGGTCATTACATTAACTACAACATCTCCATCAACTAAGACATCATGAATTAAAATACCATTACATAATACCTCAACTTGTGGAGTGTAGGAATTCGCCTCTACCTCCAAAACAGGGACCTCAACCTCCTTCCTTCATCTAGCATTGAGTCCACTTCCCAGCTCTCGCCTCTTCTTAGAAGACATAGCCAAGAGTTGACCATATGTAATATTTGTAGGCCTTTTGGATAGATCTTCTAAGATGGAGTATGGTCCTTGTCCCTGTGAAATTAGAAAATCCTGCACACCCAACTTTCTTCTCCTATGTTTTTTACTAGTTTCACCTTTCATCTTCTTAGGATCATTTCCATCTTGGTTATCTTTTTCTTTCTTTCTTTCTTTTTGTTACAAACACATCTACTTCATTATTTATAATCTTATCTACTACATCAAAAGAATTCACAGGTGTTTTTCCTTTATCATTATCTCTTGTACCAGATGTAGAAGCTCTATCTGGACAATTATACTTATAATGACCCTTTTTATGACAACCATAACATACAACTTTAGAAATATTTCTTTCTGGACCTCTATCTCCTCCCTGAGAATAAATTCCTTTCCTTGAAGAAGATTAATAGTTAACTGACCCATCTTTTTGAGCAGATTTTCATACTCAGTAGATGTACTAGGGAAAAGATTTGTTCTCACTGAGAGTTGTTGTGGATTTTAGACCAAATGATGTTGGTGTAGGCTCTACCTTAGCAGCAATTTCTTTGGGCTCCTCTTCCATGCTTTCTTCTTGCCTTCTTGCAATATCCTTTGCTTGTTTAATGGTAACTGGGTGGTCATACTTTACTCGTTGTCTGATCTCTGGCTTACATCCCAAGAATGAAGTGCTTATAAAGGAGATTATCCACGCCATTCATCAACCCATCCGCTAATCCTTCCTTCCGGATCTGGGTATCGAGCTTCCTCCTTAGCTCTAGAACATGAGCATGATAATATCTTATCTTCTCCTTCTCTCCTTGGGATAACTTTGTGATCTTGATCACGAGATCTACATATTTCTGTTGTTCACCAAATTCTTCAAGAAAACTTTTAGTTAATAAATCCCATGATTTTGTTCACATTATCACCTAGTGTTTCAAAAAACCTAAGTGGTGAACCATCCAAAAAGGTAGGAAAAAATTCAATCCATTATTCCCTTCTTATGAGGCCATTACAAATGCAAGATCATTTAAACTCTTAAATGAAAGAGGAAGCATATTCATTAGATTGGGCTGAAAAAACAAGAATCTTCCCCATTTTTTAAAGTAACCACAGTGAAATATCAACTCACAAGTACAATCAGTAAGACTTATGTGCACAAATAATTGGACTCACTACAATAGAAAGTAACTTTACACGTTTCTATAGTAAATAGGAATGACCACGGTAAACTAAAGTAAAACCTGACTTACTGCAGTAAAAACTGAATTTACTGTGGTAAACACTATTTACGGTAAAAAGTGAAGTTACTGTGGTAAATACTATTCACAGTAAAAAGTAAAGTTACTATAGTTAATACTATTCACGGTAAAAGTGACTTTACCATGGTAACTACTATGCACAGTAAAAACAAGGTTACCCTCCAAATGATTTCTGACTAAGTGGGAATATCTCTCCAGAAAATCCACCAATGAGGAATGGTCCAAGCAACGGAACCAAAATGTCATCACCAATCTGGCATTATGATAATTCTTTACCAGGAACTAAACAACTTGGTCTTAGGAACTGTCGACATTAAAATTTTCCTCCATAATTTCTATTTTATTAAATATGTATTAGGAATAGAATGTTGTTAATTATGATTAGTAGTGGCGTCCGATAGAGGATAATGGCGCCATCAGTATGGTGCCACCACTAAAGTAGAGTATGGTAATAGTCAAAGTACAAAATGAATGTTGTGGTAAAAAGTAAGTATTTGTCGTAAGTGGTCCGGTAATGTTAAAATGTCAAAGTTGGGGTAAGTAGAGAAGTAGGGTCTACATGATTAGGAATTAGAAATATTATATTTGTAATAAGGACAAGGAGTGATGTCATAAATATTTTGTGTATTTTATTTGTGGAAAAGACTAAAAAGGTGGAACCCATGTGAAATGATAAGATTTATCTTATCTTAGAAGATAAGCCAACATGTAAAGGAAAGAGTTTAGGCATGGAATATGATTGGCCAGAAGATATTTCCTATCCTATCTTAGAGATAGGGTGGATAAGCCTGAATTCCTATAAATAAAGAGGTTACCTTCCCTCATTTAACATAGAAGGAAGTAGTGAGAAATATTGTATGAGTAAGTGTGTAAAGGAAGCCATCATTTTGAAGGTGTGTTAAAGAAGCCATTAAGAGGTGTAATTGTGAAGTTTCTCCCATAGTTATTGTTGGAAGGCAAGTGAAGTCAGTAACACTTAAAGTACCTCATGGGTAAGATTGTAACAATTTCATGTTAATATTATAATTTACACTTATATTTCAGATTTGTCATCATTCCTTCGTATCATAGTCTATGATATTCTTGTGTTATGTTTGTTGTTGTGTTTCTAGATTACATCCACCAAACTAAAAGTTGTGCATTAGTAAATAATCATAGCACGAAGAGTTCTTGGTGAAGACTTATCATAGTGCCGGATTGGTGATGACATTTTGGTTCCGTTGCCGGGACCATTCCTCGTTGGTGGATTTTTTGGAGAGATATTCCCACTTAGTCAGAACACATTTGGAGGGTAACCTTGTTTTTACTATGCATAGTAGTTACCATGGTAAAGTCACTTTTTATCGTGAATAGTATTTACCGCAGTAAAGTCAATTTTTACCATGAATAGTATTTACCGTAGTAACTTCACTTTTTACCGTGAATATTATTTACCACAGTAAAGTCATTTTTTACCGCAGTAAGTCAAGTTTTACCATAGTTTACCATGGTCATTTCTATTTTACTGTAGAAAGGTGTAAAGTCACTTTCTATTATAGTGATTCCAATTATTTGTGCACATAAGTCTTGTTGATTGTACTTTTGGGTTGGCATTTTACTGTGGTTACTTTTGAAAATGGGAAAGATGCCTGTTTTTTCAACCCAATCTAATGAAGATGCTTCCTCTTTCATTCAAGAGTTTAAACGATCTTACATTCGTAATGGCCTCATAAGAAGGGAACAATAGACTGAATTTTTTCCCACCTTTTTGGTTGGTTCAACCCTTAGGTGGTTTGAAACACTAGGTGATAATGTAAAAAATTCATGGGATTTATTAACTGAAAGTTTTCTTGAAGAATTTGGTGAACAACAGAAATATGCAGATCTCATGATCGATATTACAAAGCTATCCCAAGGAGAGAAGGAGAAGATAAGGGATTATCATGCTCGTATTCTAGAGCTAAGGAGGAATTTTGATGCCCAGATCTGGAAGGAAGGATTAGCAGATGGGTTGATGAATGGCATAAATAATCTCCTCTGTAAGCACTTTATTCTTGAGATGAAGCCAGAGATCAGAAAACAAGTGAAGTATGACCGCCCAGCTACCATTGAACAAGCAAAGGAGATTGTAAGAAGGCAAGAAGAAAGCATGGAAGAGGAGCCCAAAGAAATTGTTGCTAAAGTAGAGCCTACACCAGCACCTTTGGTCTAGAATCCACAACCACTCTCGTTGAGCACAAATATTTCTCCTAGTACATCTACTGAGTATGAAGATCTACTCAGGAAGATGGGCCAGTTAACTATTAATCTTATTCAAGGAAAAAAATTTAGTTCTAAGGGAGGAGATAGAGGTCCAAAAAGAAATATTTCTGAATTCGTATGTTATGGTTGTTATAAAAAGGGTCATTATAAGTATAATTGTCCAGATAGAGCTTCTACATCC
Organism: Taxus chinensis; assembly: GCA_019776745.2. Lineage (NCBI taxonomy): Eukaryota > Viridiplantae > Streptophyta > Pinopsida > Cupressales > Taxaceae > Taxus > Taxus chinensis. Next base: position 762,893,496 of record CM034150.1, on the reverse strand, counting down.
GGTATAAGAGATAATGATAAAGGAAAATCACCTGTGAATTCTTTTGATGTAGTAGATAAGAGCATAAATAATGTAGTAAATGTGTTTGTAACAAAAAGAAAGAAAGAAAAAGATAACCAAGATGAAAATGATCCTAAGAAGATGAAAGGAGAAAAAATTAAAAAACATAGGAGAAGAAAGTTGGGTGTGCAAGATTTTTTGATTTCATAGGGGCAAGGACCATACTCCATCTTGGAAGATCTGTCTAAAAGGCCTACAAATATTACATATGGTCAACTCTTGGCTGTCTTCTGAGAAGAAGTGGGAGCTGTGAAGTGGAATCAATGCTCAACGAAGGAAGGAGGTTGAGGTCACTATTTTTGAGGCAGAGGCAGATCCCTACGCTCCACAATATGAGGTATTATGTAATGGAATTTCAATTCATGATGTCTTAGTTGATGGAGGTGTTGCAATTGATGTAATGACCGAGTCTGTAATGAATATGTTGGGGTTAAAAATTGATCACCCCTCAACACTTATGTTAAGGTCATTAAATAACAAAAAAACTAAACCAAAAGGTGTTGTTTCAAATGTGGCAATATCTGTTATGGGTGTTGTATGTGTGGTAGACTTTCAGGTGATGAAAAATGGTACTATTGCGTACCCAATGTTGTTGGGAAGACCATGGCTAAGGAGAGTTCATGCAAGAAACTACTGGAATGAAGGCTTCATGACACTTGGACGTGGCAAAGAGAGGGTGAATATAAACGTGATCCCTTGGCATCATAAGGAAGAGCCTGTAGATTCAAGTGATGAAATTGATAATTGGACATCCTCTGACTACTCTAGTACCAGTGAAGTGGACATAAAAGATGAAGAAAGTGAAGTTGATGTTTTGGTCATTGATATCCTTCCAGTCACACCAACTCATGAACCCATAAGATTCTCTGAAGAAGAAATTGTTGATCATTCTTCCACAAATAAAGATTGGTGATGATGTGATGGAGAGTGAGAAGGAATCCCACCTCTAGCTCTTTTGAAGGTACATACACCTATTCACTTTTGATTACAAGGAACTCCATCAAGTAATTTGGGTATAGCATTCTATTGAGCTGGTAGATGGTGCTAAGACCATAAAGCAAATGCCATATATAATGAATCCTAATTTTTCCAAGACTATAAAAGAAGAAATAGATAAGTTGCTTGATGTAGGATTCATATGCTGTGGAGAATCCAGAATGGGTTTCTCCCATTGTGATATCAATAAAAACGAATGGGAAGCTACACGTTTGTGTTGATTATAGGAAGCTTAATAAGGTAACAAAGAAGGATCATTACCCTCTTCCATTCTCAGATCAGATCTTGGACGAAGTAGCTGGCCAGGAGTGCTATAGTTTTGCTGATGGATATAGCAGATACAACTAAGTTCGTATAGCAGAGAAAGATCAACTAAAGACCATGTTCACCACTCCCACTCCTTGGGGAATGTTTTCTTATAGAGTTATGTCTTTTGGGTTGTCTAATACTCTGACAACATTCCATTGTTTGATGAATACAGTGTTTGAACCTGACATTGGGAACTTCATCAGAGTATTTCTAGATAATTTTTGCATCTATGGGAGCACGATGGACCACCTGCACCATATGGAGATATCATTTCACAGGATAGATGAAGCACAAGCCTCACTAAACCCTACAAATTGTCTTTGGATGTTCTAAAGGTGTTTTGTTAGGGCATGTTGTATCCAGAGATGGTATTGGTACTGATCCTGATAAAGTTTCAAAAATTAAAAAGTTACCATTTCATATGAATAAAAGTAAGTTGAGATAATTTTTAGGCCATGTGGGTTACTATAGAAGGTTCATCAAGAATTTCTCAAAGATTGTATAGCCACTAACCCAGTTCTTGAAGAAGGATGTTACTTATGAACCAAGAAATAAGGCACATGAAGCTTTTGAACAACTGAAGGAAGTCCTAGTGTCTTCACCTGTTTTAAAGAATATAGATTGGAACAAGCCATTCATTGTGTATACTGATGCCTCAGATGTAGCACTAGGAAGTACTCTGAGCCAAAAGGATGAAAATGGGAATGATCATCTAGTTTACTTTGGGAATAGACAAATGAGCGGTGCCAAGGTAAATTATACTGTAATAGAAAAAGAGGTTCTAGATATCATTTTTGTTGTAAAGAAGTTTAGAAATTACTTTCTAGGGTAGAAATTTATAATTGTAACAGATCAAGGAAGCCACTTCATTAATGAGGTGGTAGAAGCCCTAGTCAACAAGTTTTCTATTAAGCACAGGAAGACAACAACATACAAGCTAAGCACAAATGGACAGGTGGAATGAACAAATTTTGTGTTGTTTCAAATTATAGAAAAAGATGCATCCTTACAGGTACATAAGTAGGATAAAAGGATTCATGCAACATTGTGGGCATATAGGGAAACATCAAAGTCAGCAACATGATACTCCCCATTTCAGTTGGCTTATGGAATTGATCTAGTTCTTCCTATTGAGTTTGATATTCCCATTGTGAGAGTTATGAAAAATTAAAGGATGGATGAAAGTGATTTAGTAAAAGAAATGTTGGTGCATCTTCATTTGCTAGAAGAAATGAGGGAAATAGTGAAGGATACAAGCTATAAGAAGAAAATGAAGCAGAAGGAATACTTTGATCAAAAGATCCATTGGTCTCCATTTCATGTGAATGACTTGGTTCTAGTATATGATTCTAGATACAAAAAAAAAGAAGGAAAAGAAAATTTCTTCCCAAATGGATGGGGCCCTACAAAATAGCAGCTGTGCATGAAAATGGTATATATCGACTAGAGGAATTAGATGGGAACCCCATTACAAAATTGGTCAACCACGACAAGTTAAAGATTTTCCAAGCACAAGAATAGTCTACTCCGAGGATGGAGTAGAAGCTAGGAAGGGGGAAAATGTCGACATTAAAATTTTCCTTCGTAATTTCTATTTTATTATGTATGTATTAGGAATAGGATGTTGTTAAGTATGATTATTTGTGGCATCTAATAGAAGATAATGGCACCGTCAGTACGGTGCCACCAATAAAGTAGAGTACGGTAACAGTCAAAGTACAAAAGGAATGTTGTGCTAAAAAGTAAATATTTGTCATAAGTGGTCCGGTAATGTTAAAATGTCAAAGTTGGGGTAAGTAGAGAAGTAGGGTCTACATGATTAGGAATTAGAAATATTATATTTGTAATAAGGACAAGGAGTGATGTCATAAATATTTTATGTATTTTATTTGTGGAAAAGACTAGAAAGGTGGAACCCATGCGAGATGATTAGGTTTATCTTATCTTAGAAGATAAGCCTACATGTAAAGGCAAGAGTTTAGGCATGGAATATGATTGGCTAGAAGATATTTCCTATCCTATCTTAGAGATAGGGTGGATAAGCCTGAATTCCTATAAATAAAGAGGTCACCTTCCCTCATTTAACATAGAAAGAAGTAGTGAGAAATATTGTATGAGTAAGTGTGTAAAGGAAGCCATCATTTTGAAGGTGTGTTAAAGAAGCCATTAAGAGGTGTAATTGTGAAGTTTCTCCAATAGTTATTGTTGGAAGGAAAGTGAAGTCAGTAACACTTGAAGTACCTCATGGGTGAGATTGTAACAATTTCATGTTGATATTATAATTTACACTTATATTTCAGATTTGTCATCATTCCTTTGTATCATAGTATATGGTATTCTTGTGTTATATTTGTTGTTGCGTTTCCAGATTACATCCACCAAACTAAAGGCTGTGCATTAGTAAATAATCATAGCACGAGGAGTTCCCGGTGAAGACTTATCATTGTGCCAGATTGGTGATGATTGTGAGATTCCACCTTTTTAGAATTTTTCACAAATAAAATACACAAAATATTTATGACATCACTCTTTATCTGTATTACAAATATAATATTTATAATTCCTAATCATGTAGACCCTACTTCTCTACTTACCCCAAATTTGACATTTTAACATTACCAGACCACTTACGACAAATATTTACTTTTTACCACAACATTCCTATTGTACTTTGACTGTTACCGTACTCTATTTTATTGGCAGCACCATACTGACGGTGCCTTTATCTTCTATCAGACGCCACTACTAATCATACTTAACAACATCCTATTCCTAATACATACATAATAAAATAGAAATTACGGAGGAAAATTTTAATGTCGACAGTACTTAACTCTTACATGATGCCCATCTCATTTATGAGACGTTTCATAAAAGCAGAGTTCTTTTATTGAGACAGTTAGTCAAGAGCACTTCATTTTAATGATAAGTGCTTACCATGCTTAGTTCAATGAACTGACCCGTGCTAGTAAAATTTTGCAGATTGATTCCATGAGTAATAATGAAGACATGTTGTTTATGATGCTTCTTCTGATTAACTTAAGGATGAATCTTTTCTGAGATTATATTATTCTTCTCGAAGGAAATGGAAAAAGGAAAAGTTGTATTCTTATTTCTTTTTCAGTTATCTATGCTGATTGGCATGATTGAAGTCCGACTGTTTGGGCTTGTAAAATGTGTAAATTTTACCTTGAGGAATGAGAGAAGGGAATGGTGTGTTATTTTAAATGTTGTATCATTATTAAATTGTTGAAATATAATCGAGAACATACTCTTATTCGTTGAATTTTTACTTATTCAAATGATGGTTGTTAGATTTAAAAGGACATAATGTCTATTCTTCACTTGAATACAACTTTTAAGTTAGAATGTGCAATTGCTTAATACTTAGGTCAATATGGGATTTTAAATTGACATTAGTAAAAGAGTAAGATAACTATGAACTCTTGTATAAATGAAAATGGAATTGGATTATAAACTAATGAATTCTAAGGAAATGACAAATGAATTATGTATTTGGATTTCGTTAATACTCCTTGGGGTGCATTACCCAAAGGATATTCGGAAGGAGGAATCATATCTCCTCTTAACAAACCTTAAGCTAAAGTAAGGTAATTTTAAATAAATGAATACATTAATTTGGGAAATAGACCTTATTCAAATGGCGTCTAATATAAAGGGAACCTGAATTTAAAATCAGTTGCCAATGAACTTGATTAAGCTTAGTAAGTTAATCTTACTTCATTAAGATATAGTGGACTATAAGTCTAAAGCTTTAATTAATGAACTAAGAAAGGAATATGCAATCTTTCAGTGAGGAGTGAATGCATATTAAGCTATGAGACAATTCAAGTCATTCCTATCTATACAACTATAATGAACAATGAGGTTAGAGGATCCGAAAGGTTGCTAAAACTTATTCTTAATAATATTAAAATTAAGAATCTAAACAAAATTTTGGCTAGATATATAACCCTGGGTGGGAGGATTCCGTAGAATGTTGGTACACGCCAGCTGCAATAAGGTGTCTTCATGAAGGTTGGGCCTTCATGATGACACAATGTTGCAGCTGATATGTTGCAACACCATTCCAAATCGAATCATCTAGGTTTATGTATGCTTGGACTTGGCCTCAATTTTACTTTGAACCAAGTTAGGAATATGACCTTGTATACGGAGTGACTCACGAAGACTAAAGGTAACTAGACACATGCAGTCGACTAGGGTCGACGAGGTATGTCTGCGTACCTTTAGTCATCACGAGTGCCTCTCTAGACTCTTTCATATTATTTTCTTTGGTTAAAGTTTAACCTTGGACAAGAGGACAGACAGAAGTCATAAAATACCGTTCTAGGTAACAGATGAAGTGGGGTGAAGGACGTATTCCATTGAAGAGTATTCCATCTAGGAATATGATCATACTAAGCATGTGAGAATCTTTGGCCAAAGTATCGCAAGCTGTTGGTTGCAGTGTCCTAAATCACCTAGTTTAAGAAGTAAGATTTCAGATGAATATCGGAATAGATATTTAGATAGGCCTCTTAAATGGAACACTTCAATAACTGAAAAGGTAAAAGGAACCAAGTATACTCAGTATAAAATTCATGGATTAACTTGAAGGATTGGTAAGTAGCTGAGTCATGCAATGAGAGATCGATGAAACTCCGAGTCATTCAATGGGAGATCGGTAGTTCTTCGAGTCATTACAACAACATATGGTTATTTGTTATATGATTGAATGGAATGGAATGTGTTCCATATTATGAATATGCAAATAGAGAACATTGGTTTTAAAAGCATTGTGTGTTCTAAATTACGTCATTTAGAACAAAGAACAATTATTAAAACTTGAACATGTGTTCTGAATTACGTAATTTAGAGCAGAGAACGTTATAAAAAAAATAAAAATTCCCTTGTTCTAATGTCTTAAAATGGGAATGTTACATCTTGGTATCAAAGCTAAAGGTTATAGCTCTTGGACCTAATGAGTCCACAATTTGATAAGGTTTACATTTTCTTGTTAAACAAAAAATGGTTAGAACAAGAGGGAATGCTGCAAACAACCCGTTACCAGGTGGAGAAGTAGCTACTGCCCAAAAACTAAATGAGATCCTCACTGCCCTGCTAGATACAAGAGATCGTCTAACTATTTTGGAACAAAAAGAAATGGGCAATGAGGAGGAGGAAGAAGATGTTGATATTAATGATCAACCACCTCTTATGGACAACACAAATGGAGGAAATCTGGGTGTTGATAATAGTAATGTGAACGTTTCTAATCACCGTGAAAATAAAAGGGCAAGATTAGCGGCTGAACTCACAAATGATATAAAAAGAATAAGTCCTCCAAAGTTTGATGGAACTATACTTGGGGACGAGACTAAAAATTGGATCAGTGAAATGGAGAAGTACTTTGCAATAAGAAACTTCTCTGAGGAGACAAAAGTGATATGGGGAGCACATCAGCTTTCTCATGAAGCATCATCATGGTGGGACAACCATAAGGTTGAGTTAAACATCATCGAAACAGACATAACTTGGGATCAATTTAAAATTTACTTTAGGAAATGATGGCTTCCTCAACTCTTTTTTGATCAGAAAATGATTGAATTTCAGAACTTGTCTTAAGGAAAGTTGACGGTGACAGAATACTGGGAAGGGTTTACTAAACTCCTTAAGTATGTACCGCAGTACCAAGCTGATGAGAAGTTCAGGATATTAAAGTTCATAATGGGATTGAATCCCATCATTGGTGGTGAGGTGGATGTCCACATTCTAACCACTATGGAAGGAGTTTTCGAAAAGGCAATAAGACAAGAACAAAAGTTGAGAGAAATCTCTTCTCATAGGGAGGAGATTAGGAAGAAGATTCCCAACTCTTCTTCATCTCTTGTACCTAAAAAGGGACCCTGGAAGAGGTTTGGCATGAAAAACAAAATTTTTGCAGATAACAATAAGAAAACATGAATGAGCAAACTTGTTACTAGTATGCGGAACGACTTTACCAAAAATAGTGGTAATGGACAAAAGTCCTATGGAAGCCAGAATGATAACTTCAAGGCTGGAAATAAATTTGAGCCTAGGAAGGGGCCCGTTGGAGGCTGTTTCAACTATGGAAAGGACCATTACATGATTCACTATTCTTTGAAGAAGGATGATCACGATCAGTAGCACAGGATACACGCTGCGGTGGCCAACAAACAAGCTGAAAAGTAATTCACACCCATAGAAGTTCTAGGTAAGTTATTCAGTATACCTATGGTTATACTTTTTGATACTGGAGCTAGTGAATTTTTTATATCTACTAAGTTAGCATTGAAATTAAAAAGGAAAGCTCAACGAATGGATAAGACATAGACGGTACATTGCGGAAATAATGATGTCCATAAAGTTGATATGTGTCTTTTTGGGGCAGTCCTTGACTTGCCTAGTTTCTCCACAGAAGTTGACCTGTATGTTACCCCTTTATGGTCATATGATGTAATTATAGGTGTTGATTGGTCAGCAGAACATAAGGCGAAGGTCGAATGTTATGAAAAATAGATTTTCTATTTTGATGACCTGTAGAAAACAATAGTCATTCAGGGTGTAAAACATGGGATTGTAGTTAGGAAACTAACAGATATGCAACTAAAAAGGGTTTAAAATAGAGGATACACTTTGTATGCCATAAAAATGTCAAAAATTACCAAGGAAGACAATGAATTTATGGAAAAATATCCGTTGTTAAGAGATTTCAGTGATATATTTCCCAAATAATTACCAGGTCTTCCGCCCAAACGGGAGTTTGACTTTGTAATTGAGATCAAACCAAGAATCGAACCCATATCTAAGGCACCCTATAGAATGACCACCATTGAGTTGGTGGAACTTAAGGCTCAGTTACAATAACTTTTGACCAAAGGGTTGATAAGGCTGAGTGTCTCACCATGGGGAGCGCTGGTAATTTTTGTAAAGAAGAAGGATGGCACGCTTAGAGTGTTCATTGATTACAGAATGTTGAATAAGGAAACCATTAAGAACTGATATCCACTTCCTAGGATTGATGATATGTTCGATAAGATGCGTGGAGCATCAGTTTATTCAAAAATAGATCTTTGATCTGAATATCATCAGCTGAGAATAAAAGAGGAAGACTTTCATAAAACAACTTTTAGAATAAGGTATGGATATTATGAATTCACAGTGTTGCCTTTTGGTTGACGAATGCACATGATGCCTTCATGAATTTTATGAATAATATTTTTCAAGAATACTTGGAAAAATTTTTTCTTGTATTCTTGGATGATATTCTTATATACTCCAAAAATGTTGAAGAGCATCAGGAGCATTTAAAGATAGTACAAGAAATCTTGAGGAAGAGAAAGTTGTATGGTAAGTTGTCTAAATGTTCCTTTTATGATGAAAAAGTGCATTATTTGGGACATGTTATAAGAAAGAACGAGATAGCTGTAGATCCTTCAAATATCGTAGCTATAACTGAGTGGCCTTCGCCCAAGAACGTGCATGAAGTTAGAAGCTTCATGGGCCTAGCAGGGTACTATAGAAAGTTCATTAAGGACTTTTCTAAGATTGTTGCACCAATCACTTCATTACAAAAGAGAGATAAGAAATTTGTTTGGAATGACAAATGTGAATTTGCCTTTAAGATTCTAAAGGATTAGTTAACTACAACACCTATTCTAACTGTACTTTATCCAAATGGGGATTTTACGGTCATAACGGATGCATCTAGAGAGGGTCTTAGAGGTATTCTGTTACAAAATGATCATGTCATAGCATATGAAAGCAGAAAACTCAAGTTAAATGAACAAAATTATGCTCCACATGACCTAGAGCTCCCTGCCAATCATTCATGCACTTCAAATGTGGAGGAACTACCTTCTTGGTAAGCCTTTTGAGCTAAAAAATGACCATCTGGGGTTGAAGTATATTTTTAATCAACCAAACCTAAATGCAAGACATCGAAGATGGTTAGAATTTCTATGTCAATATGATTTTGATATAAGCTATATTAAAGGCAAGGAAACTAGGGTGGCAGATGCTCTGAGTCGTAGAAAGCACATTTCTACTCTTATAACATTAAGAACTCAGTTTAAAGATGAGGTGAAAAGTGTCATGGATTCCGACTCTTATTTTCAGCAAGTTAAAACAACACTTGTTGTAGATCCGAAAGATGTAAAGTATAAAGGTTTTCATTTTGACAATGAAGGAATTTTGAGGTTTGAAAACAGGGTATATATACCCTTGGCAAATGATTTAAGAAATTATTAGCTGAATTTCATAATTCACCTTTTTCTGGACACCCTGGCATTACGAAAAATGCTTGCTGATATAAAGCAGCAATATTTCTGGAAGGGAATGAAACAGGATGTCATGGAATTTGTGACACACTGCTTGGAATGTCAGCGGTGTTAAGGCAGAACATATGCATCCCACCGGATTACTATACCCCCATAGTATTCTGCAGTACAAATGGCAAGTGATAACTATGGATTTCGTTCAAGGATTACCTATGTCTAGGAATAAAACATGATCTCATCTTGGTTGTTGTTGACAAACTAACCAGTAGTGGCACACTTTATTGCTGGGTAATATAAAAGATGATTCACCAGTGTTAGCAAGAAGGTTTGTACATGAGATTTTTAGGTTACATGGAATACCCAAATTGATCATTATCGGACAGAGATCTGAGAATGACATCAAGATTATGGAAAACGCTTAATGTGGCCTTGGGAACTAAATTAAATTTCAGTTCTGCATATCATCTGGAAATGGATGGACAGACTGAAAGAGTCAATTAAGTTTTAGAGGATATGTTAAGAATGTATTGCATGAACCAGCAGTATAAATGGGAGGAGTACTTGCCGCTGGTTGAATTTTCTTATAATAATACATACCACACCTCTTTAAAGATGGGCATCTTTCGAAGCATTGTATGGAAGAAAATGTAGAACCCCTGTTAGCTAGGCCAGCATAGAGGATAGAGAGATAACTGGGCTAGAGATCCTTACAGAAATGGAACAAAAAATCAAAATGATTCGTGAATATTTAAAGGATGCTGCCAACAGGAAAAAGAGTTATGCAGAATTAAACCGGGTTGATAGGAATTATAAACTTGGTGAGAAGGTCTTTCTTCGAGTTAAGCTGAAAAAGAGTTCTATAACTTTTGGCAAGGCTACCAAGTTATCACCTCATTATGTGGGACCTTTTGAAAATGTTGAAATAATCAACCCTGTAGCTTATCGTTTAGCTTTACCTCCTGCTTTATCAAGAATGCATGATGTTTTCCATATTTCTTTTCTTAAGAAATACATGTCAGATTTATCACATGTGCTGAATTGGGATTCCTCGCAGGTCCAAGACCCCGAAATAATCATGGTTAAGCCCATTCAAGTGCTGGGAACTCGCTAGTTGCACTTCAAAAATTGTGAAGTGGATCAATGTAAGGTCCAGTGGGACCAATTTAGCGAAGAAAGTGTAACTTGGGAGAACCTTGAAGAAATGAGATCTGCTTTTCCATACTTGTTTGATCAAAATTAAGTTTAAAAAACTGATAATTCTGCCAAACTTGGGCAGTTACTAAACTATTTGATGGTTATTTTAAAATACTTTTTTGAAGAATTAAATTTGTTTTTGTTATAAACATGTGAATGGAAGGACGATAACTGAATTTTGTCCTAGAACTCTATGATTTGGATAATTTGATCATTGGGACGATGATTCTTTTAAGAAGGGAGGCATGTAACGTCTTGATCTTGGCAGTTACTATTATAACTTCTTTTTGTGATGCTGCAACTGTGGAAATGAGAATTGTCATGTGCAGGTGTACCCTTTAATCTTGAAAATCATGTATTACTGTTCTGAACCCTTGCATACTGTAACTTTGTTTACTTGGGACTGAGGTCATTATAACTTGTGTTTGCAAAGTTGTGAACCTGCAGAATTGCTTTTGTACTTGATGAACTCATAATTAAGTGACAACACACCTTGAATCAATTCCATTGATCCAAGGTATGCTTCAACCTTCTTTATTGTCGTCTTGTCGGTTGACTTTCCAATAAAGTAAAGTCTAGAACCGAGCTAGAGATTGTGGTAAATTTTAAAGGACCTGGTTATAGGTATACTTACTTGGCATCATGTTGCCAATGGTAAGGTTTGATCTCCAGGATACATATGAGTTGTAACACCGGAAAGCGTAAGATAGAAGAAGGTTTGATACAAAGATATCAAGGCATATATTTAGCATTGGACGGAATGTCCTGCACTATACTGGTTTTAAGCCTCAGGCGGTAAAATCTACTAGGAACTTGTTGTGGAATGGATAAGGGTTATGTGTTAACCTATGAAATAATATTATATCCTACATGGATTTTAATTTAAAAAGGGTTTGTAAACTAACCTAAGGTGGATCCTATGGACCTACGACCTAGAAGGAAACCTAACTAATTAAATTGTGACCTAAACTATTGCTAGTCCTAAAAGGGGCCTATGGATACATGTCAAGTGGGAGGATAAGGGGGAAGGTTTAAACTTAAATGAAGGACTTTAATTGCAGTCCTTGTAGTTTTAAGCGCTAAGTTTGGCGGAGCAAAGAAGTTAGAGGCTTCTAACTAACAATACCACTAAATTTGAATTACATGTAAATTTATAAGAAAGAACTCGCCAAATCTGAGTCAGAAGTGGCATGGAGAAAGAGGGAGAAAATGCATTCAATGCATTTATTGGCCTTGGTTTTGGCAACCAGCCGCCTAGGAAAGAGGAAAGAGGATTTTTTGTGAGCTATTGTTATTCATTTGGGTTTCAGGTTTTCTCTCTCTGCATTTTGTTGTTCTTTTGAGCCTGCAAGTTTGTTTTCTAGCCATTGTTGTTTTGACCACCTCCGAGTGGTTTCTGGGCCTGTGGAAACGTGGAAGCAGTTGAGAGAACTGGTGAATAACGTTGTTTGGAGGGAAGAAACTCTGGAGAAGCTCGGCTGTGACCTTCCTCGAGCTAACAAGAAGTTATACAGGCATGTTAGGCTCTTTTCTTTAAATAGTTTTTCTCTTTATTAAGCGTCTTCATTAAAAGAACTCTGTTCTTATAAATGTGTGTTCTTATGAAAATATGTTGATATGTTTAGATGTGATCTTTTGCTTGAGTTGTCGTTTGAAAACAGATGCGATTTGGGTATTTTCTTAATGCATACATGAGTAAATGGGTGATCTTTGTTGAAATAGTAACTGAACATGGATTTCGTCTCTGCTGTTTTGATTTCGAAAGTGATGGGTATACGGGTTTTGTTGTCTTTTGTGGGTTTGGAACTCGCTGAAAGCGACAGTGATGTGTATACTGTTTTCTGAGTTTTGTGTGTGCTCAAAGGATATGGAATCCTGTGTGAATGCTTTGACAGGACTTTTTGCGCGAACTGTTCTTCCTTGCGGTATTACAGTGTATGGTGATGTGAATTCTTTTAGGAACAATAGATTTATCGTATCGTCTTTACATTTTCCTGATCTAAAATGATACAATGTTCCTCTTATTTTGTTTTCGGTACCCATGAATGATTGTTGGGAAATAAATTCTTATCGAACATGGAGTAGAGTAACTTGGTTATCTGATGGATTGGGTAGAGTGTATAGTTTTTATTTCTTCTTGAACTCAATAATGTATATATATATATATAATCTTCGGATTTAAACTTCTTCATTGTTTTCACTGAATCTGAACCTGAGTAGATCCCTTACTCTTGTGATTGGAAAATGATTTCTTTATTTATTTCCAGTGAAATCAAGATCATGTTGCCTTGCTGTATACTCTTACTCGTTTTATACCTGGATAGATGTGTCTGTTTTCAGTGTATATAACTAATGGAAACGGTTGTAATTGAAATTTCTGTTATTATTGTTACTTGCGGTTCAGATGCAAAATGAATTCTTGAATACTTTCCTTGAATAGTAGTTAGTAAGCTATTAAGACTGTAACAATCTAGCATGGGAAGAATTACCCTACTGATAACAGGCCTGCACGTCATAGTTTGATGTTCGGCTATGTATTGGGAAGAAGTAATGTGAATCTCCTTCCTTCATTCGATTATTGACTTTTAATTGCTCTCTCTTCTTGACTGTTATCTCTGGTTGTTATCTCTTCTTGCATAAGATCGACCAGTTCGGTTGTGATTAAATGAAAGGGATTATTGAATAGGTAACTAGAAGTAATACTTCTTTTCTTTTCTTATCCTATTTAACGTTATGTTATAGGAAATTGATTAAACTTACTATTGCCTCCGGGTGTAAGCGATTGCATTTTATCTACTATTTTTCCTCTCTGAATTGGATGAGTACTATGTTGTTGTGGAATTCTGAAAAGTGACATAGGTTGTTGTCATGGTGTATGATTGCCTTTCTCTTCTGCATTTGAAGTGGTTGAAATCAAGTGAGTAGTATAAGGTGTGAAGTTCTGTTTAAATTTCTAGTCAATTCATTTTATGAATCCCATTTTCAATGATGGAGTGGAATTGACAGTGAATGCATTCGAACAGTAATATCTATATTTTTGTTCTTACAAATGCTTCTAATATGAGATTATTTAGAGAAAATATTCCTTGTAATATTTGCCTAAATCTAGAATGAACTCTTTTTGTTTTTGAAGGAAGCAGTAAGAAAATGGGGATATATCATTGCGTGTTTGTTGTAATTACTTTTGAGGAGTTGTTAGTTATAGTAATGTCTGATTTTGAAGCTACTTATCAAGACTTGGTTGTTTAAATTGTTCATCCTTATCGATACTTAACTCTTACGTGATGCCCATCTCATTTACGAGACGTTTCATAAAAGCAGAGTTCTTTTATTGAGACAGTTAGTCAAGAGCACTTCATTTTAATGATAAGTGCTTAACATGCTCAGTTCGATGAACTGACCTGTGCTAGTAAAATTTTGCAGATGGATTCTATGGGTAATAATGAAGACATGTTGTTTTATGATGCTTCTTCTGATTAACTAAAGGATGGATATTTTCTGAGATTTTATTATTCTTCTCGAAGGAAATGGAAAAAGGAAAAGTTGTATTCTTCTTTCTTTTTGAGTTATCAATGCTGATTGGCATGATTGAAGTCCGGCTGTTTGGACTTGTAAAATGTGTAAATTTTACCTTGAGGAATGAGAGAAGGGAATGGTGTGTTATTTTAAGTGTTGTACCATTATTGAATTGTTGAAATATAATCGAGAACATACTCTTATTCATTGAATTTGTACTTATTCAAATGATGGCTGTTAGATTTAAAAGGACATAACGTCTATTCTTCACTTGAATACAACTTTTAAGTTGGAATGTGCAATTGCTTAATACTTAGGTCAATATGGGCTTTTAAATTGACATTAGTAAAAGAGTAAGATACATATGAACTCTTGTATAAATGAAAAATGGAATTGGATTCTAAACTAATGAATACTAAGGAAAGGACAAATGAATTATGTATCTAGATTTCGTTAATACTCCTTGGGGTGCCTTACCCAAAGGATATTCGGAAGGAGGAATCATATCTCCTCTTAACAGACCTTAAGCTAAAGTAAGGTAATTGTAAATAAATGAATACATTCATTTGGGAAATAGACCTCATTCAAATGACGTCTAATATAAAGGGAACCTGAATTTAAAATCAGTTGCAAATGAACTTGATTAAGCTTAGTAAGTTAATCTTACTTCGTTAAGCTGTAGTGGACTGTAAGTATGAAGCTTTAATTAATGAACTAAGAAAGGAATATGCAATCCTTCGGTAAGGAGGAGTGAATGCATATTAAGCTACGAGACAATTCAAGTCATTCCTAACTATGCAACTGTAATGAACTATGAGGTTAGAGGATCAACAAGGTTGCTGAAACTTATTCTTAATAATATTAAAGATAAGAATCTAATCAAACCTTTGGCTGCTGAATATATAACCCTGGGTGGGAGGATTCCACAGGATGTTGGTACATGCCAGCTGCAATAAGGTGTCTTCATGAAGGCTGGGCCTTCATGACGACACAATGTTGCAGCTGACATGTTGCAACACCCTTCTGAATCGAATCGTCTAGGTTTACATATGCTTGGACTTGGCCTCAGTTTTACTTTGGACCAAGTTAGGAATATGACCTTGTATACGGAGTGACTCGCAAGACTAAAGGTAACTAGACACACGCAGTCGACTAGGGTCAACGAGGTATGTCTGTGCACCTTTAGTCATCATGAGTGCCTCTATATACTCCTTCATATTGCTATCTTGGGTTAAAGTTCAACCTTGGACAAGAGGACTGACAAAAGTCAGAAAAGACCATTCTAGGTAACAGATGAAGTGGGGTGAAGGACATATTCCATTGACGAGTATGCTGTCTAGGAATATGATCATGCTAAGCATGTGAGAATCTTTGGCCAAAGTATCGCAAGCTGCTGATTGCGTTGTCCTAAATCACCTAGTTTAAGAAGCAGGATTTCAGATGAATATCGGTAACAGATATTTAGACAGGCCTCTTAAATGGAGCACTTCAATAACCGAAAAGGTAAAGGGAACCAAGTATACTTAGTATACAATGCATGGATTAACATGAAGGATCGGTAAGTAGCTGAGTCATGAAATGAGAGATCGATGAAACTCTGAGCCATGAAATGGGAGATCGGTAGTTCTTTGAGTCATTACAGCAACATATGGTTATCTATTATATGATTGAATGGCATGGAATGTGTGTTCCATATTATGAATATGTGAACAGAGAACATTGGTTTTAAAAGCATTGTGTGTTCTAAATTACATCATTTAGAACAAAGAACAATTATTAAAACTTGAACATGTGTTCTGAATTACGTAATTTAGAGCAGAGAACGTTATCAAAAAAAAAGAAAAATTCCTTGTTCTAATGTCTTAAAATGGGATTGGTTCATTTCAGGTTTCGGGTTTTGGCAAACACGAAGCATATTGCATACAAAGTACATGTTTCCATGCAATGAAAACCTGAAAATCTCTTGAAAAGGAAAATTTTAAGAGATCTTTCCAAAATTTTACTATGGTTATCTCAATTTTAGATAAAATCACTATAATGAGATAACACATCCATAAAATAAATCATTCCGTGAAAGGTAGTTAAGTTAAATAGCCGATCGATGTTAGGAAGGCATAAGTCATCTTTACGAAAAGCAAGATTCAAATATCGAAATCCAGTACAAATGGGGAGCTTTCTAGAGGATTTGGTAATTGGTACGATATTCAAAACCCATTATGGGTAGGTGATAGGTTTGATGAAGTTATAAAAAAATACGTTTTTGCTCTTTTTTGACAAGGAGGGTAATGTGAGGATGCATGTGATGCAGTTTTTTGTTAATAGGTTTGACATCAGAGATGGTGACGATGTTACAGACGACGACTGAAGGATTGAGCCTGAAATATTGGCGTACGACCATGCAAAGGCATGACTATTCTTATATAATAAGAAGGTAAAGGCTTCAATATTTTTTTGATCAAGATATTAGACAACCTTGAGGATGTGGAGATCTTGTGGAGTCCCTACGTCAATATCGATGGTTGATTCATTGATAAGGGGTAGATGTGTTAGGAGGTAAAGAATTATAAAGATGAGAATATCCTACCCCCATGTATGAAAAGGATGGAGTCATCATCGGTGCACTGAAGGAAGTAAATGGTAGGGGAATCCTCCTCTATCCTCTCAGGGTATTTTAGAGGAAATGACCAAGTCTCACCTTCAAATTGATAGGTGACCGGTCTCACAAAAATGTTGAAGATTAAAAAATTCAAGGGGAAGAGACACGATGTCATCCACATCCATGGGATGATCAGATGTGGAAGGAGATGATGGTTCGATGTTGATGGAGGATGTGGATGAAGCATGCGTGGGAGATGCGATCAGATGCTATTTGAATTCCAAGTCAAACTTCTCATGGGGTTTATAGGATTGGTCAAAAAAATATGATGGATTCCTTTCTCGTAACGTCTAAGACTAAATCTCTTCCACACACAACGTTGGATATAGGTATAAGTGAAGGATTTTTTATAAAGCAAATCAAAGCCATTAATGTATGGCTTGGTGTGGGGTTGGTCATACATATGAGAAGAAGGGTAATCAATGCCACAATAGACAATATTGGTTTTTATATGGGGTGGGTTGATGGAAATGAGATTCCAACATTAGATTGATTCATAGGAGCCTTGTAGGGTCTACCGTGTCGATTGAGAGAAGGAAGAGAATTAAGAGGGAGGAGTTGATACTCCCCCAGTGAGACATATTGCATCACATTATAAAGAGATTCATCATGAGTTAACGTGAACACAAGTACGAAAGAACTCGTGGATCATTAAAAAAAAGTCTTTTTTATGGATGATCACGTCATTTGGATGATAGGTCATATGACATAATTTGAATGGAGGAAGGTCGGTATGGTGAGTATGTATCTTCTCCTCATGTTCATACTTGATACAATGATGAAAGGTATATGGGAAAATGCATGGCATGAATCCATGGGTGTCTAAAAAAGAGATTAAACTGGAACTTTCCCTCTATAATGTATAAAAGTTCATGAAGGAGTTTTTAACCAATGTGATTAGGGAGGATAAATGTTCCTAAGGTAGGATAAACACCGTCATTAAAGGCTCAAAGGACCACGGGTGATTAGGGGACAAGGTTTTTGGGAAGCTTAAATCTGTTGAAGGTATGGGATGTATTATCACCAAATCACTGCATCCTCTGAATGGCTAAGTGATGGATAAGGAATTCAGTTTGATTGGGTAAAATTAGATCACCTCTCAAGCGGTGGGACTTGTAACTTGAGGTGAACATCCAGAGAAGGCTAGATTCCTCTTCCAAAACTAAGTAGAACACTACATATAATGCAATAAAATAGCTAACTAGACCTTTACTAACATTTTTAGGGGATTAGGGAGATATATTTGCAAGAAATAAAACCTGCACTAGGAAGTGGTGATGCACCAAGAAAGGGTTTTGCTAGACAAGATTTCTTTCTTCCAGTGAAGAAGGATAAACAAGCACCACAACCCAACTGCATACAGAACTTCACTCTCGGATAAGCAAAAAATTCCCAAAACTTGCAATGGAAACTTAAAATTTCACAAAAAACGTGCAAGCATTAGAAATGCAAAACGAAGTAACAAAAATGATGAAAGGACCAATAATTAGTCATAGAACACAATTTCTATTACTTTAATCACATGCACAATGCATCATTACATTAGGAAGAGGCAATGGTTACCATTACAATATTTGGAAGAAAGGCTTGAAAGTTCCCAAAATCCACAACTTAGCTTGTGAAAAGAGAGAGGAATTTGAAAATGTCTAACTCTTTGAAATGAGTTCCTCATTTACATTTATAGAAAATCCAAGCTATGAGAGGAGAGAGGAGAAATCCTAAATCTTAGGCATGAATATAACACATGATTGCTCTCATGCTTAATTACATCATTAATTGCATTTGAAAAATATTCACCCATCATGCCCCCCATAAATTCAAAAAAATGAATTTATCCACTATTTTATTAAAAATAATATTTTAAACAAAATTTCGAAGTATCCTATCCTTTAATGGAAACCATGAGTTTATTTTTTCTTTAATGTTGTCTTGACAAGTGGATCACCAACCATCTCACTTAGCTGACTTGCGAGCTTATCCTTATTCCCGCCTCTTCCTTATATAACGAGCTATCCACTTTTATTATTACTGTCCTTCGCATTTGTATTGGCACCTTTCTTTAGTTTTGTCAGCCACATTGGCTGAACTCCAAAAGCCTTACCAAAAAATTTTCCTCGACTTTCCTTAATGGATCCTTAAAAATATCCCACCTTGTATTCAACTCCACGCAGCCTTAACCCCGAACTCCCCATCCCGCGTTGACCGGGTCTCCACCTACTTCCACGCGCCATCGCATTAACTTGGTGGAAAAATTGGTCGAGCCCGAGCGCCTTGGCTCTTAACTCGGATTTAACTCGTCGTGTTTCATTACCTGATCTGGACGTGACACCACAAACCTCGTCGCCACATGCACATTTTGACCCACTTTCTATCGAACTTCAAAAAACCGAGAAGAGCTCAGAAAATAGATTGGAACAATCGTACCACGTACACCCACCAAATGCGTTAGCTCACTCCAGAGAGCGTGTGAGTTAGCCAACTCGGAAATAAATCCTTGTTTTCCTCATATATCTTTCTACATTGGCTATTTAGGATTGCGATTCCGACCACTATTTGTCCCACGTCGAGCTACTCACCCTGGTTTCCACAACACAAAAAACAGCAAGTCCGTAGTGGTGTATTTTAGGAATTAGGAGGCCAATTGACCCGTGCACCAACTAGGCGAATTGGTTCCAGATTCCAACTTTTCCACCTACTCATAGAATAACTTAGCTCTCTGTGCAATGAAATCGTCTTTCTCGTAGAATTGGCCCTGATCTCGATCTTCCCCTAAGTCATCTCTTTCACACCTTGTCGTGTCGAGCTCCTCGTACTAACGTGTCGGCCTCCAACCGAGCCGTTATCCACCATTTTATCATCGAGCTCATCTCCGAAATTAACTCTGAATTCTCTTTTATCGAATAATGCTGAGTTTGAAACTAAGCCATTCACTTGGCTTAATATGAGCACGCTCCATTTGGTATCCCCATGAAATCTAATTCACCATGCTCAAACATGAATCACTAACATCCTCCATTTCTTGAGTCAGGCCAGATATTCGTTATCTTCAATCCTTAAAACATCTCTCTCTTCGAGCTTAGTCACCACGCTCACCTTCATTATTTCTGAGTGTTTTACATACTTCTCATCGGGATCCCGATACCAACTTAGACCTGTTGTATATACCTCCCCCCGGGGAAATATAGACAAATAGGAGAATATGGAAATTAAAGAAACTCAAAGCCCAATATTTGTTGCATCACCGACAGTCAAGGCGCAGGTTGGGGGCGCACAACACAGAGTGTCGACATGACAAAATTTGCGCCCAAGGCGTAGGTTGGGGGCGCACAACACAGAGTGTCGACATGACAAAATTCGCGCCCAAGGCGTAGGTTGGGGGCACACAACAGGAAATGTCGACATGAAAATTTTAGCGCCTATGGCGCACGTAAGAGTATGTCGACATAAGGATGGATGCGCCGAGGCACATCTTTAGGAGGCGCAACATTTTGAGCATTGACACCCCGACAGAAAGCAAACCCTGAAGTAGATATTCAAATGGCCATAACTTTTCATAGGGAGCTCGGATTCATGCAAGGTTGGACTTTTCGGAAATCTTACGAGGTCCTCTGTCCAACTACGATTGGATATCTTTAATTGGGTGAGAACAAGTTCTTCAAAAATGTAAAATACAATTCACCATTTTTTGGGTTTGCTAAGGTTCTCACCTACCGCCATAATGAGATGAATTAAATGCAACCTAGAGGTGGTTGGGGTAGATTTGGAATTCCTCTCTCTTTTATCTCTCGTTCTTCCTATAAATTGTAAGGAGGGGATTCTTTCTAAAGGTTGGACATTCTTGTTTTTCCCCTCCCTTCTTCTCTTTGGCAGGTAAATTTGTGGAGTTCAAACCTCCCATCTAAA
This sequence comes from Taxus chinensis, assembly GCA_019776745.2. Taxonomy (NCBI): domain Eukaryota; kingdom Viridiplantae; phylum Streptophyta; class Pinopsida; order Cupressales; family Taxaceae; genus Taxus; species Taxus chinensis. The sequence continues at coordinate 762,872,559 of CM034150.1, read as the reverse complement.
ATTGTAATGCAAGTTTACCTCTTGGCATTTTGGTAGTGTATTGTATCAATCTTTGGAGAAAATAATGCATGTCTGTGGATGATTCTCAACCCTCTCTGTGTTCATTTTCATCCTCCTAATCTTTCACTGCAAAGCTGGTTATCTGTGCATGATCTTGCATCCAATTTTAATGGTTTGTGTTTATTGGCAAGACAAATGTTTCTTCATTCCTCGGTGCATCACGTTTGTTAGTTTAGGTTTATTTTTATGCATCTTCTTACCCTGTCTCCTTAGCAAGTTAGATTAGGTTTTTTGAGTAAACCCTCTGCATTTTTATGTGTGCATCTGAATAGAGGAATAGGAACCAACCTTCATCCGGAGAGATTTCCTGATTCACAAGGTCCCACACTTGGGAAAAGCTCCATGTTATGCAATCGCACTGAGAGTCTCAACCCATCGAGTTACAGACAGTCAGGGGTGCTGTGATTTGCCATCAACAAGACCATCTTCCCAAACGCAACCTCCATCTTCCCGAGCTCAGCACAACTTGATATCGTGCTTGCAAGTTACTGAGTCCCACCACACACTTTTTCCATGAGTTGAGATCGATGTTTGAGCTCAAATCATCACCCTCCTTTACCTGATCTTCTCGGCTGAGTTTCTTGACCAATCATCGACACCAACCCGTCAGGACACTAAGTTTCACTTTGTTCACTCCAAACTCCTAAGATCGGTTCTGAGCCATTTCATTTTGAGCCCATTTGTCTGCGTTATATCCTTTTCAAGCCCACAAGTTATCTAGTTGAATCATCCATTTTTGAGCTCCAAAAAGCATCATCTCGAGCTCCCTCGGCATGACTAGAATCCATCTTGAACTCATTGCAATGGAAATAGCTTAAATACTGCAAAATGCCTCACCCTAGCTATTCAAAGATCCCTGAAAGCTTGTCCAAGCTAAGCCTTGAACATGTTTAGCTCCATACAGCGAGCCATGCTACCACCAAATCACTTTAAGCCTATGTTGAGCCTCTACAACCTAGTTCATTTTTGTGCTTATGTGATCACCTTCACAACTCTCCTCACTCATTCTATTTGCACCAAGCCTGTATCTCACCTTAACATTACCTTCTAATGGCTCACCAAACCATGTCTTCCAGAGCCAATTATACACTCTTGCACCCAATTGATCCATGTGATTGCTCCTTCTTAGCATTTCCGCTCTTGTGAATACCTTTGTGAGCTTGAACCACAAAAACTCACTCATGATTCCTCCTCCACCAAAGTTATATTTTCCTTGTACTTGACTTGGATTCAATGTCTGGGCAACTCGTTGCATAGTTCCACTGAACTGATGAAGGGCTCGACTTCAAACTCCAACCTAGCTCATTATCACTTCGACACAAACTCGACATTGGATTTGTCTCCAAAATGAGTTGAAACTCATTAGCTTGTCCCATACACCATTTAGCTCAACCAAACTATTTGGAGGGAAATCCTTCTAATGCATCATGAGCTCATCGAGCTGCTTTGACTCCGAAATTGATTCTTTAGTTGTATTTAGACTGTTAGGTTTACCCTTGAAATCAGAGGGTCATGGAGACCTAGCAAGACTCCTATAACATAAATTATCAATTTTGATATTTTTTTGCTCACTACGGATAGAAGTGGATCCACCGGCGACAATTTCCAACTTAGGCAACCTTGGAACCTCCAAGACCCGAAAAGGGGAAGAATAAATCAAGATGACTATGAAACTACCTGAAACGCCATGAACACTTCCTAAACACAAAAATTACCTAAAGAGACCGAGAATGCATCATGAAGACCTTTTCCGGTCCTAGGGTCCTATGTACCCATGTTGTCCAATTTTACCCCAATGGGAAAAATTGGATAATTATTTTTGGTGACCTCTTAGGAATGCTTGCCTGCTAAGCACAAGTCCAATAGCCTTAAACCATCCATTGGGCATGGAGTAAATGTTGGCATATGAAATTTTTCTGATCCTCTGTGACATATATTGAAATCTCCTTGAATCACTACTAATCCTGGATATGATGGTAATGGTAAATAGGAAGTACATTGAATTTGATGATTACTTGGCATTCATACCACATTGCATAATTTTGAATGAAGTATCTTTTGAATTGGGGACATCATTACACTCTTATTAAGACTTCAAACCTTTCCTTCTCCTGAAAAACTTCCAACTTCGATACACTGTGCAAGAGCAACGCGAAACACAACACACACAACAACGAGGAAAACAAAAAAACAATAATGGAGCACAACATAACAAATAATGTGCAAAGAACTTAGAGGAAAATACCTAACTAAAATTTACAGGGGGTGGAAAGCTCTCAAAAAAAAGCTTTGAGATGTATCCCATTCACATGAATGGGCATTTCTTATCCATTGAGCCTAGATAGACGAAATGAATTCAGCTCCTTGAAACTTGTGATAATGTATGGTCCATTCCAGAGAGCATAAAACTTAGCGTGCATGCCAAGTTTGGATTTTTCTACATCCCATTTGAGGAATAAATCTCCCTCTTTAAAATGTGTGTTGGATGCCTTCTTGTCAAAATATTTCTTAACCTAAGCTTGATGTTTCTCCAAAGTCTTCATAGCCTTGTTCCGCACTTCTTCTAACTCCATGAGCTCAAAAAACCTGATTGTCATAGGATCACTCTCCATAACCTCAAGTTTATGTTCCAACTCTAAAGAAGATAATTCTAAGCATAGTGGAAGTTTTTCTTCTCTTCCATATAACAACATGAAAGGATAATTTCTAATGGCCCTTTTAGGTGTGATCTGATTTTCCCATAAAGAAGTCTTAAGCTGTGTGTGCCAAGTCCTCGTGTTGGTTTCCATTGTGCGCTTGATAATACTTATGAGGTTCTTGTTGCTAGAATCAGCCAACCCATTCCCTTATGGATATTAATTAGATGAAGTCTTGAGATAAAATCCATTCTTAATAGCCTATTCATTCAACTTCAAACCAAGAAAATCCATCATGTTATCTGAAATGAATGTAAATGGGACACAAAACCTTGTCATTATGCTTTCTAGGAAATCAAGAACAAATTTTTCATTACCCTCCTTTAATTCTACCACCTCTATCCATCGAGTAAAATAATTCATTGTGTTAAGGACCCATTTATTTCCATCACTAGATTATGGATTGATCATTCCGATGAAATCAAACCCCCATTGAACAAAGGGTTAATCAACTTGAATTGGTTGGAGGGGAAGATCCGAAAACTTCTAATTTCACGTGAAAAAGGTGCATTACTTGCAATTATTTACCCAGAGATGAGAATCCTTGAATAAATCCAGCCAATAGTTGTCAACCCTCATGATTTTTGTAGCAGTTGTTCATGCAGAGTAATGCCCTCCCGATAGACCATTGTGAAACTCTTCCAGTATCTTACTTGTTTTGGCCCTATGCACCGAAGGAGAACAATATTCAAATCCATTTGAAAGAGAACATTATCTACCAGAACATAAGGAATAGACTGAAGATGAAAGTGATGTCTTTTATTCCAATCCATGTCAACATGGTATGTTCATGAGAGAAGGAAAGCCTTCATATTGAATAATAAGTGAACATGATCATCTCCTACATCATTATTTAGAAGCATCACATCCTCATCACCTTTCGATTCCAAATCTACAGAAATCTATTGACAAAAACCTTTACCTCTGACTAGCTTGGTAACCTTGATGTGTATGTCATACACCATCACCTTCGTAATCTACCCAACATGTTTCTCATTCATGTCTTTATTCAGCAAAAAATTCTTAATGCCTGGATGAGACACCATTAAATGGATCCTATTATTGGAAAACATGTGCTTGAACTTTTTCAAAGCCCGACTAGTAGAAAAAATTTACTTTTCAACAAATGAATATTTGATCTCATAGTATTTTAGAGACTGGCTGAAGAAAGCAATTGGTTGTTCCATCAAATCATCATTCTGTTGAGTGAGGATCCCAGAAACACTCTCTTGACCTGCAAAAACATAGAGAATACAATCCTTATCAAATCTTGGATTACCAATGTAGGCGCTTGAGAAATGGATGTCTTAATGGCTTCAGATCTTTCCTTTCCTTCCTTTTTCCATGAAAAGGGCATATTTTTCTTCAACATAGTTGTTAATGGTTTAGCCAAGGATGTGAATTGAGGAATGAATCTCCACAAAATTTTTATCATTCCTAAAAAACTCTAAAGATATTTTTTGTGACTTGGAAGAGATAGGGATAAAATCGAATGAATCCTATCCAAATCAATAGAAATTCCTTCTGCTGAAACCACATGCCCCAGAAACTTTCCCTTGTACACTGACAAAAATTCATTTCTTCGGATTGAGTGAAACCCCAAACTCTCTGTATCTCCTAAAAACCTTTCTTAGATGTGCAATGTGATCTTCTGCATTCTTGGAGTACACAGTTATATCGTCAATATATACCAAGATAATGTCATTTATTAACCCTTTAAATGTTATGTCCATAGCTCATTGGAAAGTAGCTCTGACATTAGATAATTCAAATGGCATCTTGTTATATGTGTATGTGCCCCACTTGGTAGAGAAAACTGTCTTGAATTGATAAAATTCTTTGACCAGAATCTGATTGTAACCCAAGTATCCATCAAGAATAGAAAACCTTTGCATTCTTGCCACCATTTCAAGGATTTTCTCCCTTAACGGAAGGGGATAATGTTCCTTTAATGAAGCCCAGTTCAAATACCTGAAGTCCACACATAACTAAATATATCCATTTTTATTTCTCACAGGAACTAGGTTGTCTACCCAAGAGGAATGCTTGATTGGAAAAATAATGTAAGCCTCAATAAACTTTGTCAGCTCCTTTCTCATCAGTGGCTCCATTTTGGGATTAACTGGAATTTGTTTTTGTCGAAACGACTTAACATTAGGATCAAGTTCGATGGTATTTTGTGACTAAACATGGGTCAAAGCCATGCATATATTTATAACTCTATGCAAAAACATCATTATATTCTTGACAAAATTTTACAAAATCCTTTTTGTCCTCTGGGGTACACACTTTTCCAATCTTTGGGAACTTTTCATTTATTACCTCAACTTCTTAGAAATTTTCCTCTTTGACTACCATGTTATCACTTTATCTTCTAACCTGCTCATCTGAATTAAAGATGGACTCAAGAGTAAGTAAGACTTTTGGTACCTTATTTCTTTTCAATTGTATAATCTAGTCACCATATGCTTCTTGTAACTTAACCTGATCCTTCCCAGTAAACTCCACTTCCTCTTGTAGGAAAATAATGATTTATTTGTCATTATCAAAAACTTGCCAACTACCCATGCATTATCAGGAACTATAAGTCAAATGACCATTTTAACCCGTTTTCACTCTTCTTTCATGATATTAACAGGTACATCGTATTGTGAGATAACCGTAGTAAGCCTATCAACATCTTGATTTTGATTTCTAAGAACCACGTGGATCCTAAAAGCCCCAAAATATTCAATTAAATCCTAAAAACAGTTCTTTTAAGACCTTAAAAGATCATTTTTGTATGCTCTCTGCACTTTTACTTGATGTAAAACTAATTCATTATTACCAAAAATAGTCAAGGATTTGATTCCCTTCTTTTGAGCCTACTCAATTCCTTGCACAAGAGCTTCATACTCAGAAATGTTGTTGGTGCAGCTAAATTGTAGTCGAAAAGATAAGAAGTACTTATCTCTTTTAAGATAAATTAACATGAAACCAGAACCTAATCTGTTCTTACTCCTCGAGCCATAAAAAATAGTTTCCAAAGTCCTTCAAAGTTGTTTTGGGTTTTAACAAGTTGTGGTATGACTGCATCTTCTTCGTGAATACAATATGTACCCAAACCTGTTTCTTCTAAAAGTAGAAAACCAACTTCTTCTTCTGCTAATGCCTTAGCATAGGGATCATATTTATAATTCCCACTTACCTCATCCAACATAGTATGAGGGGCCTCTTCCAAAAGAGTGGTTATTTCATGATCAACATCTTCTTCCTCTAGATCATGAATGGTATAATTCCCATTTATAGGACTAGTAGTATAGGGCTGCACATGATTATGAAAAATTGGTTCTTCCCTTATAGTCACTTTAGTTCCATATCAAGTCCTAAGGATCATATGTGACCAATCAGCTGATAGGTAATCACCAATCTTGTTAGTGAAATATTGTGATAGGCAAATAAAAAAAAGAGGATAGGAATATAGAGTCCTTTGATGATTCCAACGGTCTAAACTATTGTACCATCCAAATAAACAACTCCTTTGGAGACTGGTGTATATTTTATTCCTAACAAGTCTACAATTTTCTTGAGCATGACTGAACTGCTGTCACTAGAATTGATCATGAAATTATGTACCAAATGATCACCAATGATAAGAGAAATATAAAATGGTGGCAGATTATTCACCTTGGGAATAATTTTCTTTTTTGTTTGACACAAATTTTTGGTATTTGCTTCCCCACAACCCGATGCTTCATTAGTTATACCGAAAGTTTTCAGATCCTCTTGCAAAAGGTTTCTTTGAGAAGGAATTGAGAGTGCTTCCCACATGGTAACACTCAGGTTGGTCTTCTTCATCTGTTCTACAATACCGAAGGGAATTTCTCCTACTTTGCTGAGACTTCTTTGGGCATTATAATCCTCTTTTGGAAAGTACTTGTTGGGTTTTTTTAATGCAGGAATAACCTTATTTCCTTATGGCATGAATAGCCTAAGTTTCTGTTTACTTTTTTCTCTTGACTTTTTTGGCAACCATTACTTGTTGCCGAGGTTGTGAAGTGGATGCTTGATCAAATTTGCAAGACATGGGTTCCATTTCCCTATTTTTGGAGTGAGTATTTGCTACCACTGATGAAACAATATGTATTTAACCTACAAAAATCTTTCACTTTCTGATTTAAAAAAGTAGTTTCCTCATGTGCTTGTAATTGATCTACTGCTTCCTACGTAGATGAATTTTCCATTGGATCTGGATAAGAAGATACACTTTAAAGTATAAGGGCCTAGCCAAGAACTCCATTTGGGAAAATATTTTGATTTTTGGGTTGAGAACAAGGATAACACCATTCATAGTCTTAAACCAGATTATTCTGAATGGGTATAAGGGCTCTAGAAGAACTAGTAGCAAGAGGATTCCTAAAGTTAAGAGGATTGAAATTTTCAACTTGATTTTGTGACTGATTATTTCTTTGAAAACATGGGTAATTAGCATGGTACTATTGATTCTTGGATTGGTAAGGACGAGCTTACTAAGTCTGTTGCCTCTTGAGTGCAACAAGTTCATTCCCAAAGGCTTGTAGCAGTGACTTGAATTCAATGAGATCATTTGAAGTAGCGGGTACAGAATGATCTTGTTTGTAAAGAGGTTGTAGGAAGAGGAGAAATAGTTGGTTTGTTATTTGGGAGCTTTGGATACATCGGCATAGGTGGTCTTGGAGCTATCTTTCCATCTCTGAATCAAATATTTATCTGCTCTTATAGTAATTTCATAGGCATTAGGTAGTGTAGTCCCTCCCATGGACTGGATCATTAATGCTACATCGCTATTCAAGGCTAGTAAATAATATAAAAATGCTTTATTGGGAGAAGTCTTTGTGAGTGCCGGAATCTTATTCCAAGTCTTTTAGAATCGAAAGTTTAAATCACTCATGTATTCATGAAAATCTCTCTATATGGTAGTGAGTTGTTCCATGAGTGACAAGTGATCACTCTTTTCTTTGAAATATTTGCAGAGATTTTATCCCAACTCATCCCAAATGGTTATAGTATTGCCATCTAGCCAATGAAACAACTGAAGTTCTTTTCCCTTTAAGGAAGTTACAAGGAGTCTGACTGCAACATTGTATTATGTGATATTATGTACCACCCAAATGTTGGCCACATAAATATTATGTTCCATTGGAGTAATATGAGTTCCCCCTATGTATAAGGGAAATTTTTTGAGTTCCATAGAAAGTGTAGGATCACATTGAGCTGATTGAAGAGGACTACTTACATTGAAAGGAGGAAAAATTGGTTCCTTGCAGGGGCTGCCATAGCAATGAGAGGTTAGTTTTTCCTTGGTGGAGGAAACCTTCCTCAAGGAGGAGTTGAATGACCCCTACGAGGTGATGATGCCACTAGTGATGTTGAAATACCTCTTCTCCTTCTCCTTGGAGGAGACTAGGATAACTCAATATGCTGATAATTTCTCTTTTCTGAACAAGTTCTTATCTAAATTCTTCACATAAGTTAACACACTAAGATTTGAAATCCATAAATATGGAGTTGTCAGGTACTTTGATTTGTGCAAGTATGAAGAGAAGTAGAGACTCTTTCCCACCAGACATGCCAAAATTTGTTATCACCAAATCACTACACATTCCGAATGGCCAAGTGATGGATATGGCATTCAGTTTTATTGGGCAACATGGGATCACCTCTCAAGCTACGGGAGTTGTAACTTGAGGTGAACCTCTGGAGAAGGCTGAATTCCTCTTCCTAAACTAAACACAACACTACTTCTAATGCGATAAAACATCTAACTAGACATATACTAACATTTTCAGGGGATTAGGGAGAGAGATTTGAAATAAATAAAACTTACACTAGGAAGTGGTGATGCACCAAGTAAGGTTTTTTCTAGACAATTTTTCTATCTTCCAGTGAAGAAGGATGAAAATGAGAAAGATGAACAAGCACCACAACCCAACTATATATAGAATTTCACTACCAGATAAGCACAAAACTCCAAAAATCTATAATAGAAACTTGAAATTGCAAAGTATAACTGCAAGCATGGGAAAGGAAAAACAAATTAGCAAAAATAATGAAAGGACCAATAATTAGTCATAGAACACAATTTCTATTACTTCAACCGCATGCAAAATGCATCATTACATTAGGAAGAGGAAATGGTTACCATTACAATATTTGGAAGAAAGGATTAAAAGTTCCTAAACTCCACAACTTAACTTGTGAAAAGAGAGAGGAATTGGAAATTTTTTAACTCTTTGAAATGAGTTCCTCATTTATATTTATAGAAAATCCAAGCTATGAGAGAAGAGAGGAGAAATCCTAAATCTTAGGCATGAATATAGCACATGATGGTTGAAATGTTTAATTACATCATTAATTGAATTTGAAAAATATTCACGCATCATGCCCCTATAGATTCAAAAAATTGAATTTATCCACTATTTTAATAAAAAAAATATTTTAAATAAAATTTTGAAGTATCCCAGCCTTTGATGGGACCCATGAGTTTATTTTTGCTTTTGGGGGAAATTTTAATGTTGTTTTGATGAGTGGCTCACCAGCCAGGTCACTAAGTTGACTGACGAGCTTATTGTTATTCCCTCCTCTACCCTATAAAGTGAGCTATCCAATTTCATCATCTATGGGCCTTCACATTTGTATTAGCACCTTGTTTTAGTTTTTTCGGCTGTATTGGATAAACTCCCAACTACTTACCAAAAAATTTCCCTGACCTTGCCTTAACGACTCCTTGAAAATATCCCATCTTGTATTCAACTCCACGTACCCTAAACACCGAGCTCGACATCCCATGTTGACTAGGTCTCCACCTGTCTCCCTACTTCCATGTGACATCGCATTAACTTGGTGGATGACTCGATCGAGCCTGAACACCTTGGGTCTTAACTCAATTTAACTCCTTGTGTTGCATTACCGGATCTCAACGTGACATCAAAAACCTCTCCACGTGAACATTTTGACGCAGTTTCTATCATAATTAAATGAACCAAGAATAGATCGATGATTAAATTGGAACCCTTGTACCACGTACACCTACCAAATGCATTATCTCACTCCAGAGAGCACATAACTTGGCTAACTCAGAGATTAACTCCTTGTTTATCTTTAAGATCTTTCTACATTGTCTCTTCAAGCTTGGGAGTATGACCATTGATTATACCATGTCGAGTTACTCACCCTGGTTTCCACGACACTAAAATATGCAAGTCCGTAGTTGTGGATTTTTAGAGTTTGGAGGCCAATTTTCCTGTGTACAACCTAGGCGAGTTGGTTCTAGATTCCCAATTTTCCACCAGCTTATGGAATAACCACGAGCCTTTGCCTTGGCTCATTATTTTCCCTCTCAAATTTGGCTTTGTGAGCTTCAAACTTAGTTCTCTGTGCATAGAAATCGTCTTTCCCGTAGACTTGGCCCTGATCTCGATCTTTCCCCCAAGTCATCTCTTTCACACCTCACCATATCGATCTCCTCATACTGACGTTTCGGCCTCCAACCAAGACATTATCCACCATTCTGTCATTGAACTCATATCCGTAAGTATCTCTGATTTCTCTTCTATCGAATACTGTAGAGTTCGACCCTGAGCCATTCACTTGGCTCAATCTGAGCTCACTCCATTTGGAATCCCCATGAACTCTGATTCACTGAGCTCAAAAATTAATCATTAATTTCCTCCATTACTCAAGTTGGGTGAGACATCTACTATCTTCAATCCTTCAAAATACTCTCTCGCTGATATTAGTCATTGTGTTTGCCTTCATTATTTCTAGGATCCTTACATGATTCTCATTGGGCTCTCGATCCCAAATTGGACGAAACCTCCATCTTCTAGAGCTCAGTAAAACTCAATACCATGCTTGTGAGTTGCTGAGTCCCACTGAACACTTCGTCCATGAGCTGAGATCGATGCTTGAACTCAAAACATCACCCTCCTTTACGTGATCTTCTCGTCCAAGTTCCCCAACTAATCATCGACACTAACTCATCAGGACACTAAGTTTCACTCTATTTTCTCCAAAATCCTAATCTTGGTTCTGAGCCATTCTATTTTGAGCCCCTTTATCTGTGTTATATTCTTATCGATCCCACAAGTTATCTTACTAAATCATCCATGTCGAAGCTCCAAACATACTCATCCTGAGCTCCCTAAGCATGACTTGAATCCATATTGAACTCGTTGTGATGGAAATATATCAAATATAGCCAAAACCCTCACCTATGCTATTTAAAGGCCCTTAAAATATCTTCCACGCTCACCCTTGAACACGTTTAACTCCATATAGTGAGCCATGTTGAGATTAGATGACAACCATTCCTCTTCTGGTGGATCAAGATCCTATTATTCAGCTTGTTGTTGTAACAAGACAACTTTAGTTAGAATATGGATAGGAACGCATTAATGAATTCAGTTTCATGAGAATGCTATAAATCCATGTATGCCCATTGAGGCTAAAACACAAAAAAAAAAGAGTTGTAAGAGGAAGAGCTGTGTTGAATCTAATTTCCAGATTTGAACAATAAGAGAATCGATACCGTTGCTCCGTGGATGTTTCCCTCTTGAGGGTTTACCACATAAATCTGTGTTTATGGTTTGTGTCTTTTTTGGCTATTTAATTTCATTTACTCACTTTATATTTTGCTGTGCTTAATCTTTTCGTGGCTATATAAGTTTCCAATAAGTGGTATCAGAGCAAGGTTGGAGGGAGGCCACGAGGGGCGAGTTTGAATGGAAATATCATTCACTGCGTTGAAGCGTGATGGCAAAGACACAGAGTGCTAAATTCGAGATCAAGAAATTTTACGGTAGCAATAACTTTGAGTTATGGAAGGTCAAGATGCGGGATATACTGTGTGCAGGGCGTTGTGAAGGCACTTGCAGGAAAGGCAAAGAAACCCGTGAGTATGGAAGATGATGACTGGGACGAGATGGAAACTCGTGCTCTCAGTGCTATTTGCCTATGTTTGGCTGACGATGTATTATTCAACATCGTGTTTGAAACAACAGCAGCAGGACTCTGGACAAAACTAGAAATCTTGTATATGACTAAATCCTTGACGAATAGACTCCTCCTGAAGCGTTAGCTGTATACCTTGCGTATGAAGGAAGGCATGACAATTTCGAAACATTTAAATACTTTTAATACTCTTATTTGTAAATTGGATAGCACGGGTGACAAAATTTCAAATGAAGATAAGACGGTAACATTATTAAGTTCTCTACCTGAATCTTGGGATCATTTCGTAACCTCTATTAGTTTTAGTCCTAAAGAGGTCATTAGCTTTGATGTTGTTGTTGGAGCTATGATATCTGAGGAAACTCGAAAGAGATATTCTCTAGAAACTTCGACAACAGAAGTTATGATGGCCGGAGGCAGAACTACTGAGATGGGATAGCATTCGAAGGGCCTAGCTAGATCCAAGTCGAAGGGCAAAAAGAGCAAGTTGAAGTGTTGGTTATGGAACAAATCAGGACACCTCAAGAAAGATTGTTGGAAACGTAAAGAGGCATCTAAGGAGGAGGACTCTACAAAGGAGGCTAACATAGCCGAGAAGGACTCAGGTATGGTTGATGAGGTATTATCTACGTCTATTGTCTCACAATACCATTATGAATGGTTAATTGATTCTGGGGCATCCCATCACATGTTTCTGCATAGGAATTGATATTCTACATATCAATCTATTGATGATGGGGTAGTTTACATGGGTAATGATGTTACATGTAAAACTGTTGGGATAGGGAGTATCAGAATTAAAATGTATGATGGGATTGTTAGAACACTGACAGATGTGAGACATGTGCCTGACTTGAGAAAGAATCTGATATCTTTGGGAGTTCTGGATTCTAGTGGACATAAGGGTTCAGTTCAAGGTGGAGTTTTGAAGATATCAAAAGGTATCTTGATAGTCATGAAAGCTAACAGAGTCGAGAACCTATATAAACTTGAAGGAAGGACAAAAATTGATCAAGCAGGAGTCAAATCAGAGGATGTAGGTGAATCCACTCGCTTATGGCAACAATGACTGGGTCATATCAGCGAGACAGGAATTAAGGTACTTGCTGATCGTAAACTTCTTCCTAGTTTAAAAACTGTAGATTTAAAGTTCTGTGAGCATTGTGTTTATGGGAAACAAGCTAGGCAGAAGTTTAAACCTGGAAAACATACAAGTAAAGGTATCCTAGACTATATTCATTCAGACCTATGGGGTCCAGCTCCGAAAATCTCATATGGAGGATCATCATATTTTGTTAGTTTTATAGATTATTACTCGAGGAAAGTTTGGATCTATTTGTTAAAGAGGAAAGCTGATGTATTTAACACTTTTAAACAATTTAGAGCTTTGGTTGAAAAGAGCACAGGTAAATCCATTAAATGTCTTAGAACAGATAATGGAGGGGAATTTACTTCTAAGGATTTTGAGAATTATTGCAAGAATGAAGGGATCAACAGGCATAAAACCACTGTGTACACTCCACAGCAGAATGGCATTGCTGAACACATGAACATGACTCTTCTTGAGAGAGAAAGGAGCATGCTCAGTAATGTAAAGTTGCAGCAGGAATTGTGGGGATAAGCCTTGCTTACAACTTGTTACCTGGTTAATCGATCACCATCGACAACAATTGACTGCAAGATTCCACAAGAGGTATGGATAGGTCAACCATGTAATTATTCTAGTCTTAGAGTTTTTGGTTGTGATGCCTATGCACTTATTCCGAAGAGTCAGCATTCCAAGTTAGATCCTAAGTCACAAAAATTAGTCTTTGTTGGATATGGTGATGGTGTGAAGGGGTATAGATTACAGAATCCTACTGCCCATAAGATAATCATAAACATATATGTTATATTTGATGGAATTTCCCTCATGAAATCAGATGGAAAGAATGTTATGAAACAGGTTGATGTACCACAATCACAGCAAATTCAATTTGATATACATTCATCCACGGGTGAAAATCATGAAGATGTCCATGAGTAGGATATTCATGAGGAAATCACTCAGGAGGATGAGCAGATTAAAACACCTCAGGAAATTGAGGAAATACCACAACAAGCTCTACGAAGGTCTACACGGATCAGATCAATTCCAAGCAGGTATGATGATTTTTTCACTTCTGTTGCTTTAATTTCTAATGAAGGAGAACCAAGTTGTTATGAAGAAGCAATAGAGGTTTCAGATAGTGACAAATGGAAACATGCCATGAAAGAGGAAATTGATGCGTTGATTAAAAACAAAACATGGGATCTGGTGGAACTTCCTAAGAACAGGAAATCGGTTGGTTGTAAGTGGATATACAAGTTGAAGAAAGGTGTTGATGATGTTATTTAAAATTACAAGGTGAGGCTGGTCACAAACGGGTTTTCTTAGGAAGCAGGGATTGAATTTCATGAGATTTTTTCACCAGTTGTAAAAATTATTTCTATTCGTATGGTGTTAGCACTAGTTGCATTGCATAATCTTGAATTATAGCAGCTAGATGTTAAAACTGCATTTCTACATGGAGATTTAGATGAGGAAATTTACATGGAACAACTGGAAGGGTTCGTTCAAAATCACAACAAGAGGTTTGTTTGCAAACTCAAGAAATCATTGTATGGCTTGAAGCAGTCTTCAAGACAATGGTACAAGAAGTTTGATTCATGGTGAGCCATAATTTTACCAGGAGTGAATATGAATCATTGCATTTACTTTAAAAGGTTAGATAATGGCATGTTCATTATATTGGTATTGTATGTTGATGATATGCTTGTTGCAAGCAAGAGCATGGTTGATATCAGCTTTTTCAAAGGCTCAGTTGTCTAGGACATTCGATATGAAGGATCTAGGAGCAGCAAGACAGATCTTGGGCATGGAGATACACAGAGACAAGATGAAAGGCAAGCTGTGGTTATCACAAGAGAAGTATGTGGAGAAAATACTTTAGAGATTCGATATGGATAAAGTGAAACCAATGAATATACCTTTAGCTTCGCATTTTAAAATTTCTTCAGGTTTGTGTCCTAGTAATTATGAAGAAAAGGAGTATATGTCTCGTGTACCGTATGCTAATGCAGTAGGAAGTTTGATGTATGTGATGGTTAGTACTAGACCAGATATTTCACATACAGTTGGTGTTGTCAGTAGATACATGGCAAAGCCAGGTAAAGAACATTGGGCAGCAGTGAAATGGGTGCTTCGGTATCTTAGAGGCACAAGCAGTTATTGTATCACTTTGATGGTTACAGTGTTAAGGTTTGTGGTTATGTTGATTTTGATTTTGTAGGCAATTTGGACAAAAGAAGATCTACTTTAGGTTATGTCTTTACTCTTGCAGGTTGTCCTATTAGTTGGATGTCAAAGATTCAAAGCATTGTTGCTTTATCCACTACTGAGGTAGAGTATGTATCTGCTTCACATGCTTGCAAAGAGGCAGTATGGTTAAAAGGTTTATTGGGTGAGTAGGATAGTTTCAGAAAAGTGTAAGAATTTTCTGTGATAGTCAAAGTGCAATTTATTTGGCTAAGAATCCAGCTTACCATAGTAAGTCGAAACATATTCCAGTTAAATACCATTATGTAAGACATGTTGTTGATGAAGGACAGGTGATTTTTGATAAGGTCCACACTTAAAAGAATTGTGTAGACATGTTCACGAAACCAGTTATATTAGAGAATTTGCGGTGGTGCTTGGCTTCTCTTGGCTTGCAAAAAAGGTGATGAGCAATGAGCAAGGTATCAGGTTAATTGTTGTCAAGGTGGATATTGTTAAGATTAGATGACAACCATTCCTCTTCTGGTGGATCAAGATCCTATTATTCAGCTTGCTGTTGTAACAAGAAAAATTTAGTTAGAATATGGATAGGAACACATTAATGAATTCAGTTTTGTGAGAATGCTATAAATCCATGTATGCCCATTGAGGCTAAACACACAAAAAAATAGACTTGTAAGAGGAAGAGGTATGCTGATTGTAATTTCTAGATTTGAACAATAAGAGAATCAATACCGTTGCTCCGTGGATGTTTCCCTCTTGAGGGTTTTACCATGTAAATTTGTGTTTATGGTTCGTGTCTTTTTTGGCTATTTAATTTTGTTTACTCGCTTTATATTTTGCTGTGCTTAATCTTTTCGTGGCTATATAAGTTTCCAATAAGCCATTCCACCACCCAATCAATTTAAGTCTATGCCAAGCCTCTCTAATCTAAGCACCTTCACAAGTCTCCCCGCTCATTCTCTATGCACCAGTCCATATCTCACCTTCACATTGCCTTATGATGGCTCGCCTAATGATGTCTTCCTAAGACAATTGTAAAATCTTGTACCAAATTGATCCATGTGATTTCTCCTTCTTATTATTTATGCTCTTGTGAATACCTCTGTGAGATTAAACCACCAAAACTCACTCATGATTCATCCTCCACCAAATTAGGATTCTCCATGTTGACTTGGCTTCAATGTTTAGGCAACTTGTTGCATACTTCCATAAAATTGATGAAGGGCTCCACTTCAAACTCCAACCTAGCTCAAATCACTTCAACAAGAACTCGACATTGGATCCATCTCCAAAATGAGATGCAACTCATTAGCTCATCTCATACATCATTTAGCTCAATAGAGCTATTTTGAGGGAAACCCTTCTAATGCATCATGAGCCCATCACACTTCTTTGACCCTGAAATTGATTCTTTAGCCTGATTTAGAATTTTTAGGATTACCATTGAAATCAGAGGGTCATGGAGACCTAAGAAGACTCCTATAACATAAAGTATCAATTTTAATAATTTTTTTCTCACGACAGATAGAAGTGGTCTCACTGGGGACAATTTCTAACTTAGAAAACCTTAGAACCTCCAAGACCTGAAAAGGAGAAGAATAACTCAAGATGACTCTAAAACTACCTAGAATGCCATGAATAATTCCTAAACACAAAAAATTTTACCTGTAGAGACCTGAAATGCATCATGAATAAATTTTCCATTCCAAGGGTCCTATGCACCCACTTGTCCAATTTTACAACAAGGGGAAAAATTGGATAAAAGGATGAGATGATATTGATACTAGCACCATTTTCAACAATAAATTGACGGATGGTGTCATTGATGAGACATTGATGAAAAGAGGAAGATCATGGTATTTAGGTAAGATGTTGGGATCTTAGAATCATCAAAGGAGATGGTGAGGGAAGTTGTAAGAGCTCCAATACTGGCCAAAAAAGGTTAGGATTTGTCAGAGGTGACTGAGATACACTGTAAGGATTTGATGAGATCATGTCAGTGATTGGGATAGCTTTGGATGAACTCATATAAGTACATATTAACATGATCCTGATGCATCTATTTTACGATGGTTTGTTTGATGGTAATAGGATGTAAAGTGGTTAGGATGGAAACATTATCATTGGATGAAGAAGGGGATGAAATGGGCTCATTGAAAGGAGCAGTGATGACGACCTTATATTTGTATTGGGTATCTGGTTGGGAATCGCGAGGAAGATAATGAGTGGTGATAAAGATCACATCTATGTAAAGAGGAGGGCCATCCTTAGAATAGTTAGACATCGGTTGATGGATGAAGACAAAATATGAGGATGAGGAACTAGGTCTAGAGGTTTTAGAGGCTATATATTTGATTAGAGGGTTGAGTTTGGATATGGATGGGCTAGGGGATGGAAGAGGGTGGTATTATTTGATAAGAAGATCATACTCTTCTATAATATTTTTGATGAGGGTTTCGAGGTCCCTACAATGTTCAGTTTCATGTTTTAGGGACACGATGGTAGGTAAAAATAGTGCTGAAATCAAACCACGTGGGCTTTGACCCATGCATTTCAAAGGTATTGATGGGTGGAAGGGTGAACATTGATACTTGGATGAGGAAATGAAGGATTTTAGTATAGGATCTAATGGGGGTTTTAGAAGATGAATTCGTATGGACTTAGGGTTGATTTGTTTATAAAAAGTGGATGAAGGTAAAATAGGGGTCTTACTCTTATGAGGTTTTGTGGGGGATTTGGATTAAGATTTTTATTTGATTTTTTTAATTTAGATTTAGAAGGATGAAAAAAATATTCAGATTTATATTTAGATGTAGAAATATATGATTTGGATGCAGCTTTAGAAATAGGAATAGATGATTTGGATGTAGATTTAGAAGGAGGTAGTGATGTTTTGAATGCTGATTTAGAAAGAGGAATAGATGATTTGAATGGAGGAAGGATAGATGATTTAGATGTAGATTGATTTTAGATGGTTGCTTTGGATAGAGGGCATGGTTGTAAAATAGAAGGTGGAAGCCGAAAGATATATGTTTAGATGTTGGGTTTCTTTGATTGTGGGAAATTTGAGGGAGGAAGCTCCAATTTATTATGTGGACAAGTGAGGGATTTTTGTATGGGAGCACCAATATTCTTCGGTTTATATTGTGAGATTTTACCCTTGGAGGGGATGATGATTATTTCAATGGGAGGGCCATATTTAGAGGTGGATTTAGATTACTTGGATGTGGGTGTTGTGGTAGATGTAAGGATGAGGATGAAGATGAGTTTTGGATAGGAAGAGAAGATGTGGTAGATGATTTGGTGGATGGAGGTGTCAGTATAGGAGTGGTTAAATTTTTAGAAGGTGAGGATGGGATAGGGACAATACTTTGGGTAAATTCGATGGGAGACGTCTGTTTGGTAGGGATGATAGGTGGCGTAGGTAAAAATGTATATATAGGTAGGGAAACATATGCAAATGGATTTTTTTAAACAGAGGTAGATGTGGTGGATATGGGTATGATAGATGAATATATAGGCACAAAAGTGGGAGTGGGTGTTGAGATAGATGTGGAAATGGATATGGGAAAGGTAGATGTGGTAGGTATGGGAGTAGTGGATATGGAAGCACTAGATGTTGGATTACTAGATGCGGATACAATAGAAGTATCAGTGGGATATGTAATAGATATGGATACGATGAATGTAGGTGTAGTATATTTAGTGGATGAGGGTAATGGTGTAGACGCCTAACTTAGGGTATTGATCATATGAGAATTATGTGCTTCAGATGTAGAAAGGGTAGATTAATTACTTTTTACATGATTCCGAAAGGGTTTCTTGAAGACTTCTAGAGGTTATTTAGGAGGGACATTAGGATTGTTCACTTGAAGGTCCCCTCGATCAATGAGCTAATGTACAAGGTCCTTAAAGGTATGAAATTTTTCAATATCGTGATCATGGACTCAATGAATTTTACAATAGTGATTCTCATGACACCATTTGGGTTTTCGACATGATTCATCAATGGGCCAGATAGGGGGAAGTTGGATAATACTGGGAGCCATGAGTTTATCAAATATGGAATTGTAAGACTCCATGATCGGAGTATAGTTATGGGTCGGTATGAGATCCCTTTGTGATGGCTCAACATGGGATGTAGATGGGGAAGAATATTTAATGAAAATAACACTTGTTGCACTTCTATATTTATCATTATGAGAGAAATAAGACTTGGTGAATTTTTTTTAGGTTTGTTGGATTGGAGTGTGATATGGTTTTGCTCAAGGGCACATAATTCAAGTTTGCGAGCCATGGTGAAGGATTCCTTAAATCTCTGAAAAGATTGGATTTGAATGGTGGATGATATGTTTTTAGTGAATGATCGAGAGAAAATATTGATGAGTTCGGTTTGGGGAAGAGAAAAGGATAGATGATTGATGATGTCATGCAACCTAGCGATGAAATATGTGATGGATTCGTCTTTATATTGTTTAATGTCATAGAGGTTAGGAATTGTGATCTTGAATGCAATGTTAATAGAAAAGTGTTCCAATAAGAGTTGCGTAAGTTGGGTGAATGATAAGAGATGTCATTATACTAGTCAAAAATGGGGTTGGACAATGACATGGGGAAAGTGTGAAGCATGAGATCTTGTTTGTTGGTGATAAGATAAGATGCATGTCTAAAGGCATGAAGGTTATTTTTAGGATCCTTATTACTATTGAATTTATAAAGCTTATGGAGTTATGAGTGTGGAGGATAAGGTTTTACGGGAACACACGAATTGATGGGCTCATTACAATTTTTTTTAAGTGAATGATCTCTTGGGACCCAAAGTAGCATCTTCCAAGTTGGCCAACCTAATAAGCAAGGCTTTCATGGGGTCGTTAGCAGTATGGGTATAAGAATTTTATGGATGAGGTTATGGATTATAAGAAGTGGAGAGGTTGGATTGAGAATAGGGTTGAAAGTTTTGAGGATATGTAGGAGTATGTGGAGGTGGTTGATAAGGAAGAAGATGATTGAAGCGTTGTGACTATATGGGTTATGAGATAGGCTACCGAGGAGGGATGTAGGTAGGAGAGTAAGATTGAGGGGGTTTTGTTTCATGATAAGAGGATTGAATTGGGGATGTGTGGGATGGGGTGGTTGAAATTTTTGGATAGGATGATGGAAAAACATGTGTTGGAAAGTGCTTTAGAGTGGGGGTTGATTGCTTTGAATAGACTTCGAAGGGTGGGGTTGTGAAATGATGACATTGGAATAGAATTGAGAGGTGAGGATGGGAACCAATTTTTGAAGGTGCTGCTTAGATGATAAAGGAAGAAAGTTATGTTTTTGAGGATTTAAGATAAGGGTGTTGATAAAAAAAGTGTATAAAGAAGTGATGGGAATAGAAGATGTGGGGATAGTGTTCATAAGAGGTAGGTTAGGTAGAATGGGAACCACCAACTAAGTGTATTGATGGGATTGAGAAACCATAGTAGAAGAGTCATGGGAAGCATGTTCATGTTGGGATATGACAAGATATTTCATGGCTCAAGGGAATAACACAATGAGATGAGAGGTGAGGACCTCAGTGGATTCAGGTTGATAGTAATAGGAATAGATTTTTTGAAGAGGAGTTCAATTGATGGGATTATTGGTGGATTTATAGATGAGGTAATCATAAAAGGAAATGAGGTTAGTGTCCAGGATTTCCTAGAACTCCAAGCATCCACGAGGGATAAGGGGAGTCCAAAGGTCTCTATAGAAGTGGAATATGCATGAGTATCTAGTTTGGGACGGATAGAATTGTGGTAGAGGAGAGGATTGGTTTCAACCTAAGAATAGGTGTGAATCATAGGGGGATCACTATATGGGAGTGTATAAACGATAGGTTAAGGAACTAAAGAGGAAGTGATCAAAGGAGTAGAAGAAACAATAGCAAGAGTAGACGTCTATTGAGAAAGATTGTTGGAGATGGGGATGTTGGATAAGGATGATTTTTCCATTTTTCTAGTATGAGAGCAGGTAAGAATGAACATTAAAAAACAACAAGAAATTTATGTTGATTATTACTAATACAATAAAATCAAGCACCAAATTATTAATTATCTTTTTTATTAGAAAATAAGTATGGAAAATAAAAAAGAAAAAAGGCTCAAAGGGAACATTGGAAATGGTAAATCTAAGGATGGTTTAAAGATGTTGAGGATGGTGTCCTCGATATACTAAAGTTACATGAGGGAAAAATATGTGATGACTAATAATACGTAGCTTGATATAGGGGCCTATCCCTACAGTTGATGCACCCCAATGATAAAGGTGTCGAGCGCTTAGCCAATATACTGATCGTTAAAATTTTTATAACATGGCTAGAACACCATAGTGGCTTCTTTATTGGGTGATGAAATCCCAATAATTCCACCTTGTATAATATCATTCATATGTGTGAATTGATGTGTGAGTTTGGATGTGTGTAGAAGAAGTGAATGAAAAATATTACCTCCTAGTTTAAACTATGTGAGCAAACAAACATAAAGGTATTCTTTTGAAGTCCAAAAATAAAATGTGAACATTTGATGAGACCACGCAAATAGAGGAGGGATAGAGATGATGCAAAAAGATCAAATATGGAATAAAATTAGGAATACCTAGATAAATTTATTCCTTATTTTATTTTTAATTTAAAAGTAGACGTGTAGTTGATCCAAGAAAATAAATCAGCAAAGTAGGTGAGAAAAAAAAAGCTACCTACAGAGTTAGTAGAAAGAGAGACATAAAACAAAAAATGAAAATAATGAAAACTAAATAAAACACTCATTGAAGAGGAAGGGTGGGTCCCAACGGGAATACCGTAATATTTGAAAATATTTCCCACTCTTGTTTCAAGTTAATGAAAAAGATGGAAAAATCAAGTAACTCATAACTATGGGAGGGTTTAAGTTACCTCCTGATGTGGATTACAAAAATGATGAAGGTATGGGTGCAAAATATCCTCTCCACTATGAGCTCGATAACCTACACAACAAAGAGAAGATAAACATGAAAATGATTAGTAGATAATATGGTGGGTTTCCTTACAACATCAGTCTCGAGAAGTGATAACTTCCTAGGATGGATGTCAACCAAGTTTGATAAAAGGATAGATAAATGATAATGGATAAAAGGATGCAGATAATAATCTGAAATAGAGATCTGATATAATCTAAAGATGCTAAAAAAATATTTGATGATGGAAATACCAATAAATAAACCAAACCTGAATGGGTTGATAGTGACCTAGGTTTGACGGGTGCAATCGATGGAAACTGATGTAGAGTTGATAACAGGATGTGCATAAAATGAGTTGGAACCTATTCTCATATGTTGGATGTGTTATCAGGATGGCATGGAGATATGATGAAAATAATCATTGGGTCGATGACGACAGGAAAGGGTTGAATGTAAATAGGGCAGGATTTGGGATTTTCATAGACTAGATGGATGGGAGAAGCTATATGAGGAAGATAAAATATGGCTGATGGATGGGTAGAGCTCTAAGGAAACATGAAAAACTATAAAATAGATATGGTGAAACAAAGGGAGGTATCTAAACAAGATTGAACACTTCAAATCTCCATTAATATTAGGAAAAGAGTGCTAAGGAAAATCCAAGCTAGATATTACTGATCATAGGAGGAAGAGAGATCAGATCAAATTCGCAAGAAATCAAGAAATCGATAATTTTTCATCCTTTTGAGAGGAGGGGTGGAGATGAATATATAGGTCAATGGTGACTCGCATGAGTCACCATAGACTAGATTGGTTTGCATGCTTAGGAGGCGGAGATGAGGTTTGACTCGAAAAAAGAAATAAAAAGGGCTAAGAACAGAGTTACGGGTTATTTTAAGATTGCATGGTTGCACGGGGAGGAATAAAGGGTAGTGGGATGATATAAGAGGATTTAATAAGGTAATGAATAAGGGTAGTGAGAATCTTAGGGGTAAAGATGGGAGTATTGGTGAGGGGGAGTTAGGATAAATAATGGGATTATTTGGTAATTAAGTGGGATTAGGTATTGATAAAGAGGGGATAAATAATAATATGTTTAATATGTAATTAATATGGGGAAATAGGAATCAGGAGGGATAAATCAGATTATCGGAAAATAGATGGGATATAGGGGTGAATAGGAAATTAAAATGGGAAGAGAGGTATATATTTACGAAAATATGATGAAGGGGGGTGAACAAAGGATGAGGGATAAGGGTACTAGAAATTAGTGTGTCTACCATAGAAAAGTGCAAAGCGAGATTGGTAACAAAGGGATATTCCCAAATCGAAGGCATAAATTATGAGGAGACATTTTCTACCACAACTAAGACCAAAATGATTAAGATGATCCTTTCTCTAGCTACTCAATTTGCTTAGAAATCCCATGAGATGGACATGAAAACTACCTTTCAACATGGATATCTACAGGAAGAAGTATACATGATTCAACATGAGAGTTTTTTCATTCCTGGTGAAGAAACAAAGGTATGTATACTTAAGAAATATATGTATGGCCTTAAATAGACACTGAGGGCTTGGTACATCAAAATTGATGAGAATCATGTTCAACATGGATTTTTTAGAAATCCAAATGATCCCAATAGCTACTGTAATAGGAAATGAGGAAAGATTGTGATATTTGGTTTATATGTCAACAATCTAGTCATCACTAGTAGCACAGTGAAGATGATCGATGCTACAAAGAAAGATCTTAATTGATTTTTTAATATGAAAGTTCTTGGGCTTATGCACTATTATCTTTGATTGGAAATATGGAAGAAGGAGAATCATGTATTTTTTTCTCAATTGATGTATACCAATACAACACTTGAGATATTTAGGATGATGGATTGCACAAAAAATGCTACACCTATGGATATGATATTGCAGCTATCTCATTCATATCCATCTCCTCTGGTAAATGTAACTCTCTATCAACATTTGATTGGGAGTATCATTTACCTAATACATACTGTACCAGATATCAACTTTGTGGTGAGTTATCTTTTCAGATTCATGCAAGAACCTAGAGTTTGTCATTGGAAATAAGTAAGGTGGATCTTGATGTATCTCAAGGGTATTATGGATCTTGGTCTAGAGCACAAAAATAATCATCAATTATTCTTGACTGGATATTTGGATTCATATCATGTACGTAATATTGATGATAGTAAATCCACATTTTGGGATCTGGACTGATATCACGGGGAAGCAAGAAACAATTTTTTTTTTCTAACTCTTCTACAGAGGATGAATATCGTGATACAGGTTGAGCTATCTGTGAAGCGATATGGATACATCGCCTACTAGAGGGACTTGGAGTATCATAGGATAAATCCACCAAATTGTATGTTGAAAATGAGGGTGTTCTCAAACTTGTTTGTAATCCATTTTTTCATGAGATAACCAAACATATTGAGGTACATGTTTACTTCATAAGTGAGCATGTGTTAAGACACAATATATAACTTCATTTTTCCCAACATCTGAACAACAAGCAAAGATCTTCATGAATTCACTTGCACATGAAAAGTTTGAGTTGTTTAGAGAGTTCCTCTCCTCATCCCTTGAGGTAATGCAAAATTAAGGGGTAATGTTAGGTAAAAGATAGTTTACCATAGTAATTATGCATTTTATTTACTTTCTACCTTATTTATTTTATTGTTATTGAGGTAGTTTAGTTGTTACTTTGATAAATAGGTATATTATATTATTTGGTTGTACAGTTATGTTGTTATATCCATTTATATAGTTTTATTGTACTCATGGATGTGTTTATTTTTACATAATTGCAAAATCATGTTTATCTGTATGTAGATATGCAATATCTATAAATATTGCATTTGTTTAGTTCCTCTGTAATGAGCTTGTAATCTTTATATTTTTTTCTAAATAAAATATCCACATGATGCCTCCTTGTTTTCAGTCCTCGGCAAGTTGGTCTACTTAGGACTTATGATATCTCATGAAGTATTGAAGATGACTTCTAATAAGGTATTAGCTATAGTATATTGGCCATCACCTAACAATGTCAAATTGGCTCATAAATTCTATAGACTTTCGAGATTATTCCATAAGTTTTTACAATGATCACCATATTGGAAACTTGGACACTTCGGGGGGTTGAATCAATTTATTCTCAAATTTTATTTCTTAAGTTAGCTATGATTGAAACAAAAAACCACACATAAGAAATCAAAAAATAATTACACACAGAGACACCACTTTAAATGTGGAAAACCTAAATTTGGAAAAACCCCACTAAAACAAAGAAGTCTTCTTAGGACCAAAACATCCTAATCTATTACAATGATTTCAAGTTGACCCGCAACTCAATTTTTTGATGCAACAAACCCAAGGTAATTCATTTGGTAGCTATAGAACTTATGTAAGATGCAATTTACAAGGAAGCAACAACTCCCTACAACTTAACCAGTTGCAACTGATATTTTGTAGGCCACTACATACAAGGAATCTGTAACCCATGTATGCTAAGCTTCTACTTATAATTTTTATTGAGGTTTGGTCACTCTTTGTTAGTTGTTGATGGGTGTCATTATTCCCTTCATTTAATAAACTTCATGTTGATGTCATATCAAACCAAAGGTGTGTCTAAAGCTATATGCAACAAGAGTAATCTGATTGATCTAGTAGTTGACTATAGTTATATTTTTGTATTTTATGGGGGATCTTTTAAATTGCATAAGGACTTATGGTAAAACCTTATTCAAATCATCCTATTGAAAACTTGCTGAAAATAAACACATTGAAAGCTTTGCTAAAATGAAACACACTTTGCATAATGGAAATAAACACACTTGATTATGAAAGTGAACAGACTTGCATTTGGAAATAAACACACTCAATTTAATATTCTTGAAAATTATTGCAAGAAATATAAGAATCTATATTAGTACCTAGAGGATTTAACACAAAACAGAGTTTAATTGAAAAGATTAAAACAATATAGAATGAATAGATCTAAGCTATTGCTAAAGAAATATAAATACCAAATAAACGAACGTCCTGGTTCTTGGAGGAGTGGACCCTTGCTCCTCCTTGAATCAGGATTTAACAACTCAGAATTCTCTCAAATAGGAATGGGTATTTATTCATGAAAACATTCAGTATTACAAAAACATATTGGAACTGAATACATAGTCTATAACTCCATTCTCTTCTTCCCTATATCATATTATATGTATATCTACTACAAGTCTGCTTTTATATACATTTACAATCATAGTTGTTTCTACAATCCTGATGGAATAGAATCACACCGAGAATTGATGCTGGATCGGATTGTAGCTGATTTGACAGCTGTAAGATAACTTCTCTTGGATCTTTGTTCAAAATATTCTCATCTTTTCCTGATTGAAAGGGTCGTTACTGCAAAATATTTGGATATGGTTTGGAGTAGATAACCTCCATCGGTTCCGGAACTTCAGAGAAGTTCCAGAACCATGGGAAATTGTTTATGATCAAAATAGTGAGAGTTCTGGAGCTATTCCAAGGAGTTCTAGAACTTAGCCCAAAAATTATGGAACCAAATATTGGAGTTTTGGAACTAATTTTTGAATTTTGAAACTAACTAATGACAGTGTGATGGATTTCTGGAACTAGCTTAGAAGTTACGAAACTAAGTTATGTGGAGACAGATGCTTCCGAAAACATCCTGACTGCCACCTGCTTCATTTCCTTGATTGATTAGACTTGCTTATTACAAAAATGAATTGAAACACACACTTGCCAGGAATATCAGAGCTTTTAACATTAGAATCAAAATCAATAAAAAGATAGAAAACTACATCTTAACTCATCCCGGATTAAATAAAAGTCAAAAAATGCTATTGAACTTAATAAAAAGAAGAGTAAGATTAGATCATATATTGTACATTTATCAGGCATATACTGACCTCATCATTTCTTCCAAACTTACTTATTTGTAAGTCCCTTTACAAACTTCATTCTTCAAATGTGGGGTCATACATTCTGCTTTCCATGTGATCACTCATATCAAATGGCTGGTACTGGATTTCCCAATGTTTGAACTTAGAGGTACTGTATCCAGATCCTTCTTCTATTTTTATTTCCCACTTTTCAAATTCATCAGGGTCTTGAGGTCCTTTGTTCTACCAAGGAGCCATGGGGGTGAGAAGAAGAGGGGGCATAGTCTACATTCCCATCCAGATTTGACCGTATGTCTCATTGACTCTAGGAATTATTGTGCATAATGCTTTTTCCCTTTCCAAACTCCAGAAAAGATTTGTAGGGGATACTACCTCCTATCTTCTCAAGGAAACAGTAAGGAATTCCCACCTTTTTGAGCATCCTTCATAAATTTCATCAAAATTTTCTTCTTCATAAGAGGTAAAGGAATCTATACTCTTTTGTAGAAGGGCAAGATAATGTGTTTTGAACCTCTTATTAAAGGCATGAGTTCTAAAGTGTATGCAGAAGGAAGAAGGTTTACCATAGATGGACTCTCATGCAGAGACTAGTTGAGCCAAATTTCAATAAAAAATCAGCTTCCCTTTCCTTCCATGTAATTTTTTTCTGTAGAAGAGAGACAAATGCATTGATCTGGCTCTCCGCCACATATAAATTAATCATAAATCCTATGTTTTCTATAGTAAAAAGTTACAAAGATAAAATTCACAGAGAAGATTTTTCTACTCAAGAGTGGATAGAAAGTAAGCTTCCATGAATTTAGATTCATCATTTAGCTCATGAGGAAGTCCAAATGCAATCCTAGATATTTTCCAGAGAATTAATTGTTCTTCTAAAAACATACTATATATACCTGAGAGGGTCTCCTGCAAGCAACTTTTGACTCATAATGTATACCATTTGAATTTTTGCAAGACATTTGTATTTGTTTCCTTCTTCCTTATAAAATTTCTCTTCCCATTCTGTTCTTGCTTTTCTTTCTTCTTCTATTTTGGTCTTCAATTATTTGTTTGTTGTTTTGTCTCTCTGAGCTCCCTGCAAGTGTCATCCCATAGTTGTTTGACTTGTAAAACGGTTAACTCAGTTTGTGTAGAAACTGTGGACATGGCATTTAGACATTGTTCTTCTTTTTCTATCATTTGTTTCTTAGTTACTGATAATTCCTCAGTTCTGGCTGTAAGCTGAGTTATTAGCTCTTCAATGAGCTTTTCCCTCTATTCCATTTTGAGCTTGAGGAAATCCAATTCCTCATCTTTATCTCTAATGACGAGCTCCACTCTAGATAAGAACAGAGCCTGTTTAACTTGATGTCTTTCCTCTTCTTCTGAAATTACTTGAGGAGTTGGGAATTCTTCCTCTATCAAAGGAAATTTTCCTTTTCTTCTTCTTGATGCCAACTCATCTTCTTCCTATGGCAATATAAATGGTTCAACCTCTTGAAACTCCTGCACTTCAATTCCATTATCCCCTCTATCCATTTCAGCTTGGCTTGACTCCGGAGGAGTCATGGCCAAGCTGCCTAGAATATCAACAGCCTCCTCTTCCATCTCTTGTTCACTCATTTCCTCTGAGATTGCCTCTGTCCTTTTATGGATTTTCCTTTTCTAGGGAATTTCAACATGCTCAGTGGTGGATTTATTCCTATTTCTCCTTCTTAATTTTGTTTCTTCCTTTTGTACAGGTGAGCTTCCATCATCAGAGACATATATTGGTTCCCTTGAAGTTGTTGCAGAAGAAATATTTTCTTTTAAAGGCACAAAAGGCTCTGCTGTATTGATTATTTTCACAAACCTTCTTCTTTTTGGGATACCTCCTCCTTCTTCTTCAATTTTAAAATTAGATGAAGGGGAGTATAGGGCTGGAATTGAGCTTCTGATGATATTAGGGTTTTTCTTGAATTTTCCAAGAAACTTGTCCCACATTTCTTCTCCATTTTTCTTCGATAGAAAATGGTGTTGGCAGAGTAAATGAACTAAACCATGATGCCAGATTGTTCCTACACCCAAGAGTATCTCTGATCCATGGTTTGGATTGAATAAAAAAGAAACCCTAGAAGGTTTACTATGTAATCAAGTTTTTTGGTTCCATATTTCAGATATATAAGCATTTTTAAAACCTCTTTTCCTACAGACCCAAATTTCCCATCATGGGTTAAATACTTCACTATCCGAAATGCCACCCTGTCAAAGGGTTTGGGTAAACTAGTTATTCTAACCCCTTCTATGATTTTCTTTGTATTGTAGATGTATCGGGGTTCAGTTTCTTCTCCTTGTAATAAAATTTCAATCAATTCTTTCAAATTTGCTTTTGCAAGTTGTGGAACATGCACAATTGGGACTCTAGATACATGACTTACTATATTTACAAAAAAGGGATAATGATATTTCTCACCTTTGCCCTAGATTTCTCTATATTTATGATGAATTATTTCACTAATTAGTCATTATATTTTGAAAACTTCCTCACGAACTCTAGCCATCCTGCATGCTCAAATATAGCTGCTACTTCTTCATCCGCGAGAAGCTAGGAATCATCCTCCAGTTCAGATTTCTTCTTAATCCCCATATCATTTTTGAGTTCTATTTTTATGCAAATTGATTGCATACCCTCTTGGTTAGCTATGGAACTAAAGACTCTTAGCTACGAAACCTTGTTCTTAGCTACGGAACTGAAGAATCTTAGCTACAAAACCTTGTACTTTGTTACAGAACCCTCTATTCTTTGCTGCGGAACACAAGTTTAACTTGCTGCCTTTTCAAAAATAGCTCTACGAAAATTTTCTCTTTGATTTGCCTTAATGATCACCAATAATAAATATGTTGCCACTTATCCCATCCTTATCATCTTCATGATTACTTATTTGTAATCATAATGTACAAATTGATGACTCATCCTACTAACCTTTAAATTAAGTCAAATCACACATGCAAAAATTTATTTCAACCCTAAATAAGTTAAAAGATATAATTACCATCCCTGATGACATAATTCTTTGCTATGCCGACTCATCATTCCTACAAGTGGAACAAAACACGTTAGATAAGATAGCTGGAATTTTTACAAGAATTACCTTTTATTTGAATTAGCCAAAAGAAGAGGTCAACCACCATTTTCTAGTTTTTAATTCACCTTTGAGAGATTTATATATATATATTTTTCTATATATATATATATATATATATATATATATATATTTAGGGAAGAAGACGCCATTTATTGGTTTTCATCTTATTCCCTTTATTTTGGATCTATCATTTGGTTATTTGATCATTTTGGAAGAACTAGGTTCTTCCATATGATCAAATTATTTGTCTTCTTCCATCTTTCTCAAGAATTCATCCTTAGTGGGAGGCTTCCTATAAATTTTCAGCCTGTGTCCATTGACCAAGAGTTTTTTGCTACTGCCATCAATTGGAAGTAACTGAATTGAACCATTTTCAAAGATCTGCTCAATCTGATAGGGTCTCAACCATTTGGTTCTCAATTTTCCTATGAATCATTGGTACTTAGAATCAAACAACAATGCCCAGTATCCTACTTTGAACTGCATTCTCTTGATATGGGTGTCATGCCATTGCTTCCTTTGCTCTTGAATTATCTCTGTCTGCTGAAGTGATTCCATTCTCAATTCATCCAACTCATTGAGTTGAAGGAATTTTTATTTTTTGGCTGCATCTAACTCAATGCCCACCTTAAATGTTGTTCTCAATGTCTGTAGTTCAAACTCTATAGGAAACAAGGAATTTTTCCCATAGACTAACTCATATGGTGAAAACCCTGTTGTAGTTTTCCAAGTTGTATTGTACGCCTAGATAGCTTCAGGTAGTCTCTTTACCCAATCTTTTCTCCTAGCTTCGACTATTTTGGTAAGGATGTTCTCCAATTCTCTTTTTGTTACTTCAACTTGCCCATTTGACTGTGGGTGGTAAGGAGATGACTTCCTATGATTGATTTGATAATACATTGTGAAATATTGGATCATCTTGGACATGAATTGTGGTCCTTGATCTGAAACTATGCTTCTTGGTGCTCCAAATTTTATCATAATTCTGTTCTAAAGGAAATCAGCAGCTACTTCTTCAGTGGCATTTGTCAATGCCAGCACTTCTGCCCATTTTTTCACATAGTCAGTACACACAAGAATATATTCCTTTCCTTGTGAAGGAGGATTAAAGGGGCCAACAAAATCCAATCCCCATCTCTCAAATAGTTGAACCACAACTTGAGGTTGAAGAGGCAATTCATTGGTGAAAGTTGGTATCTTATGAGCTGTTCTTTTCACTGAATAGTTTCCTCCACTTGATTCATCATGAAATGCTCTGAGGATGTCAAATATTTCATCCGCTCTTACACACCTGCACAAGACAAAATCAGGACCACATTTAAATATCATTCCATTCAACCATTTGGATTGTGCACTGATTTTGATTAACCTCTTAATTTGTTTTTTGTGAAAGGAGGGAACTTCCCTGTTGCAAGATAATTTTCCATATCATCAAACCATGGTGTACTTACTGAGATTGCAAACAATTGTTCATCTAAAAAGTTATCCTTGACTAGATCTTGCTCCCCTGTAGTGGTTAGTCTTGACAAAAAATCAGATACCACATTAGATTTACCTGGATTATCCACAATGGTAATATCAAATTCTTGCAAAAGTAATAACCATCTAATTATTCTTCCTCCAACCACTAGTTTGTTCATTAAATAATTAATTACTAAATGAATCTGTGTGTACAAATATCTTGTACCCTGTAATGTAATATCTAAATTTATTGATTACATAAATCACAATAAGAAATTATTTTTTAGTGGTGGTATAATTTTTTTCAGTGGGAGTAAGATTCTTGCTAAGATAATAAATGGCATACATCTTTCCTTCCTCATCTTTCTGTCCTAAAACTGCACCAATGGAATAATTTAAGGCATCAATTTGGATATGAAATGGCTTTTCCCAATTAGGTCCTCTCAATATTGGAGCATTGATTAATTTTTCTTTAATTTCTTCAAAAGCATGCTGACACTTTTCATCCCAAAGAAATTCATAGTCCTTGGTTAGCAGGTTAAACATGGGGGTAGTAATTTTACTGAAATCTTTTATAAAGCACCTATAGTACCCAGAATGCCCTAGAAATGATTTGATGACTGTGGGGGTCTGAGGAATAGGTAAATCTAAAATGATCCTACCTGAATTCCTCTTTTTGAAATATGGTGTCCTAAGAAAATCCCCTCATCTACCATCATCAAAAAAATTCATCACTAAGAGATAGGTTGTGTTGTTCACATATTGTTAACACTCTGTCCAGATTTCTTAAAGAAACTTCAAATATATCTCCACGTATAGTGAATTCATCCATATATACCTTAACACAATAATTTTTTAGATCAAAAAATATTGCAAGTACAACTCTCTGAAACGTTGTAGGTTCATTGCATAAGAAAAATGGTAATACCCTATAGGCAAAGGTTCCCCATGGGTATGTAAATGTGGTTTTGTCCTGATATTCAGTAGCAACTCTAATCTAATTATATTTGCTAAATCCATCCAAGAAGGAAAAATATTGTTTACTTGAAAGGTTATCTAGGACTTGATCTATGAATGGTAAGGGAAAATAATCTCTCATTGTGGCTTTATTTAATTCCCTATAGTCAACACATATTCTCCATTTCCCATTCTTTTTGGGAACAATTACAAGAGGAGATACCCACTGACTATCTGAGATAGGGTAGATAAAACCTATTTTTAATATTTTTTCAATTTCTTGTTTGACTATATCCCTTAAGGCTGGATTGATCCTTCTCTGAGGCTGCCTAACTGGTTTAAAATTTTCCGTGTAGATGTGATGAGTGCAGATACTTGGGTGAAACCCCTTCGTGTCAATGTATTCCCAAGAAAAATCTTTAGTATGATTTTTTAAAACATCAAACAGTTTAGCTTCTTCATTATCCTTCAACTAGCTATCAATGTTCAAAGTTTTTCCTGGTTGAATCTCAACATGCTTGGTTCTAATGTGTGATAAACTAATTTGTTGAATGGGGTTCATTAGAGTATTTAATGGACATGCATGTGGTAACAACATACGGTATGTAGCAACATTTCCAAAATTTCCTTGAGACAGGACACTGGAAAAAGGACAGTAATAAAAATAATGATACTTATCTCTTTACAGGCCAAACTCCTCATCACTTCTACTTTCCAAAAATTCTTCACCACTTCTTGATGTATTTGAAACTAAAGCTTCTGATTCATCCTCTCCCCACGAGAGGTCTCATTCCTCCGAAACAAAATTATTTCCATTCAAAGAGAACTGTTGTTGTTGTGGTTCTGGAATGAAATATGGTGATTCTGGAACTACAGCTACAGGTTCCGGAACTATAGTCGTGAGTTACAAAACTATATCTGATTACTCCAAGGAAAGCAGGTGTTCATCCAATGGTGGATTAATCATCGCTTCTACTTCTCTCACATGATCCTACAATGTGATCATAGCCAAAGAAGACAAATGTTTCCTATCAGTTTCAAGATAATCAACCCACAATTTTTCATGATTGTCAGAAAATGGTCGTGCAGTAGGATATAAGGAAATTTGTTTAGAATTCTTACCATTCGAGATTTTCATATCACCTGACTTGCACTCAATTAAAATAACAACTGTAGCTAACCATGGTCTACCCAAAATAATGGAGTAACCTGATGTTTTACCTTTTGTCTACAGTATAAGGAAATCAACTGAATAGTCCCATGAATCCACCATAACCGCCACGTCTTCAATAATTCCTTTTGATTTTTCTACAGACTGATCTTCCATCTGCAATATGGTATTAGTAGGTTGCATACCTGTTAATGGTAATGTTTTCAGAGTATCTACTGTCATTACATTGATAGCCATTCCTAAATCTACCAAAACATTATGTATATGAAAAGAGTTTGCCTAGAATCGAATCGGAAACGAGGCACCATGAAGTAGTTGCACTCCAACGGAATCATGATAGCTCTAGTAATTACAAGAAAGAATTGATCAGTAATGGAAGAAATTGCTCAATAGAAACGAATCTTGCATATAGAGGAAAGACAACGGAGTGTCTTGGCAAGCTCATAAATGAATAGTAAAGGGGTACATATAGGCTGTTGAGTAACCCTAGTGCATGACACACCTGAAACCCTAAACCTAACCCTAAACCTAACCCATGTGAGATGACCCTCCAATATGAGAGGAGGACACATAGGATAACTCACACTAATAGTATATCCTTATTCCCTATAGAGACAGAAATAACAGGACTTCCAGGGTCTCCATATTTGGGAAGTAAAAGTTTTCCTGCTAATAAATTAGCAACTTTCCCATCTATTTTGATAGTCTTGGGGTACTGTTTCTTTCTTCCAGGCTTTTTTAAACATAATGCCTTGATTAATTTATTCAATTAATGAATGTCCTTAATTTTTTATAACAGTGGTATCTAAATATTTAATTTCCTTAATTCCTATACCAATTCAGATTCTTTAGCTTTAATAGATTCTTTGAAGCTTTCTGGAAATGGAGTCTCAATAGTGTTGCTATCTAGCTCTTTTTATTTTCTGCCTATATCCACTTTTGGAACAATAGTACTAGGGATTTCATTCTCTTCTGTCATTTCAGTGATTATCACAGGTGGACTGCTAATGATTTTTCTAGATCTAGTATGAATGTCCTTACAATCTACAACACGTAAATCAACTAATTTAATTGTGCTCATGTTATCACAGTAGATAATGGTAGGCCGCTGAAAGTGGATGCCAAACTTTGTCAGAATACCCTGTAGCCAAATAACTTCTGTGGAAGTGTTAACTACTCCTCTGTATTGTACCTCTGTAGATGATATCGCAATTGTATTCTGCTTCTTGCTAGACCAACTAATGGGACCCGAACCAAGACAGAAACTGTAGCTAGAAGTAGATTTCTGATGATCTAAGTCACCGACCTAATCAAAATCAGTGAACCCAATCAAGTCAATATCTACCCCTCTAGGATAGTGGATGCCATCAACATAAGTGCCACGAACATAATGAAGGATCCATTTAGCTGCTTTCCAATGTAGCTCATGTGGCTCCTGCATGAATCTGGACATGATCCCAATAGCATACAATAAATCCGGTCGAGTGTGAGTCAATTAAATCAAGCTGCCCACCAACTGTCGATAAAGGGTACCATCAGCCAAGGGAGTAGAGCAATCTGAAACCAACTTAACCCCGGAAAGAAAAGGAGTAGGAGAAGACTTGCAATCGGACATCTGAAAATGAGCTAGCAAATCAAGAGCATACTTAGGTTGTGAAATTAAGATTCCCAAGTCAGATTGTGAAATCTAGATCCCAAAGAAGTAATGAAGCAAACCTAAGTCAGTCATGGAAAACTTGTTGGCCAAGGCAATCTTCACAGAATCAATAATAGAGGAAGAGCTACCTATGATCAACAAGTCATCAACATAGAGAACAAGAATGAGTATGGAGTCATATTTCCATAGAATATAAATATTTGGATCAGAGTAACACCTAGTAAACCCCGATGTAAGTAAAAAGGAGTCCATCTTGGCATAGCAATCCCAAGGGGCTTGTTTAAGGCCATAAAGAGACTTCTTTAACTTACAGACAAGGGAGGGATCTTGGACATAACCCAAAGGTTGTTCCATATAGATCTCTTCCTCTATGTCACCATGAAGGAAGGCATTCTTAACGTCCATTTGATGGAATTTCTATCTGTTCGCTGCGGCAATGGCTATAGTTAGGCAAATAGAAGTCATCTTCGCAAATGGAGAAAATGTTTCAATATAGTCAACCACAGCTATCTGGGAGAAACCCTTAGCTACTAATCGTGCTTTAAAATTTTTGACGTCTCCATCTACTCCATACTTTGTTCGGAACACCCACTTACACCGAAGGATTTTTCTTCCTTTCATAAGAGTGGTGAGATCCCAAGTATCGTTCTTCATGAGAGAGGAATACTCCTCATCCATGGCAGAATCCCACTCAGGAATACCAGAAGCCTCCCAGAAATACTGTGGATCAGAAGCAAAGGTTAAAAAATAGTGGGGTCCAATGAAATTTGAATGAGTACGTCTCATATATGAAGTATCTCCAACTAAATCTCTAGCACTTTGCAAAGTTTTCCTGGCCCAAAGGGGACCAAAAGGATCAAGCTCAGAGTCGGAAGATTCTTCACTTGAGTGAGAAGGGAAATAGTCCTTGTCATCACTACTGTCAGAATAAAAAGAATCAAGGGTGTGATGGTTAGGAGGATCAGGAAGAGGAGCATGCTCAATGGCATCATCATCTAATGAGTCAGAATCCAAATTAGCGAGCTGAAGAACCTCAATAGGTGGAGAAGTAGAAGTCAAATAAGACTCATCGAACTTAACACATCTTTCAATATATAGCTCATGAGAAGTAAGATTCATTAATCGATATCCTTTCATGCCATCAAGATACCCTATAAAGATACAAGGTTTGGATTATGGTTCCAAATCCTTACATTTCTTCTTGGGAATCCGAGCCATAGCCTTAGATCGAAAGACTCAAAAGTGCTCAACATCAGGCTTGTGTCCAAACCAGGCTTCAAAGGGTGTCATCCCTCTTACTGACTTGTGTGGAACATGGTTCTAAATGTAATTTGCACAATTCATTGCTTCGGCCCAATACTACAGAGGAAGAGACTTCGAGTGAATCATACAAGTGGCCATCTCCTTAAGAGTACAATTCTTTCTTTCTACGAATCCATTATGTGAAGGGCTATAAGCAACTGTATGCTGCAAAGAGATCCCTTTAGAAGTACAGAAATCCATGAAACTATTGTTTACATATTCACCTCCATTGTCGGTTCGAAGAACCTTAATAGACCATTCCACTTGGTTCTCAGCAAGAGCCTTAAAGTCTTGAAAATGTTCAAAGACTTTAGACTTAAGCTTAAAAAAATATACCAGAGTATATCTTGAATAGTCATCAATGAAGGTTGGCACATAAAGAACTTTAGTAAATGAAGGAGAAGGAAATGGAACAGAAACATCGCTGTGAACAAGATCCAAAGGACAAGTGGCTCTCCAGGATTTTCCTTTGTCAAAGTTCTTTTCAGGATGCTTTCCAAGGGTACAACCCTCACAAAGACCCTTAGAAAACTTGACACGAGGTAACCCATTGACAATTTATTTTTGGCTCAATTGTTCAAGGTAGTGATAATTTAGATGTCCAAAACGCTCATGCCATAGCTTACTAACCTCATTTGCATGAGTGAGTAAGGCAGTGGGTGTAGAATTAGAAATAAAGTGGGAGAAGATGTACAACCATGAATGGTGATCTGCCTTTCCCTCAGCCACTGTAGTATCATTGTTAAGCTCACGAATAATCACTGAGTTAGGACCAAATTCCACTTGCATTCCTTCACCAAGGTGAGTAATTTGGTAAACCGATAGGAGATTGGTAGAGAGATTAGGAACACTCAACACTTGGTTAAATGTTCCCCAATCCATCTCTGCCGATCCACTACTGGAAACCGACACTTTCGTGTCATTACCCATCGTGATTTGGGGCATTCCACAAGGTTCGATCAGGGAAAACTCAACATGTAAAGAACCCATGTGGTGCGAGGCACCAGAATCTATAATCCATGTTGATGAAGGAGAAAATCTGGCTACAAGGGATTTTCCTTTCTTCTTATCATTTTTAGCACCTTTTGTAGTAGAAGACTCAGCCTTCGGAGCACTTTGTTTAATGGATTCAGGAACACTTATTTTATTCTTCTCAAGTAAATGAGATAAGTGATCAATCTGTTTCTGAAAATAGTGTTTCTCATTGTGACCAGACTTCTTGCAATAGGAACACAAATACTTTCTTTTCTGTGCCTTAGGCTCATAATTCGAAGTGTTTGTGTCATTATTAGGTTTGATCTTGGTTTCTTTCTTAGGTTGATGCTTTATTTCTTTCTTCTTTTTAGTCTTCTTTCCCTTGCTAGTACTTGTTACAAGGGCATGTGACTTGGACTTGAGAGATCCCATTTGAATGAGTTTTTCCTGTTCTCGAATGAGTTGGGATGAAAAATAGTCAAAAGAGGGCATAGTCCAAGTATCACCCAAAGCAAATTTTGTAGCGTAGAAAGTTGACACGAAGACAAAATATTCGGGACCTAGCTTAGAGAGAATCGACAAGATCAGTTGAGAATATTTCTTTCCTACTTGACATCCTTTTAACAACAATCTAATGTGGACAAATTTCAAGAAGAAATCTTGTAGGTTTTCAAAGTCACTAGGATTTAACCCTAGTAGTTCGTTTTCCAACTCATGCGCTCTTATGTCATCTAGTTGTCCAAACATCGCATCCAACATTTTCCACACAAATTTAGGTGTTTCAGACGCCTCAATGTGGAAGATCAAGTCAGGAGAAACAGACATGCAAAGAAGACCTAAAGCTTCATCACTATGGTTTAACCACTTAGATTTTTCAGGTTCATCATCTGGTTCAATCTCAGTTCCCATGGTGATGCGGTATAACCCTTTACCCCTTAGTTTCATTATTATTTTTGATCTCCATTCGAAAAAGTTGAACGGCGTAAGCAAAGGAATTGAAAGTGCATCCATAGGGAGAGAGAGAGAAAGAAATGCAGAAAAGAAACACAACCACCTAGGACAATAACAACCCCCCTACTTTTGGCACTTTATAGTTTAGTGTGTTGATTGCAATCAGTGCGTGTGGTTTGAAACACTTCGTAGCTCGTCTTGCAATCAGTGTAATAACACGCAAGAGAGGAGACCACAACAGTGTTTTGTGGAGCGCAAAAGAAGGACACCATAAACAAGCACAAGCAAAAAACAAGAAAGGAGGTGAAAGCCAACCCTGGTGGTGAGAAAAAATGTCTCACGTCGTAAAAGGAAACCCCCTTGCTGCAGACTGTGGCGGACACGCTCACTAGTTGCAAGCAATAATAAGGGTGAAATACAAGGTTTTAAATGAACTCAAGGAGTTCAGAGAGTCTTCAGAATGTTGGAAAAGAGCTCGGAAGGAAAACATGTGCTCAGAATGATGTTGCACACTTGATCTCATGATTAGTGAAAAAAAATCGACAAGAACGCCTAAATTTTACGATTTGGAAATGCCCACTTTTGCTATTTTTAGAGCAATTGGAGTTTTTTTAAAAAGGGCGATAAAAAAAGGGTTATTTAGATGCCGATAATTAATATTTACTGATTGTGAATTATAATTGTAAATAAAATTAATTTAATTTATTACGATTATATAAAAAGAAATTAATTAAATATGATTAATTAAGATTTTTGAAAAAAAATCCTAAGATAAAATATTAGAAAAATACTTTCAAAGATTTAAAAACTTAAAAAAAGGCGTAAGCTTTTTGATTTGTTTAGAAAGAATTTAAGAGGATACTTACCAAACTTTTAAAAGCTTTTTGTATTGTTTTAATTAGAAGGAATTTTTGTTTTCAAAAACATAGAAAAAGCTTTTGTGATTTTAAAAAATTTGGAAAGTATTTAAAATTGGAAAGATTTGAAACTCACCATGATTTGATTTTGAAAGAAATTTAAAAACTTACCACCATATTTTAAAATTGGAAAGGATTTTTTGTTAAAAAACTTACCAAAAAGGTAAAACTCTTACCAAAGAATGTGCCGGCTGGCCTGTGAAAAAAATATAGGTTTTTTTTTTGGTGATGTGGAGGGACAGTGTCCAGCAGCACATGAGGAGGCCATTGGAAGAGAAATGCAATCCGCCCCAGTGTAAAAATGTAGTTGGAGGAGAGGCCGTTGAAAAGAGTTTGGTGATTTGTAAAAGAAAACTTACCAAACACTTACCGTATTAAATGACTTACCGTATTTTAAACACTTACAAAAAAAAAACACAGGGTTTTGATTGGGAAACGCATGTAGTGTTTTTGTTTGTATTTGTTGTGTGGTTGTGTTTTTTTGTTTTGATTTGCTATGCTATAGATTGGAAAGGCCATAGGGAGCAGTAGGGCATGGCAGGTTACAGCAGGGCAGAGGGGCCGTGGTAGAAGCAGCCGTGGGAGGAGGGGCAGCCATGGGAGGAGCAGTGGGAAGAGCTGTGGGAAGAACCCTGCGAGAAAATAGAAAACAACAAAAATGACCTCCTTTCACAACAAAAACGAGCTCCCTCCACAAAGCAAACAACAAAAATGACCTCCCATGCAAAATGAATACACAGCCAAAGAAGAACACGAGCTCAGGGAGGTGGTAAAACCTCTCAAATGAACTCCAAGCCACTGGAAAAAAATGTATTCTGTTAAATGCTAGGAAAACAGAGAGCCAAAAAACACAGATATCTAAAAAAATTTCACTTCTATTTTAAAAATTTTATTAAAAAAATGAAACAATCTCTATTTTGGTTGAAAAGCCAAATTTAGCTATAGATAGCTAAATGTGGCTATAAATACCCTGAAAATTCCAGGAATACCTACACAAGTACATAAAATTGGCACAAAAAACTACACAACTTTCTGAGAAATCTTGTTAGAGAGATTAGCAAAATAATTCTAGAAAATAGTGATTGAAAAACTTACATGCAGAGTAAAAAAAAATGAAACCAAGAAAGAGTAATCACAACTAAAAAAATAATGAGTGCATGTTTACTTGATCTTAGCTCTGATACCATGAAAAGATTTTGCGAGAATCGAATTGGAAACGAGGTACCACAAAGTAGTTACACTCCAACGGAATCGTGATAGCTCCAACAATTGCAAGAAAGAATTGATCAATAATGGAAGAACTTGCTCAACAGAAACAAAGCTTGCATATAGAGGAAAGACAGCAGAGTGTCTTGGCATGCTCATAAATGAATAGTAAAGGGGTACATATAATGTGTTGAGTAACCCTAGTACATGACACACATGAAATCCTAAACCTAACCCTAAGCCCAACCCATGTGAGATGACCCTCCAATATGAGAGGAGGACACATAGGATAACTCACACTAACTGTATATCCTTATTCCCTATAGAAACATAAATAATAGGACTTCCAGGGTCTCCATATTTGGGAAGTAAAATTTTTCCTGCTAATAAATCAACAAGTTTCCCATCTACTTTGATAGTCTTGGGGTACTGTTTCTTTCTTCTAGGATTTTTCAAACATAATGCCTTGATTAATTTGTTCAATTTAGGAATGTCCTTAATTTCTTGTAACGGTGGTATCTAAATATTTAATTTCCTTAATTCCTATACCAATTCAGATTCTTTAGCTTCAATAGATTATTTGAACCTTTCTGGAAATGGAGTCTCAGTAGTGTTGCTATCTAACTCTTTTTATTTTCTTCCTAGATCCTCTTTTGGAACAACAGTACTAGGGATTTCATTCTCTTCTGTCATTTCAGTGATTATCATAGGTGGACTGCTAATGATTTTACCAGATCTAGTGTGAATGTCCTTACAATCCACAACACGTAAGTCAACTGATTTTTCTAGTTTTGTTCCATAAATAGGGTTTGTTTGTTTGTTTCTTGCTACTGGCTGTGCTGGCATTTGTGTTTGGACTACATTTTCAGTTTGTGAATTTTGTGTAGGGGATCCCATGATGGCCTGTTGATTTTGATTTTGATATGTTCTTCCTTGAGTATTATTGCTACTGTTCCGTCTATCTTTTGACCAAGGATTTCCTTGACTAGCTCATGGTTGTTGGTATCCATGAGCATACCAAGCTTGATTTTCCCAATCTTGAGGGTTCCAAGTTGGTTAATGTCCCCAAGGTGGTTGTCCCTAATTCTGTGGTACTATCTGAGTAGCTCATGGCATTTTCCAGGGAGCAGGAAATGATCTTGGCATAAACTGCCCCTGGTTAGCTTGTCTTTGAACAAAATTCATTACTTCTATTGTGGCTGATGTACTGGTTTGTTTAAGCTAATTATTTATGACTGTAAGTAGAGAACAAACATCGGTATCATGTTATTTAGATTCACAGATAAGACACATTTCTGTTCTATCAAAATGACATTCTCTTAGTGCATGCTTCTTCCTACATCTAGGACAATACATAGCTAATGGTTCAGTTTTGGAATTTGCTTTAGCTTGTAATCCATCCATAGTAGACATTAATTAAACTAAAATGTCTGTTTTAAAATTTTCTAATTCATCCATTAGTTTGTTCATATCTGGATTAAGACTTTTCATTGATTTTCCTTTTCTAGATCCACCCCTTGTTTTGGAATAGCTTCTACAAACCTCCTTAATTTCAGTCATTCTTAACTGATCAATATTTCCACCTCCTATCAAGTTAAGAGCTTCCCTAGATTCGTCATCTAAACCTTTAAGAAAAATGGTTTTACTTAACTCCTCTTGAAGTACGAATACACATCTTTTTCCCACAAAGAGGAATCTATCTAAATAGTCTTCCAGATTTTCATCTTCCTCTTATTTGATTTTGAAGAATTCTTCTTTCCTATTTCTCCCTCTATAATAATCTTGGTATTTTTCTGGGAAAGGTAGTTTCCATTTGTGCCCAAGTGTGAATAGAGTTGGATGTTATTCCCATGAACCATCTCATTTTTGCATCCTTCAAAGTGGATGGAAACAACTTAAGTTTTTGATTATTTGTTTTATAGTCATAGGTCTAACATAACACCTTAAAATCAAACAAACACTGGTCAGGGTCTTTAGATGACATCCCTCTAAAGGTGGGTAAATGTGCAGGTGAGATATTTTTCATTGTTGTTTCATCGTCTTCCAATTGGATTGGATAAGTAAAGGTCATATCAGGTGCTCTTTTAGCCTCGTCTGCCATTATTTCTGAATATTCCTCCCAATCAATGTGATATGTGCTATTCCTTGGGGGAGGTGAAAAATCAAGAGTAGGAGGTTAACTAATCAATTGAGAATCAAGACTTACCCTAAATGGATCTTTAGTAATAAGTTTTTTTCTAAAAGTTCTACTTCCCTCAGGTGACTGATCTATTAATTCCAAATGTGGCAATTATGTTTCTTATCTGATAGGGGATAATGGTGCCTCCAATTCTTGATCAATTTCCCTATTTGTGAATTCTTGTGAAGATGTTCTTAGGAGGAATCTACCCTTTAAGTCTCTTGGTCTACTCATATATTTATATGATATAGTAGGGAAGATCC
The DNA here is from genome assembly GCA_019776745.2 of Taxus chinensis. Classification (NCBI taxonomy): domain Eukaryota; kingdom Viridiplantae; phylum Streptophyta; class Pinopsida; order Cupressales; family Taxaceae; genus Taxus; species Taxus chinensis. The sequence goes on along the minus strand of CM034150.1, from coordinate 762,829,477 downwards.
TTCAACTACTAGATGTATGATTGTTTCTCTTGCTAACATTGAATTAGAAAATTTCTAAATGTGTCCTCGACAACGATGCCAAAAATGATGGGTGTCATTATTCCCTTCATTTAATCAACTTCACGTTGATGTCATACCAAACCAGGGGTGTGTCCAAATATATATACAACAAGAGTAATCTGATTGATCTAGTAGTTGACTATAGTTATATTTTTGTATTGTCTGGGGGATTTTTTCAATGTCTTAAGGACTTGTGGTAAAATCTTATTCAAATAAAACTATTGAAAACTTGCTGAAAATAAACACACTGAAAGCTTTGCTGAAAGGAAACACACTTTGTAGAATGGAAATAAACACACTTGCTTCTGAAAGTAAACAAACTTGCATTTGGAAATAAACACACTCAATTTAATATGCTTGAAAATTATTGTAAGAAATATATGAATCTATATTAGTACCTGCAGGATTTAACACAAAAAAGAGTTTAATTGAAAAGATTAAAACAATACAGAATGAACAGATCTAAGCTATTGCTAAAGAAATATAAATACCAAATAAATGAACGTCTTGGTTCTTGGGGGAGTGGGCCCTTGCTCCTCCTCGAATAAGGATTTAACAACTCAGAATTCTCTCAAATAGGAATGGCTATTTATTCATGAAAACATTCAGTATTACAAAAACATATTGGAACTGAATACGTAGTCTATAACTTTGTTCTCTTCTTCTCTATATCATATTCTATATATATCTACTACATGTCTGATTTTATATACATTTACAATCATAAATGTTTCTACAATCCTGATGGAATAAAATATCACCCAGATTGGATGTTGGATCGGATTGTGGCTAATTTGACAGCTATAAGATAACTTCTCCTAGATCTGCGTTCAACATCTTCTCATCTTTTCTTGATTGAAAGGGTCGTTACTGTAAAATCTTCGGATATGGTTTGGAGTAGATAACCTCCATCGGTTCCAGAACTTCGGAGAAGTTCCAGAACCATAGGAAATTGTTTATGATCAAAATATTGCGAGTTCCGAAGCTATTCCAAGGAGTTCTGGAACTTAGCCCGAAAATTCTGGAACCAAATATGTGAGTTCCAGAACTAAGTTATGAAATTCTGGAATTAACTGATGACTATGTGATGGAGTTCTAAAACTAGCTTGGAAGTTCTGGAACTAAGATGTGTGGAGATAGATGCTTCCGAAAACATCCTAAATGCCACCTGCTTCATTTCCTCAATTGATTAGACTTTCTTATTACAAAACTGAATTGAAACACACACTTGTCAAGAATATTAGAGCTTTTAACATTAGAATCACAATCAATCAAAAGACAAAAAACTAAATCTTAACTCATCTCAGATTAAATAAAAGTCACAAAATGCTATTGAACTTAATAAAAAGAAGAGTAAGATGAGATCATATATTGTACAATTATCGGGCATATACTAGCCTCATCAGTTGTCTTTCACAATTGATAATGACCCTATAATTGCACATTTTTTCTACTCAACGTTGCTTCTCAACTTAAATATGATATTTCTCTATCCATACATTCATAAAGCTTATTAGTTGTTGGTTTTTAAATCTTCTCTATGTTTGATTTTAGCTTCTATATATTCCTGATAAAGTATTCTATGTCTTTGTTTTTGCAATTCAAATTAGCATATCTTCTTCAATGTGTTTGGATTTCAATCACCCTGTATTCACCTTAAATCTATCAAAAATTGAACTTTAAAACTGCACACTTCCATGTATATCTGTTCCGCACAACTCTCTGTGAAGAGCGGAACAGAGTTCTAAAGAGATGACCAAAACAATTTACGAATAAACCATTTGAAATTATATTTACAATATCATTCACACAATACAATAGCCTAATAAATAGGTTTTAGTTTCCGTAGAATATAAGAAACTAACTATTTCGTAAACCATATTCGTAAGGCGAGTAGTAACCATCTCACAAACAATATAATGCTAATATTATATTATTGTTATTAAGTTGTTTATAACAACTCATAATAACAATAATAATAATTACATAAAATACTAATGGATCACTAATAGATAGGATATTCCTAGCATTCCCCGCTTAGTGAGAACATGGGGAAAACCCGACTTTGTACTTGCACTTGTTTTCATGATTAGGTGATTTTTATTGTAGGATGATCACAAACCCATTGTATGGTTTTCAAATGGTTAACCACTAACTGAAAATGGTGGATTTCAATTAGATTACCAAAAACCAAAAATGAAGGTTTTCAAATGGTTTACCTATAATCACATCATGATGTGTCAAGTACTATTATCAACCCTCATCACATTTCACTGCAGGGAATAACATACGAAATTCGGTTGAATTCTACTGCTCTTATACACAAACTGAAATCCGCAAATAGAACATTGGATCATGTTCCCTGCCTCAATGTGAAATTTCCACTTATTGAAAAGTTAAACACAGAAATCAACTGCAACTCTGAAAAGAAAACAAACTCACACACATGCTAAATGCCACCATAGCTTCGTGTGGCCCCATCATTGGTGACTGATGAGAGGTCGCTCTGATACCGAATGTGATCATGGCTCTCAATTATAACTCAGACGTCGGATTCCACTGAACATGCATCTGTGAGGAATAATTTTTTTTTTACAAATTTTTGACTTCAACTCATGACAAAATGACTTGACTACTTTAACTAACAATTGACATTGACTATACTCTAGACAAAGATGATACAAATAGTAGACTTATTAGATAGAGATCACACATTTTTAACTATAAAAATGACATGATATTGAAAATATGGAGCTACACCTAAAACAATTTAATGACACTATTGATGGGCATTCATTTGATATATAAATATAAAAAGACTTTTGGATAAATAATACAACTTGCGGTAATAAGATCGACTACTAAACCACTATATACGAAAAGTGTATAAACTCACAACTAGACTAGAACCAAAATTGAATAAATCACCACATAAAATTTCTTCACTCAAATAGTTTGAATGGTCATGAAAAATTTGACCACTGACCGCTAAAACTAAATAAACTTGAAAAAACAAGTCTTACATAATCAAATTATTGACTATAGAACGTGACTTGGGTGAAAATTCTATTCAAGGGGCATGACTTACAACAGTTTTTATCCAATGATGCAACGATCATGTCACATAATGTATGTATATAAAACTGTGCCTTGAAATTTGCATTGAGCCATCTAAAACATATCCGAGCGCCTAAAAATGGTGGAACAGGCATCACACTCTAGCAGATGATCATTGGTTCACCGTATATGATACATAAGTTTTCTTATGACAAGTTACAATATCGCCATAATCCCTGAAAGCTCTGCCAAAATATGGACTTTACATGGATTTGAATACTCTAGTACATAGGGTCATTAATTAATATTGGCCACGTAGCAGATCAAACACATACTGGAAGTTATAGAATTGATGCAAATCATGCTAAAAAATGGATCCACGCTCTAATAGAAAATGCAGCTCCTCCACGTAAGGTATGAGAAATGCTCGAAATCGTGATAACAGATGGGCGTCGAAAGTCAGTTGATGTGCAGGAATATGAAATGCAACGGTGTAAATGATAAGTCCACTTATTTATTACATCAAGGGAGTTTAGAATAATTCAAATCTGATCTTGTAATATTTAATGTTGATCTAATGACATTTCTGATTCTGTGCAAGAATACGGCATCATCAGGGACAATGCCAGACCACCTTCCTCCACTCAAGATTTAGTATATAATGAAATCATAAATCACCATTTTGCACAAATAAAACTATCCAGCTCTGATACCAGATACGAGGAGCGGAACAGAGTTGTAGAGAGATCACCAAATTTTTTTTTACGAATAAACCATTTTTCACACTATACAGTAGCCTAGTAAATAGGTTGTAGTTTCCCTAGAATATAGGAAACTAACTATTTCATAAACCATATTATTCATAAGGTGATTAGTAACCACTCACAAACAATATAATACTAATATTATATTATTGTTATTAAGTTTTTTATAACAACTCATAATAACAATAATAATAATTACATAAATATACTAATGGAGCACTAATAGATAGGATATTCTTAACTCTCTTATCTCTCTATTTTTAAGACCTATCTCAACACTGCTTCTATGTCTTTGTTTTTGCAATTCACATTAGCATATCTTCTTCACTGTGTTTGTAGTTCAATCACCTTGTATTCACCTTTATTCTATCAAAAATTCAACTTCAAGACTGCACACTTCCATGTATCTCTGTTTTGCACAACTCTCCTATCTTTATGTTTTCAAGACCTATCTTAACACTGCTTCTCAACTATCTCAACACTGCTACTTAAAATTTTTCTTGAGGTTTGTTCACACTTTGTTTGTTGTCTTGCACAACTGATAATGACCCTATAATTTCACACTTTTGTTGCTCAACACTTCTTCTCCATTGAACTCTAATCTTTCCCTATCCATACATTCATAAAGCTTCTTAGTCGTCAGTTTTTTAAATCTTCTCTGTCTCTGATTTTAGCTTCTATATATCTGTGGTAAAGTCTTCTATGTCTTTGTTTTTGTAATTCAAATTATCATATCTTCTTCACTGTGTTTTGATTTCAATCATCAAAAATTCAACTTCAAGACTGCACACTTCTCTGTATCTCTATTTTGCACAACTCTCCTATCTCTTTATTCTTCAATATGACCTAGTTTGAAGGATTCACTGGTTTCTTGTCTTTGTAATTTTGTATATCACCAATAATTGAGTTTGGGTTTCAATTCACTATATTCCTCTGTAATTGACCTCCTTATAGTTTAATTCACTCTATGTTTATATTCTTCTCTTACTTGCCTCATAATCTCTACAACCCTTATCTCAGATTCTATCTCTATTTTAAAGCTTTTTATGTCTTAGATTTTCACTGTTCTATTCTCATTTTGATATCCGTGATTTCTTGCAACACCTTGTTTTAAAAAACTCTCACTCATTATTCACACTTTGTTTTTCTTGAATAACACATTCTATATTTTTGTATCTCTCCTTTTCGCAGTTATGTTTTTATCCTGATATAAACGTTTTCTTATGAGTTCTTGTATTCAACAACTCACTTTTTCAAAGACATTCATTTTCTTGAATATCTCACTATCTATACATGTATGCATGTTCTCCTTACTCCATCTCTTCTACACCAATGATTTTCTGTACAATATTTTTATCTATCTACTCCCAAAATTCTCACATTCCACTTTAGTTACACCAAAGAATTCGATACCACTATTTTTGTTACCAACCTTTCAACTTCTTTCATTTGATCTCATTCAACTAAAACACAAAGTACATGACTCTTAGGATTCATCTTATGAGTTAAGAAGTTGTTTAAAGACAAACAAGTGTCTTTCCACCTTCTTACAACAAACTTGGAAGGGAGACATAAAAATTTGTAATTGTTTAAGGTTTGTTGAACATCTCCATACTTCAAGATCTTTGAATGAATTTATTTATACCTTTCATCTATAGAGAAGAAACGAGAAGGCACTAATAACAATCATGTTACTCTCACTAGGACACCTCTCAAATCTGTACAAAATTGTCATTTACAAACATGACCTTTATTACCATCTTTCCTAAGCATGTTGAACATTTTGTTTCAATCATCCTTTGATATCCAAATGAGTGTATCAAGTCATTAGAGTACTTTGTTGAAGAGGATTTCATTCAAACCATTATCTGTGACATCAAACTAGTACACTACTGAAAAATTCTGACATTACCATGCAATTACGAGAATTACAAAGTGATTCAAAGACATGTCAATGATGAATTAACATCGTACCATCTTTTGGAGGGATTTGAAGGAGGTGTATTATGTTTTCTATTGAAGAAATTGTATTAAAACCTCAATTACTAACCCTATACCCTATCACACGAAATTATAAGAAAACTGTCAGCTCAACAGATCCTTGATGAAATCGAACAATTCCATTTGAATATTTCTCATTCCACATAGATATTTCCTCGTAATTTATTAAATTTTTAGTGGATGAGCTTTGAGAATCGACATTTTTTCTCTATCTAACCCTAGAGCCAGGGTTTTGAGAAACTGTGCAACCCAAGAATGCATTTAATTTATTTTTGAGCTCAATTAATGATGGAAATTGAAAATTCCAACTCCTACTCCTTTGAGAGACCAGTTTCCAATATTCTCAATGACTTTTGCATCTTGAAGAGCCTCTATTTACTCCTAGCTATAAAAATTACATTCTATTGTGGTGGAAATATAGTACACTGAAGTTGTTTGAAGGTGAAAAAATACTTAAAGGGTTTTGAATGGACATTTTAAGAAACATGAAGTCTAACCATTAATCCAAATAATGTGTAATATCTTCTTCTTGATCATGACTGCACACACATAATGAAGTCTTCTTCTTGACTATTTACAATCATAAAAAATTCCTTCTCTCGACCTTGACACCATCTCCACTTGTGAAGACTACAATTTCCATCAGTATCATGAATTTTGAAGAAAATTTGAGGTCATACTTTTCTGAGCCATGATTTTTTCAAGCAACTACATTTTCAAGAGTACTTATATCACCAACTCAAGCATAAGCACATTAGGAGGCTGAACCATACTATACTCTTTCACTTGAAGGATTTCAATAAACTATTTTTATCATGAGAAGGGAGATAACACCCTATTTACTCTAGAAAAACTTTTGAGATAAACCTTACTGAATAAATTCAAGTTTGAAGACTAAATAACAGGATTGTTTAGACTTAGTCCTACACAACACAAACATGCCTATGTGGCATAGTACCTCTTGAAAGTAGAGTTATCATTATATTCGCTTAGATGAGGTATATTAAGATTCAGAGACATGTTTCTACCTTTCACCAATGATTTAGAGATGAAAAACTCAAATTTGACCACTCAACTCAAGAAGATACCTTGAAGTGAGAATGAACCCCAGTAGTAAAATGATCATAACTTTCTTGATACATGACCAATTATTCAGAAAAATTTTGCAGCATCTCAAGATGTGAATCCTATAAAAAATTAATTCTATGATTTATCCAAAGGATGTATTATATTTTTTACTGAGCATTAAGAATCCACACACCTTATAAATCCCATTTTAGAAAACCTGGCACAACTTTCAAATACCTTATCAAAACTTGATGAAATATTTCCTGGAGCACAAAAAAACACCCTTATACATGATCCATAAGACAATTTTCCATATATATTATTTTCATATTCTATCCCATATCATTTACCTCAGCCTACATTGTTAGTTCTCAAAGTCATTTTCGGTGCACTTTTGAATTTTTACTCCAGGAGCTAAACTGAAACTTGTTTTTGATCACACGTGTTTTAGAAACTATTCCTATGGTTCTCCCATGCTCAAATTACCTTGATATTACATGTAGACCATCTGAAAATAACAAACTAACATGTACTTTTCCTGTAGAGACCAAACACATGTCAATCTGAGCTTGCAACACCTTGAAACTAACCTGAACATGCTTAAAGATTATTGAAACCAACATAAACCATTGAACACCATTTAATACCACCTGACTTTAATTCTCTTTCACTCTTCCTTTTCCATCAATTCTATGTGACATTAATGACAATAACCACTAATGCAACAATCTCCCCCTATGTCATTGATGTCAACACGCTGAAAATTTGATGGAAAAATGATATGCTCACATCTTCACACCATGAAATACAATTTTCAGCACACTTTCTCCCCCTTTGAAATCTATGACAAAGGTTTACAAATATAAAAAACTGATTAGCTTAAAAAATCAACAAAAGTAGCGTATGCTCATACCTTAAGGCACTCCCTTTGGAAAGATCCTACTCTCCTCTGAGCTCCTATACTAGCCTTGAGTAACCATTGCTTTCCTGAAACAATCTCCCCTTGAATACAAGAACTCTTCCTTTGTAGGAAATTTTACCATCTCACCACCTAACCATGGCATTAATCATGAATGAACCATCATTATACCATTAACCACCTTCTGATCATGGAAAATGTGTCATTTTACATCCATACTGTTTTTACCTTCAAGATACCACTTTAGCAATCATGTACCTGAACTAAGATCCTCATAATCATGCAAAAAATGATGTGTGAGACCCAAACATACTATACTCAACCTTATTTCTTGGCTTTGTCAACATGTCAAGACATAGACTAGGCTTGATACTAATTTCTTCTTGACTTTCTCTTACCTTGAGATTACTGATAAACACTTGAGCATAGTCCTAAACACTTCCTTTAGTCCTTGTAGTATCATTTGAATGGAAAAATAGTTTCTAACTTGCATGCATTTAGGGGAAAAATCATAAACATACCTTGTATGGATTTAACTCAGCTAGAACACTATAGTAGTAACACCACATGCTCAATTATATCATGTTACGACCCATCATAATCCTTATGAATCTTTTCTTTCTACCTCCCCCTGAGGGTGTACCATCCAACTCTAGTTTCTTATGCCAAGTAATGAATTGAATATCTTGTTCTTCTATCATATGCATGAGAAAACTTCCCTAATATGAATTATCATTGTTCACAGTCCTTAGTTTCATGAATTGATGCTTCATTTAATCATTTCCAAAGCCTATAAACTAAAACAGAGGATTGTCTTCATGTTTTTCATCTTGTTCTCTTATTAATAGTTCTTGATTTCATACGAATACATTTTTTCAACCAAAATTATTTTCATTCTCCCTGAAGGGACATACACAACTCACTTTTTTATGACTAATATGTATAGTTTTGAAGTTGTCCATAGTCTTAACACGTGCTAATCATCATCTCCTTATTTTCTTTCCTCTATCCTCTTAAGACCATGTGATCTTGTACCATGAATGGATGTAGAACCTTAAAAATACTCAGAAGGTATAGAATAATCCATTATTTCTTCTCTAACATACCTAATCAGCATGTAAAAACTTAAAGTCCCACTCTCCATACTTCTCCTTTGCATCACTCTTTTAGTTTTTTAGCTCAAAAGCTCTAACTAAGTCTACCTCCATAGACTGTTATGTATAATAATTATTATAGATGGCTCCAAAATTTAATGAGTAATACGTTTGAGAACCCATTGGGTCCTTTGTACTTCCTTCAAAGCATCATTCTTGGACTCACTAGATTTCATATACCTCCTTTATAAAGGTGACCTCTAGACAAGGCCTGTGACTATGCTTTATATATGTACATTGTTAGTTTGTATCTCAAAACTTTACCAATGAAATACTAATTTTCCTTTTTAACCCCTTGAAGGCTTCTCCAAATATTACATGTACCAAATTGTTTTACACTTCCATAGTCATGAATCAAGCTCAAAAATAGATTCTTCTATCTCAAGATGACTCTATAATCATCCAATCAGACATATTTAGCTCATTCACACATGTAAGAACACTACAAGTCCTTTCAACTCAATATCTCATGAATAAAACTGAAGATAACCCATTATAATCCTTAATTTCATGAACTTTGGAACCTTTAAAATGATGATACCTTTAGATTAGCATATTTAATAATCACATCTCTGTCTCAAATCCTATTCACTATGATCAAGCCTTCTAGGACACCTATTTCTTATATTATGATGTATGGAACACTTCTTTTCGCCGTAGGTTAACATTTCACAGTCTTCAAGGAACTTTGAGCATATTTTGAAGATCAAAATCAACTTTAGAATATGCTAAGATATTATGATTCCTTCAAAATTTAAAGGTTTTAATAGTGTCTTGGACCATCACTCCTACAACTATATCTTTTTAATATAAAAACATACCTTTGTGAAGTACACAAGTGAATTATCTAACAAACAACATCTTAAACATTCTTAAATAGATGAAGATCTACCCCTTGACAAAAACAATTGTGCACAAACCTAAAACTGATGATTTTATAGTCTTCATGTACCCAAACACCCTTTATCTAACATCTTGACTTCTACCTATATAGATTGTATTCTTTGGATATATTAAGACATGTTGTCACTCACTTAGATAAGACATGAAGATTTCATCTAACACTATGTATAAACAAGACTTAAAATAATCTTTTGATTAGGTAGAATATATGTTTCTTTGATTGATCATCAAGCGAAGATTTCAAGTACATCAAGTAAATAATATAATCAAGAGTCAAACAGAGTAGGAGCATACCTTGAATCCATAAAAATTCGTAACATGGGTGGTCTCTTATCAGTACCTGATAGTGATGATACTTACCTTAAATCCACACTAAAGCTTCCTTCATATGGAGTTTTCCTTCTAGAATCCTAGATAAGTAACTTATTTCATGTTGGACCATCTTAGAACTACAGGGAGTTATCAAAGGATTTTGATGACTTACTCTTACATCCTTTTTCTCTTGATTCCTTGTTATTATTCTTGAATGAAATTTTTAGTGATATGAAAACTTCATCTCCTATATTCTCACATGCTTATTGAATTCCTAATAAGAATGCATGCTTCATCTCACACACTTTTTCCAACACTTCTTGAGGTAGAAATGCCTTATTCTTTTCACTAGAATTGTTTTCCTTCTCCTTTCCTTTTTCACCACCTGATGTAGTCTTTCTAGTAATTTCTTCTTCTATGATTATTTTAGATTTGTGTGTCTCTTTAAAATTTTCACTATATGTCTTCTTATCATTCTCTACTTTCTCAACTTCATAATGTGCTTCCTTGATCTTGTATATCCATTTAGTATTTTTCTTTTTAGAAACCACTTTAGGCATAATTAATTTTGTCTCATTTATAGGATTGATATTCTTAACTTGTCTTTTGAAATCATGCCACTTTTTGTTGTATCTTAGAGACTTATGGTAGTTCCTTCTAAAATGACCTTGTTTATGACAGTTGTAACATACAACATAGTTCTTGCAACTTGAATCTTCTTCTTTCCAATACTGAATGATTAGTTCATCTTAGCAATGTATTGTTACATGCCCTTTTGCTTGGAAATTGAAACACACTACATTCCTCTCATATTCAGCTTTATAGTTTCTCCATGGGTATTATCCTTCAAATATATTTATGGAATTCTTAGCTCTATGTGCAAAACCATAACATGAATAACAATATACTTTAAAATTTATGTCATACCTGAAACAATTTGGTTTCATAAAAGGTTTAGGCCTTCTTGAATTTGTCCACTTAGTTGTCTTCATGTTTGACTGTCTAATTAAACCAACAGTGTTATCTTCACTCTTCTTTGTAGTCTCTTTAATTAAACCCAATCCATTTTTTTCATCCATTGTCTTCTGTTTGTCTAGCATTTCATTTAGAGCTTAGGATCTCTTTTATAACTTGTTTTACATCTTTAGTCTCTCTATTTCTTCCTCTAATTCAGATCTAAAAAATATCATCTCTTTTTCATATCTCATGCAAGTTTCTTCTTTGGCATGTAAATAATTTTTCATTGTTTCAACTTGATATTTCAGTTTTATACTAATTGTGATATGCTCTTTCTATTTGTCTCTAAGAGATGTTGAAACTATCTCCAATTTTTCCTCAAGATCTTTGACTCCATCTTCATCTTTCTATTTTTTCCTCTCCACAAAAATCTTGATCTTCTCTTCACACTCTTTCAACTTGGTCTTTAATTTATTTTTATTTTTCCTTTGATATTTATGTTCATCCAAAGCGCTTATCAGCTATGCTTCAAGATTTACTTATGCATCCTCTCCATCTGATATTTCATCCTTGTTTCCTAAACTATTGTTAGGAATTACTTCAATAACCATGCTTTTGATTCAGAAAGGTCATACTCCAAGCTGTTAGAATTGATTCTAGAGTAACAAAATATGATACCAATTGTTGGAAACTTGGACATTGAGAGGGGGATTGAATCAATGTCTTCTTAAATTCCACTTTCTTAAGCTAGCTATACTTGACACAAATAACTAAACACAAGAAATCAACAAAGAAGTACATGCAAAGATCCCAATTTTAATGTGGGAAACCTAAACAGGAAAAAAACCCAATGAAACCAAGAACTCTGCTTAGGACCAAAACGTCCAAGTCTGTTACAATGATTTCAAGTTGAGCTGCAACTCAACTTTTTAAAGCAACAACCCCAAGGTAATTCAGTCAGAAACTAATGACCTTTTGCAAGCTGCAACTTGCAATCCTTAGAATTTAACCATCTGCAATTGATCTTTTGTAAGACACTACTTATAAGGAGGTTGCAATCCCCTATATGATAAGTTATTACTTAGACTTGTTATTGAGGTTTGATCACACTTTTTTTTTTGTCTTACAAACTTATAATGACCTTATATTTACACATGTTTACTTCTCAACACTACTTCTCAACTAAGCTATGATCTTTCTCTGTCCATATATTCATAAATCTTCTTAGTATCTAATTTTAAGAGCTTCTTTGTCTATGGTTTTAGATTTTATATCTTTGTGATAAAGTATTCTATGTCTCTATTTCTGAAATTCACATTATCATATCTTCTTCACTATGTTCAGATTTCAATCACCCTGTATTCATCTTCACTCTATCAAAAATACAACTTTAAGACCACACACTTCCATGTATCTTTGTTTTACTAAACTCTCCTATATCTATTTTTTCAATACCTATGTTCTTCAATGTTACCTAGTTTCACTAGTTTGAAGTATTTACTAGTTTCTTGTCTTTGAAATTTTTCATATCACCAATCACTTAGTTTGGGTTTCAATTCAATGTATGTATGTATTCTTCTCTTACTTACCTCATCAACTCTATAATCCTTATCTCATATTCTATCCCTATTTTAAAGCATTTTATATCTCTGATTTTCACTGTCTTGTTCTTATTTTGATATCATTGAATTCTTGCAACACCTTGTATTCAATAACTCTTACTCACTATTCACACTTAGTTTTTCTTCAATAAAACTTTCTCTAGTTTTGTGTCTCCCTTTTTCATAGTTATGTTCTTATCCTAATATCATTTTTTTCTTACAGCTTCTTGTATTCAACAACTCATTTTTTCAAAGAAAGTCATTTTCTTGAATATCTCATTATCTATGCATGTATGTCTATTTTAATTACTTCATCTCTTCGACACCAATGCTTTTCTCTACAATACTTTTGTCTATCTACTCCCAAACTTACCACATTCCACTTCAGTTATACCAAAGAATTTGGGACCACTGTTTTTGTTACTAAACTTTTCGAACTCCTTTCATTTGAGCTCATACACGTAAAACAACAAGAGGGAAATACACGACTCTTCAAAATCATCTTATAAGTGAATAAGTTCTTTAAAGACAAACAAGTGTCTTTCCACCTTCTTACCAAAAGCTAGAAAAAAAGTCATGAAAAGTTGTATTTGTTTAAGGTCTGTTGAACTTCTCCATAGTTCAAGATATTTGAATGAATTGATTTAGAATTTTCATCTATAGAGAAAAAATGATAAGGCATTAATAATAAACATGTTACTCTTACTGAGACGCCATTAAAATATCTTCAAAACTGTCATTTACAAACATGACCTTGAGCACCATATTTCCTGAGCAAGTTGAACATTTTGTTTTAATCATCCTTTGATATCAAAAAGAGTGTATTAAGTCATTGGAGCACTTTGTTGAAGAGGATTTCCCTCAAACAATTAATTGTGACATTAAACTAGTACACTGTTGAAAAATTCCAACACTACCATGAAATTATGAGCATTCCAAAATTATTCAAAGAAATTTCAATGATGAATTAACATCCTACCAGCTGTTGAAGTAGGTGTAGTATGTTTTTTGTTGAATAAATTACTAACCCCACACCCCATCACATGAAATTATAAGCAAACTGTCATAAAAATCTCAAAAGATCCTAGATGAAATCAAAAAATTCTATTTGAATCTTTAGTTTTTAATCCACACAAATATTTTTTGAAAATTTCTTGAATTTTCATTGGACGAACTCTGAGAATCAAATATTTTTCTCTATCTAACCCTAGAGCCAGGGTTTTGAGTAACTGTGCAACCTGAGAGCACATTTAATTTATTTTTGAGCTCAATTCATGATGCAAATTGAAAATTCCAAATCCTACTCCTTTTTGAGACCAAATTCTAATATTCTCAATCAATTTTGCATCTTGAAGAGCCTCTATTTACTCCTAGCTATCAAAATTATAGTCTACAGTGGTGGAAAGATACTGCAATGAATTTAGTTTAAGGTGAAAACATAATTGAAGGGATTTGAATGGACATTTTAAGAAACATGAATTCTAACCATGACTCTAAGAAATGTGTAAGATATTCTATATGTCTAGAACCAGGTGCGTTCATCTTGATCATGACTACACACAAAAATACAATCTTCTTATTAACTATTTACAAGCACAAAAAATTCCTTCTCTAACCCTTGACACCATATTCACTTATGAAGACTATAATTTCCATTAGTATCATGAATTTTGAATCAAATTTGAGGTCATACTTTTCTAAGCCATGATTTTTTCAAGAAACTACATTTTCATGACTACTTATATCACCAACTCAAGCATAAACACATTAGGATGTTGAACCATACTATATTCTTTCACTTGAAGGATTTTAATAAAATATTTTTCTCATGAGAGGGGATACAACACCATATTTGCTCTATAAAAAATTATGAGAGACAACTTATTGAAGAAATGCAAGTTTGAATACTAAAGAACATGACTGTTCAGAATTAGTCCTACACAACACAAACATGCCTATGTGGCGCAATACCTTTTGAAAGTATTTTTATCATTATTTTTACTTAGATGAGATATATTAAGATTATGATAGAGGTTTATAGCTTGTACCAATTATTTAGAGATGATAAACTCAAATTTTACCACTCACTCAAGAAGATTCCTTGATGAGATAATGAACCCCAGCAGTAGAATGCTAATAACTTTCTTGATACATGCCCAATTATTTTGAAAATTTTTACACCATCTCAAGGTTAGAATCCTATTAAAAATTCATTCTATGATTTATCTAAAAGATACAATATATTTTTTCTTTAGTGTTAATAATCCAGATGTTAGGTTAATTAATTATGCATTATATAATTAATGTTATTAATTAAATAATGTTGTTATGATTGTTATAACAATTATGTGCTTCCTAGATGTACTATTGGAAGCTACTGTATTGGTTGTTATATTGTTGCAACTCTTCATTTGTTTGTATTCAACTGTATAATACATATAAGTATTTCAGTTCATTCGTATGTAATTTGGTTGATTGAGTTTAATATAATTTATCAGGATTCCGCCCTTGTTACTCAATCTACATTTGGTACTAAAGCAAATTGAAGCTCCTGACAAGGTTGGAGAAGGTTGCAGAGGAAGGAGAATTCATGGAGAAGAAATATGCTTTGTCAGAGAGCCAGTGTTGCCTCTAACAGCTTCCCACATCTCCATGCAATCCCAAAACCTCCTATGTGAATTCCAGGTAAATGTAAAACAAATATGTTTTTTTCCTTGGTGCCCTCTGCACTAGGAAAATTTGATATTTGGAATCTGATCATTTTGAGAATATTTTAATTTTTTTTTTTACCCCATTAGGGGTTTTAACCTCTAATATTAGAGGAGATTTTACCATTTGCATTTGAATGAGTGATGTTCACAATAGCCACCGCTAACCGAGTTGGAGATAGAGCTCCTAACCGAGCTCCATTAAAGTCCTTCCCATCAAACTCTTGACAAAGCTCCTAATTAGGTTATGACTGAGTTGGATTGGGCTTGTTTTTATGGGTTTTCAACGAGTCATATACACTACACCGAGTTGTTTTTGTGGGTTTGGCATAGACATAGCTCTACATACATGGACCAAACTCGTGGTGCACACTTGAATGAGCCCTATAAACCATCAAGCGACCGTAGGGAGAGATAGATGTCTGTGGATCATTCCATGTCCACATTTGGACTGATCCCTAAGTGACTGAGTTGTATGTTTGAGGCTCTAAAGTTGAATGCGACCCTTGGAACTTGTGACCATGACCTGCACAGAGAAAACCAAGGTGGCATTAGCAAAGCAACAAAAAAATAAAACCAGGTGGATATTTACAAATCGTTGGTGATATTTACATTTGGATTTCATTTAGATTTCATGTATTCAAAACCTACAACAAGAATACGTACCATCTTCCACGGGCTCCTCCCTGCCAATGAACCTACAATCAAAATTGACATGCACACACAAAGTGGTTAGAAAACTCCTCCATGCACAATGATCTGCATAAAAGAATAACAAAAAAAGGTGAGAAATTCAAAACCTATGACCTACAAAGAAAACAAAAACCATGTGAATAACATAAAAGTAGTGGATCATTCTAAAAGGGAGATAAAGAAAATGAGATCCAGTTTTTGAGCATACAACAACCCTAAACCGCCTTCCTTCAAACTCATGCCATGTGGAATATAGTTTCTTTACATGCCAGGTCACATTTTTAAAAAGGTTAGCTTGAAATTCATTTTCTTTAAATACAATTTGTTCATTTTATATCACAAGTGCACAAGTGGCCTATGTGGATAGAGGAAAAGACTTGGGTGTGTGAGGTACATAGTTTGACCCCCAACTCAAAACATTTTTTCAACCAATTTTGAAATTTAGTGAAAAAATTGGAAAACCACCAAGTTTGGAGGGCTATTTAGTCATAAAACTACCTCTAGAAAGCCTAGTTACAACTAAATAGGCTACCAAATTTTTAGCGAGAAAAACTCTAATTTAGGGTTAAAAAATTATTTTCTCCTATTAGGCCTATTTTTTCATTCCGGGCATTTTTTTGAAAAAGGTCTATCCAAAAATTGCATTTTCAGCTATTTTTTTGCAATTTCTGGCATAAAGGATCATTTTGGGCTCTGGAGGCCACCAGGGCTCGTAAAACAATTTTTTTTTTCATGCCATTCAATTTTACTAATTTACAAGTTATCATAGTCAACCAAAAATATTGTAACTTCTCAGAAACTGGAAGAGAATTTTAAATCAAAAATAGTAAAAATTGGTTCTGAAACACTCACGAGATCCTAGATCTCATTCCTAGTGTTTGGTATATATGGTGCCTCTTGGAAGAACTTACGGGTAAAGACGTTGTGACTACTACTGCACTTAACACATAATATAGCTGTAACAACATCATCTGAGCATCGACCCTTTAAATCGACGAGGAGTAATAAGGTCACAGTGCACACACTATGAGCCATCCCATCTGTCTATGAATGATTGCACGACATAAATCTGGAATGAGAAATTATCTGAGTATATAGCAAAGTTACACACGCGTATAAGGATATTTCTTTGAGCCAGTGTCAATAATCACACAGACCCCTTTCAGTATTGTCTTGGTACCATGTATTGAATTCTTTCACATACGTTAATGCCTCTTTCACGTACCATTGAGTATATAGAAAGGGAGATATTCTTCCACGTACCGATGGGTATATCGGAAGGGAGCGTATATAGAAAGGTTCAATATATTGGACTGATGGTATATAGATTGGGATACCTTATTCCTAGAGTGATAAGAGCCAAACCCTATCAATGATATTTGTAAAATGGGAATCAATGCCCACAAATGTTTTCTTCTGGATTCAAAACTACTCAGAGGAATCAACTATGCTACATGGAAGACAAAAATCAAGACACAACTTGAGTTTGAGAATATTTGGACTGTTGTGACTGGTACTCTGACCAGATCAACTACTGATACAATACAACAACGATAGTTTGATAGAGTATATCAGAAAGAAAAACTCATCATCTTGTTTGGAGTGGCTGACGATGTGCAACAACACATTCGTGATGCCACAAAATCCAAAGAAGCGTGGGATAAGTTAAGCACAGTATATGAGGCCGAAAACAAGAATGTCATACTTAATTTGTAGAGTCAGTTACACACACTAAAGTTCATCAAGAATGAGAAATTTTAAGCTTTCTTAAGAAGAGTTACAGAATTGAGGGCTTCACTTCTAGCCCTAAGAGAAGTGGTAAAATATGATTCTCTCATTCCTATTATTCTAAGAGCCCTCCCTTCTTCATACCGTATTTTTGTAACAACACTAAACTTGTTAGATACGATAATTAGTTTTGAAAAATTGTTAAACCTACTGCAACAAGAGGAAGCCATGCATAATAAGGATGATGAAGAGGAGCAGACACTTTCTTCACATCAAAAATGGAAAGGAAAAGGGAAAGGAAAACCCAATTCCTATGAGAAGTCCCAAAATCAATATCAATAACAAGGGGACAAACAACAGAAGAAGCAATTTCCAATCTGTAAACGAGGACACGAGTTGAAAGATTGTTGGTATAACACTTACAAGAAAGGTTCATCAAGAAAATATGGACCTCAAAACCAACAATATCACAAGGGACATTCAAACTAAAATCAAGGGAAGAAAAAGGGGAATTGGAAAAGAAGACCCCATCAACAAGGAAATATTGTTGAACAAGAAGAACATTCAGATAATAAAGACTTCGTGTACACTTCTCGATCAAGTGAACCTTCCACGTCATCTAGTGATGTCTGGTGTGTTGATTCAAGAGCCACTCGACACATGACCAGCCACATAGACTGGTTTAATTCAATGAGGGACACGCCATCGAAAAACCATTTTTCGTTGGGAGATGATTCTTCATATACAATTTAGGGGATTGAGAACATTTCTCTACCCCTTGGTTCATGCAACTGAAAACTATCATATATCTTATATGTCCTTGGGTTGATAAAAAATCTACTTTTAGTCAGTCAAATCTTTGATCACAACCTAAAAAATTAACTTTGATAGTCATTCCAACAAGAAAACGTGTTTGATTCGAGATAAATCACAAGGCTTGAAAATAGTTACAAAATCCTCCAATGTGGGACACATGTTCCATCTTGATTTTTTCCACAAAGATGATCAGGAACTTGTGGCTAAGAACTCTACCTCAACACAGTTGTGGCATCAGAGACTTGATCATGTTAGTTTCAAGTATCTTAAGACACTTTTCCAGAATAATATGTCACATGGGATACCATATCTTAAAAACGATACAGACAACTATCCTCATTGCCTAGCAGGAAAGCAACACAGAGCTTCATTCCAGAGGAGTACATAGCAAGCTTATGGAAAACTTGACCTGGTTCATACTGATATTTGTGGTCTGATGTAACCAAGTAATTATGGGTTCCAATATTTCATTATTTGTGTTGAGGACTACTCAAGAAAAATGTGGATTTTTTGTCTTCGAAAGAAAAGTGAAGCTTTTGAAACTTTCAAGAAGTTCAAAGTAGCTGTTGAAAATGAAACTGGTCGTCACATCATAAATCTCTGCTCAGATCGAGGGGGTGAATTCACCAGTAATGAGTTCAAATACTACCTACAAACTCACAGGATTTATCGAAAAAGGCCTCCTCCACAAACACCGCAGAAGAATGGTGTCATTGAGAGAAGAAATCGTACTATAATGGAAATGGTGTGATGCATGATCGATGACTCTGGACTTGCAAAGACATTATAGGAAGAAGCATCAAAGACAATAGTGTATTTTTTGAATAGAATGTCCATAGTTTCTCTTGATGGAGTAACACCAAAAGAAGCATGGTCAAAACAAAAACCATATATTGCACACCTCAGAGTATTCAGGTGTAAAGAAAGTATGCACATACCCAAGCATAATAGAAAGAAATTGGACATGTAGTCACAGAAACTCATCTTCATTGGGTATAGTGAAGAGAATATTTGGTGTAGATTGACGGATCCAAAGACCATGAAATTCTACACCAGCAGAGATGTTGAGTTCTTTGAGAAGAAGGAAGCAGAGTCTCCTCCTCAAGACTCACCAAATGTAGATTTTTCACCAGTTGTAAAAATTGAAGCTGATGTTCCCTCAGATGATGAAAGTGATGATGTGGATGATGGTGTTGATTTGATAGAACCATGACCCATGGGAATAGTTCAGCGTATGCCCAATTGGTGTACTAGCACATTACGAGATGCAAGAATGGATGCTCCACCAGATACATCCGCTCCTGGACCAAGGACTTGCAGTAAAGCAAGAGAAGAAGTTAACTTTGCTTTGATGAGTAGAGTTATTGAATCTAATGAGCCCTCTACAATCTAGGAAGCCCTATAGTAAAAAGATTGGAAAGATGCCATGGACTCTAAATATCAATCAGTAATGAAAAATAACACTTGGCAGCTTGTCGATCTTCAACCAGGGAAGAAACCTATTGGATGCAAATGGATATTCAAAATGAAGTACAAATTAGATGGGACAGTGGACAAGTATAAAGCAAGAATAGTAGTAAAGGGGTATGAACAAAAATAAGGAATTGAATATGAGGATACATTTACTCCCACAGTTAAGATCAAAATAATCAGGATGATCTTTGCTCTAGTTGCACAGTTTGGTTGGAAATTCCATCAGATGGACGTAAAAAGTGCCTTCCTGAACGCAGATTTGCAAGAAGAAGTCTATATGACTCAACCTGATGGATATGGAGTACCTGGTCAAGAAGCAAAGGTAGGAAAACTTAGGAAATATTTGTATGGCCTCAAAAAGGCACCTTGGGCATGGTACATAAATATTGATGAGCATCCCGTACAACATGGATTTTGTTAGAAATCCATACGATCCCAATCTTTACCTCAAAAAGAAAGGGGGGGAGATTGTGATTGTTGTTTTCTATGTCGATGATATATTCATTAATGTCAATTCAGTGAGGATGATCTACGCAATGAAGAAAGATCTTAATCGATCATTTGACATGATAGATCTCAGGCTAATGCACTATTGTCTTGGATTGGAAGTATGGAAGAAAGATGATGTGCCAAAATTAGCAGGAATTTGAAAAGGTCATAACTTGTGCTTCAGGTGTCCATTTGAGTCCATTTGTTTTTTGAAACCACATGTTTCAATGAGATGAATTCACTAGAAAACCTGCCCTACCAGTTGGAGCATGTTACGACGCATTTTCGGGCCCCAAAATCTACCATCTTGAGACCGAAAATTAGGATTTAAGTTGAAGTTCAGTTTTTTCCTATTTTAGGGCATTAGTTAATTTTAGTCTCTTAGTTGCCCTATGAGTTAGAAAGTTGGCCAGTCCTCTATTTTAGGCATGTAAAATATTCTTGGAAATTTTTGTGCCCATACGAATAAGCAAGCAAACTTACTAAGAATAGTAAATTCTAGCAAACTGCTAAAAATAGTAATTTCCGCCACCTAGAGTAGATTTAGTCAAAGTTAGTTAGAGTTTGCTTGGAAAATCGATCTGGGAGTGGTTTTCATATTTAGGAAACATAGTAATTCATGATTCAATAATGAAGAAGGAGATCTATTTTCTTTTGAAGTTAATATTATTTGCAGTATTTTGAGTTTGTTTAGAATTTGGCTACATTATCTAGTATCAGAACTGGTTCGAGTTTTTAAAAAAATGGTAGGAAGAGGAAGATTTAGAGGATGTGCTATTTCCTAGATGAATAAAAATATGCAAGATATTTAGAGACAATTTGTTGTGCTTCCTGTAATGATAACCCAGAGAGGAAATCAAGGTGGAGAGGACATAGATGAATAAGAAGTTTGTGAAGAGGAGGAAACGCAAGCGTCACCCTTAGCTTTTGAGGAAAGGATGCTTTGAGAATTATAAGAAAATAATGATAGGATAATATTTGATGTTTCATACTATGGAGGATGCCTCTCAATCTACCTTAAAGGTAGAGGAAAAACAAAGTCGTCAAAATTTTAGGAGATCACCTGGGATGAATAGAGGGGCCTTGTCTTACTTTCGGGGACGAGTTGGTTTCAACCAAGGTAGGGGAGAATCACCTCATGTAGTGGAAAATCAAGAAGATACGAGACATGATTCCCAGAATCAAAAAAGAGGTAGAGGATTTTCTAGGGTCAGAGGATATGCTGGAGATAGAGGATGGGAGGCTCCATGAAGACCATTTATTTGTTATAGATGTGGTGAAGAGGGGCATCGTGATTTTTAATGCCCACATTACTATACACATGACAAGAGGAAAGAAGATGCTCCAAGAGTAAATCTTGTTGAATTTGAATAAGTAGAAGATGAACAAGACCTATAAATTCCACCAGATGTTAGAGAAAATCTAATGATCAAAAGGACGATGATTGTTCCAAGAAAAGATATCAAGGGGGATGCATGGCTTCCTACAAATATTTTTAGAACAAGATGCACTTCAGGAGGAAAGGTATTTAACATTATTATTGATGTTAGTAGTTGTGAGAAAATGGTTTCAAATGAGATGGTTGAGAAATTGGGTCTTCATTGTGAGAAGAATCCTAACCTCTACCTTATTGAATGGTTTAAGAAGGGTAACGAAGTTACTATTAATAAGAGATGTTTAATAAGTTTTTCTATTGGAAATAGTTACAAAGAAGAGATTTGGTGTAATGTTATTCCTATGGATGCATGTCATATGTTGTTAGGAAGACCATGGCAATTTGATAGAAAAGTTATTCATGACAGGGGAAAGAATACTTATAATTTCTGGAAGGATGGCACAAAAATAGTTTTGCTACCTCTTAAGGAAGAGGTGAAGGCTGAAAATATTCTTTCTGTAAAGGAATATGTGAAGGAGGCAAAGGCCACTAGGTTTTTTTATGCACTGGTCACAAATAAGGATGAACCTGCAAGTCCACAAATACCAGTAGAAACAATTAAATTAATAAAAGAATTTTCTAATGTTATTCCTGATGAGCTAAACTAGACGGATTACTGCCCAAAAGAGATATTCAACATGATATTGATTTTATTCCAGGGTCTTCACTCCTGAATCAAGTGTCTTATAGGATGAGCTCGAAATTACATACCGAGTAGAATAGACAAGTGGCAGAGCTCGTGAGAAAGGGGGTAGTAAGGGAGAGCATGAGTCCATGTGCAACCCCAGCTTTATCAACACCAAAGAAAGATGGAACATGGAGAATGTGCACGGATAGCAGAGAAATAAATAAAATTACAATCAAGTATAGTTTCCTGATACCTCACCTTGATGATATGATGGATGTGCTTGCTAGATCTAGGTATTTCACCAAGATTGATCTTCTAAGTGGTTACCATAAAATTCAGATCAGAGAAGGAGATGAGTTCAAAACAACATTTAAGATAGGAAATGGATTATATGAGTTTTTGGTGATGCCATTTCGGTTATCTAATGCATCTAGTACTTTTATGAGACTGATGAAAATTGTGTTGCGGGAGTATAGTGGTAGTTTTTTTGTGGTTTGTTTTGATGATATCTTGATCTTTAGTAAAACTAAATAAGAACATCTGAGGCATCTAAGGGTGATATTTGAAGTGTTAAGGAAAGAGAAACTCTATGCAAATATGAAGAAGTGTACATTTATGCAAGAGAGTTTGGTATTCTTGGGATTTAATATTTTAGTAGATGGGGTACAAATGGAATTAGAGAAGATAAAGGCAATTATTGAATGGCCCACTCCACAGAGTATAACAGAGGTAAGAAGCTTTCAAGGTTTAGCAACATTTTACAGAAAGTTTACTAAAAATTTCAGCAGTATTGTAGCACCTATAAAAGATTGCACAAAAGGAAGGGAGTTTTTGTGGACAAAGGCAGTTGAGGATAGTTTTCAGTTGTTGAAGAAGAATGTCACAGAGGCACCTATTTTGGCACTACCAAATTTTGATAAAGTATTTGAGGTTGATTGTGATACCTCACATGTG
The DNA here is from genome assembly GCA_019776745.2 of Taxus chinensis. NCBI lineage: Eukaryota > Viridiplantae > Streptophyta > Pinopsida > Cupressales > Taxaceae > Taxus > Taxus chinensis. Next base: position 762,805,757 of record CM034150.1, on the reverse strand, counting down.
GGTATTGGTTCTGTCCTAAGTCAAGGTGGAAACCTAGTAGCTTTCTTTAGTGAGAAACTGAATGAGGTAAGAAAGAATTACTCTACTTATGATGTGGAATTTTATGCAATTGTACAAGCATTGAGGAATTAGAGGCATTACTTAGCGCCTAAGAAATTTGTGTTATTTATAGACCACATAGCCTTGAGGTATGTGAATAAACAAAATAAGTTTAATAGTAGCCATGCAAAGTGGGTATCATTTTTGTAGGTTTATACATTTTCTTTAAAACATAAATTAGGAAAACACAATCAAGTTGGAGATGCATTGAGTAGGTGTGTGACTTTGTTTACCACTATGGAAAATGAGGTGGTGGGTTTTGAAGCACTAAAGGGTTTGTATGCTTCTGATTATGATTTCAAGAATATTGTTGAAAGGATAATTCGTCCATTTTTAGATGATGCGGGAGATGTCTAGGATGATTACATTTTATAGGATGGTTATCTATTGAAGGGACACCAACTATTTATTCCAGGTGGGTCTATGAGAGAGAATATAGTGAAAGAGTTGCATAGCGGATGATTGGCTGGAAATTTTGGTAAAGATAAGATGATAGCCTTAGTAGGAGAGAAATAATATTGGCCAAAGCTGAAAAGAGATGTGCTAAGATATGTGGAGAGGTGTCGAATTTGCCAAGTCTCAAAAGGCCATTCACAAAATACAGGGTTGTATATGCCGTTGCCTATTACTAAAGGGTCATGGACAGATCTCAGTATGGATTTTTTTTGGGATTACCAAAATCACAACGAGGTAATGACTCAAATTTTTTTATTGTTGATAGGTTTTTTAAGATGGTTCATTTTATTTCCTGCAAGAAAAAAAGTGATGCAATAGGAGTGGCAGATTTATTTTTCAGAGAAGTTGTTTGTTTTCATGGTATTCCAAAAACCATTACTTCAAATAGGGACACAAGATTCTTAAGTCACTTCTGGAGGACTTTATGCAAGAAGTTAGGAACTCAAATATAGTTCAGCGGTGCCTATCATCCTCATACAGATGGGCAAACAAAGGTGGTAAATAGGAGTTTGGAAAATCTGTTAAGATACATAGTTGGGGAAAAGACAAAATAATGGGACTTAGCATTGTACCACAAGTTGATTTTGCATATAACAGTTCCATAATTAGATCCACATGAAAGTATCCATTTTCTATTGTGTATGGGAGTAATCCAAATGGGGTGTTATATTTGGTACAACTACAAGTTGATGGCAAAGTCAATGATGATGTAGAAGCATTTACCGAACATATACAGTAATTACAGGAAGAAGTGCGGAAGAAGCTGCAGAATAGTAATGATAAGTATAAGGAAATAAAAGATGTGCATAGAAGGAGAAATTTATTTACAGTTGGTGAGTTGGTTATGGTATACCTGAGGAAAGAAAGGTTTCCAAAAGGAACCTATAACAAGCTGAAGTACAAGAAAATTGGTCCCTACAAAATCGTGAAAAAAAAATGATAATGCTTATGAGGTAGAATTGCCACAGAATTTTGATATTTCTCCAGTGTTCAATGTTTTAGACTTCTATTATTTTCATGGGAATGGTGCAGAAGGGGATGTTATTGATGAAGTAGTAGATTGGAAGTAGCAGATTCCAGTGAAGAAGAAAGAAGAAGTGGATCATATTCTAGATAAGAAAACAATGGACACACGACATGGGAAATACAGCAAATATTGTGTACATTAGAAAGCACAGGAACAAGAGGATAATACTTGGGTCACAGATTGGGATATTAAGAAGTAGGATGAAGATAAATGGAAGTAGTTTGAAGAAGACAACTTGCAGGAGTTGTTTTTTTTTCAAGCATGGGAGAATGATGCTCCAAAATTAGCAGGAATTTGAATAGGTCATAACTTGTGCTCCGGGTGTTTGTTTGAGTCTATTGTTTTTTTGAAACCACATGTTTCGATGAGACGAATGCACCAGAAATCAAACCTATTGGTTAGAACACATTTTGGCTCATTTTCAAGCCCGAAATACGCCATCTTGAGACCAAAAATTAGGATTTAAGTTGAATTTTTATTTTTTCCTATTTTAGGGTATTAGTTAATTTTAGTCTCTTAGTTGTGTTATGAATTGGAAAGTTGGAAATTCCTGTAATTTAGGCATGTAGTAGATGTGTGGAAATTTTTGTGCCCGTACGAATAAGCATGTGAACTTACTAAGAATAACAGGTTTTAGTAAACTGCTAAAATAGTAATTTCTGCCACCTAGAGTAGGTTTAGTCAAATTTAGTTAGAGTTTGCTTGGAAACTCGAGTTGGGAGTGGTTTTTCTATTTAGTAAAAAATGTAATTCATGATTAAATAATGAATAAGGATATCTATTTTATTTTGGAGTTCATATTATTCGCGATATATTGAGTTTGTTTAGAATTTGGCTACATTATCTGGTTTCAGACTTGGTTCAAGTTTTTAAAACAAATGGTAGGAAGAGGAAGAGGAAGAGGAAGAGGAGGCAGTATTGACTAGATGAATAGAAATATGCAAGATCTACAGAGAAAATTTGTTGCTCTTGCTGCAATGATAACCTAGAGAAGAAATCAAGGTGGAGAGGAGACATATGAAGAAGAAGTTTGTGAAGAGGAGGAAATGCAAGTGCCACCCTTAGCTTTTGAAGAAAGGATGCGTCGAGCATTATAAGGAAATAATGATGGGATAAGAGTTGATGTTTTAAACTATGGAGGTATTCTAAAACCAGAGGAGCTAATAGATTGGTTGACTAGCATGGGGAAATTTTTTGAGTGGAAGGATATGTTTGAACAAAAGAAGGTAAAATTTACGTGCACGAAATTGAAAGGTCATGCTATGTTATGGTGGGATCACATACAGAAAGAGAGGTCAAGAAAGGGGAAAGAAATAATGAGGACTTGGAGTAAGATGGAGAAGAAACTAAAAGATAAATTCTCCCTGTGGATTATGCTTAAAACCTTTACAGGAGGTTTCAGAATCTCAGACAGGACTTACAAACCATGCAAGAATGCACAGATGAGTTCTACAAGTTGTCTATTCACGTAGAGCATGAAGAAATTGAGGCACATATGGCTGTAAGGTATGTAAATGGATTAAATTTTTTTACTCAAGATGAGATAAGTATGCACAGGGTTAAGAATATAGAGGATGCCTATCAATTATCCTTAAAGGCTGAGGAAAAACAAAGTCGTCAAAATTTTAGGATATCACCTGGGATGAATATATGAGCCTCATCTTCCTTTTGAGGATGAGCTAGTTTCAGCCAAGGTAGGGGATAGTCACCTCATGGAGTGGAAAAGTAAGAAGATACGAGACATGATTCCCATAATCAACAAAGAGGAAGAGTATTTTCTAGGGGCAGAGGATATGCTGGAGATAAAGGATGGGAGGCTCCATGAAGACCATTTGTTTATTACAGATGTGGTGAAGAGGGGCATCGGGATTTTGAATTCCTACATTATTATACACACTACAAGAGGTAAGAATATGCTCCAAGAGTAAATCTTGTTGAAGTTGAAGAATTAGAAGATGAACATGACCTAGAAATTCCACCGGATGTTGAAGAAAATCTAATGATCAAAAGGACGATGATTGCTCTAAGAAAAGATATCAAGGGGGATGCATGGCTACGTACAAATATGATTTAGAAGAAGATGCACTTCAGGAGGAAAGGTATGTAACGTTATTATTTATGGCGGTTGTTGTGAGAAAATGGTTTCAAATGAGATGGTTGAGAAATTTGGTTTGCATTGTGAGAAGAATCCTAAACCTTACTGTATTGCATGGTTTAAGAAGGGTAATGAAGTTACTGTTGATAATATATGTTTAATAATTTTTTCTATTGGCAATAGTTACAAAGATGAGATTTGGTGTGATGTTATTCCTATGGATGCATGTCATTTTATGTTAGGAAGACCATGGCAATTTGATAGAAAAGTTATTCATGACGGGGGAAAGAATACTTATAATTTCTGGAAGAATGGTGCAAAAATAGTTTTGTTACCTCTTAAGGAAGAGGTGAAGGCTGAAAATATGCTTTCTGCAAAGGAATTTGTGAAGGAGGAAAAGGCCACTGGGTTTTGTTATGCACTGGTTGCAAATAAGAATGAACCTGTAAGTGTAAAAATACTAGTAGATACAACAAAATTAATAAAATAATTTTCTGATGTCATTCCTAATGAGCTACCAGATGGATTACAACCCAAAAGAGATATTCAACACCATATTGATTTTATTCCAGGGTCTTCACTCCTGAATCAAGAGACTTATAGTCTAAGCCCAAAATTACATGCAGAGTTGAATAGGCAAGTGACAGAGCTCATGAGAAAGGGGGGCAATAAGGGAGAGCATGAGTCCATGTGCAACCCCAACTTTATTAACACCAAAGGAGGATGGAACATGGAGAATGCACACAGATAGCAGAGAAATAAATAAAATTACAATCAAGTATAGGTTCCTGATACCTCACATTGATGATATGATGGATGTGCTTGCTAGATCTAGGTATTTCACCAAGATTGATCTTCGAAATCGTTACCATCAGATTCAAATAAAAGAAGGAGATGAGTGGAAAACAAAATTCAAGACATGAAATGGATTATATGAGTGGTTGGTGATGCCATTCGGGTTATACAATACACCTACTACTTCTATGAGACTGATGAACACTATGCTACGGGAGTATAATGGTAAGTTTGTTGTGATTTATTTTGATGATAACTTGATCTTTAGTAAAAATAAGGAATAACATCTGAGAGATCTAAGGATAATATTTGAAGTGTTAAGGAAAGAGAAACTCTATGCAAATATGAAGAAGTGCACGTTTATGCAAGAGAGTTTGGTATTCTTAGGTTTTATTATTTTAGAAGATGGGGTACAAATGGACTCAGAGAAGATAAATGTAATTGTTGAATGGCCCACTCCACAGAGTATAACATAGGTAAGAAGCTTTCATGTTTTAGCAACATTTTACAGAAAGTTTATTAAAAATTTTAGCAGTATTGTAGCACCTATAACAAATTACACAAATGGAAGGGAGTTTTCATGGATAAAGGTAGCTAGGGATAGTTTTTAGTTCTTGAAGAAGAAGGTCATAGAGGCACCTATTTTGGCACTACCATATTTTGATAAAGTGTTTTAGGTTGATTATGACGCCTCACATGTGGGTATTGGTGTTGTCCAAATTAAAGGTGGAAATCTAGTAGATTTCTTTAGTGAGAAACTGAATGAGGTAAGAAATAACTACTCTACTTGTGATGTGGAATTTTATGTAATTATACAAGCATTGAGGCCTTGGAGACATTACTTAGTGCCTAAGGAGTTTGTGTTATTTGCAGACCACATAGCCTTGAAGTATGTGAATACACAAAAGAAGTTGAATAGTAGGCATGCAAAGTGGGTATCATTTTCACAAGGTTATACTTTTTCTCTAAAACATAAATCAGGAAAAAAGAATTAAGTTGCAGATGCATTGAGTAGGTGTGTGACTCTGTTTACCACTAGGGAAAATGAGGTGGTGGGTTTTGAAGCAATAAAGGTTTTGTATTATTTTGATTCTAATTTCAAAAATATTGTTGAAAGGTTAATTCGTCCATTTTAAGATGATGCATGAGATGTCCAGGATGATTATATTTTATAGGATGGCTATTTATTCAAGGGACACCAACTATGTATTTCAGTTGGGTCTATGAGAGAGATTATAGTGAAAGAGTTTCATAGCGGAGGATTGGATGGGAATTTTGGTAAAGATAAGATGATAACCTTAGTAGCAGAGAAATACTATTGGCCAAAACTGAAAAGAGATGTTGTAAGATATGTGGAGAGGTGTCGAAGTTTCCATGTCTTAAAAGGCCATTCAAAAAATACAGGGTTGTCTATGCCATTGCCTGTTCCTAAAGGGTTGTGGACAGATCTCAGTATAGATTTTATTTTGGGATTACCAAAAACACAACGAGGTAATGATTCAATTTTTTTGGTTGTTGATAGGTTTTCTAAGATGGTTCATTTTATTTCCCTCAAGAAAACAAGCGATGCAACAAGAGTAGCAGATTTTTTTTTTCAGATAAGTTGTTCATGTGCATGGTGTTCCAAAAACCATTACTTCAGATAGGGACACAAGATTCTTAAGTCACTTTTGGAGGACTTTATGGAATAAGTTAGGAACTCAACTACAGTTCAGCAATTGCCTATCATCCACAGACGGATGGGGAAACAATGGTGGTAAGTAGGAGTTTGGGAAACCTATTAAGATGCATAGTTGGGGAAAAGCCAAAACAATGGGACTTAGAATTACCATAAGTTGAGTTTGCATATAACAATTCCGTAAATAGATCCATAGGAAAGTATCCATTTTCTATCATGTATGGTAGTAATCCAAAAGGGGTGTTATATTTGGTACAACTACAAGTTGATGGCAGAGTCAATGATTATGTAGAAGCATTTACCGAACATATATAGTAATTACAGGAAGAAGTGCAGAAGAAGCTGCAGAATAGTAATTATAAGTATAAGGAAATAAAAGATGTGCATAGAAGGAGAAATTTATTTACAGTTGGTGAGTTGGTTATGGGATACCTGAGGAAAGAAAGGTTTCCAAAAGGAACCTATAACAAGCTGAAGTACAAGAAAATTTGTCCCTACAAAATCGTGAAAAAAATAAATCATAATATTTATGAGGTCAAATTGCTAGAGAATTTTGATATTTCTCCAGTGTTCAATGTTTCAGACTTCTATTATTTTCATGGGAATGGTGCAGAAGGGGATGTTATTGAAGAATTAGTAGATTGGAAGCAACAGTTTTCAGTGAAGAAGAAAGAAGAAGTGGATCATATTCTAGATAAGAAAACAATGGACACACAACATGGGAAATACAACAAATATTTGGTACACTGGAAAGGAAAATAAGAAGAGGATAGTGCTTGGGTAATAGAGTGAGAGATTAAGAAGCTAGATTCAGATAAATGGAAGCAGCTTGAAGAAGAAAACTTGCAGGAGCTGCATTTTTTTCAAGCAGGGGAGAATGATGAGCCAAAATTAGCAGGAATTTGAAAAGGTCATAACTTTTGCTCTGGGTGTCCGTTTGAGTTTGTTTTTGTTTGAAACCACATGTTTCAATGAGAATAATGCACTAGAAATTAGACCTACTAGTTGGAGAACATTTCGGCACATATTCGGGCCCAAAATCCGCCGTCTTGAAACCAAAAATTACGATTTAAGTTGAAGTTCAGTTTTTCCCTATTTTAGGGCATTAGTTAATTTTAGTCTCTTAGTTTCCTTATGAGTTAGAAATTTGGCAATTCATGTAATTTAGGCATGTAGAAGATGTGTGGAAATTTCTGTTCCCATTATGAATAAGCATGCAAACTTACTATTGTTGTCCACTCGAAATTCCCTTGCTCTTAAGAAAGTGAAAATTCAAAATTTTGAGTTTTAAGTGTCTTCTCTGTTATACTGAATTTTAGAAGTCGTGAAAATTGTGAAAATCTATGTTTCTGGGTCATTTTGTGTGTTTTTTCGGGCCAGTCAGACATTGTTGTCATGCGTGTCCCAAGTTCAGACGGGCCCTCTGTTCCCCGATCAGATGGTTTCCCCGAAGTTTGTCTTTTTCGGGCCCGTCGGAACTTCTTGTCCCAAATGTCCCAAAGTTCAATCGGGCAAGTTGTTCCATTTTCGGCCGAATATCCTGAACCGCATACTTCGTGCTTTCATGTCCCAAATGTCCCAAACTTTTCCGGACCCATTTTCACCTTTTCGCCTGATCCGGCCGAATCACGTACTTTGTGCACTTTTGTCCCGCGTGTCCCAAAAGGCATTTGTGCGTCTTTTCCCTGCTTCACCCTAATCGCCCGAACCACGCATTCACGTCTCACATGTCCCAAATGAACCAAGTGCCATTCGTGCTTATTTTTCACACTCTACCTGAATATCCTGCTTATTCAAATTGGTAGGTATGTATTAAGTGTGCATTCATTGTCTTTCTCTCTCCTAATCGGCTATATAACGAGCAAACCACCTTTGCATTTTTCACACTGCTTCCATGCTATCCTTTGCTTGAACCCTTGCAATCTAAATTCCTGCGTGTGTATCCCTTTCCTCTGTAATTCCTTCCTGAGTCTAATTTGTGTCTCTATCCTCCAAATTACTATCAATATGAAGATCAAATTTCAGGGATAGGAACAAATCTCACCACTAGAATCTGTCGTTCCCAATATTGGGGATAGTGAAGCTCGTCATCTTGACTTTGGTGATTTTTGGGCAAGGATGGTGGATGCAAACCCTACACCAATGGCGCAGATGATTCACGACAGTGGTTTGGCTTTCGCTGGAGGTTTCCCAATCTCAGTGCAATGTGCTGACACTATGCTTTCATGTGGAGGTCACTTCGACCTTGATTCAAACAACTTGACTAACGTACATAGAGAACTCATCACCAAACTAGACGCTGCCCCCATTAGCACTGCACTGAGGATCCCAGAGATGGATAATGCCATAGTTGTTTCTCAAAGTCAAGCTCAGGCCCTATTCAATCAAGACAGTGACAAATACAAGGTGCGGGTGGCGAAGTCCTGGCTCAAGAACCCTAAGAAAGGAGCATCTCGTCTATCCAAGACTCTTTTCTAGGCTGATTTCAATGAAGAATTGTCAGATTTTATAATCCTACTATCTTGGGTTATGGGCTTGCCCTGCACTAACGAATTCCATTTCTGGATGTGCCCACTCATCACCATGGTATGCGAGGGAACTCAGAATATCAACTGGGCGGAAATCATCAGCATGAACTTGGCGGAGCAGCTGTCCAATGTACAGCAAATGAAGAAGTTCTACATGAGTTCATACCTGATGTATGCTTTGACAGCATCAAGGCAATGGTTCAGTTTTTCTTACATTGATGCCCACAAGGATGATCCTGTATATGCCTATTGCCCACAGTTCACCCTGGAGACTAGCAATCACAAATTTCGAAGGGTAAATGATGCTTTCACCATGTACGTGGTCAGGTTCCTTGAAGGTGACATTGCTAGAAGGTTTTCTGATGAAGCCATGAACCTAATATCGCACTACGGTGCCTATTTCATACAATTCAGAAAATTCTCCTATATCAGGCTTGCTGGCTATGAGGGCACCCCTCTGAGGCTTCCTATGTTCTGCAGTGATAAGATGGCTTTGATAGAAATATGCAGGCAGTTAGAAAAATTGCACAAAACCTACAGAGATAAGAAAATTATTGGTTTACACTTTCCCATCTCTTTGGGAAATTACACTTGTAAAACAACCCTGGACGCACAAAACATTGAAAGAGCCCTGGCCCCCATCACTGTCCATTTCTTCAAGCCAATAACTTGCTTCGACTTGAAGAAGTTCATCGAGCAGAACATCAAGATAACATATCATCACAAGGTAGATACAGAAGACTATTGGGCTGACTGTGCCGATGATTTTGAGGCCAGGAGAAGGCATTATGGCAGGTTCTCTCTGAAATTGATCGAAGAACTCGGCTTGTACCAAGTCCCTGCAAGACTCAAGGATGAAAACTCTGATCTGTACTCATATGAGTACGAAAATGTGGTCAAGCACACTCCTTTGGAGGACCTGGATTGGTTCAAGAAAGAGAAAGATGATTTGGCAGAGATCCTGGCTCCAGTCTTAGTCAGAACTAAGATCTGGTTTGATAAGAAAGTCCGAGAGCTTAGGAGGCACTCAGGAGAATCCTCTTCCAAGGATGTTTCAACACCAAGGGGGGAAGCATCAAATCCAAGATCAGACACACCCATGCAAACCCCTCCTACCTCATCAACACAAGGACCTACAGTTATTACTCCTTCTTCATCCACCCAGGTTTATCAGAAGAAACTCAGAGAGGTTAAGAAGGAGCCTGTGGAAGAAGATCCTCAGAAAAAGTAGGCTGAATTGCTTTTGGGACCTGAGAACATCATTGTTCTCAGTGAAAGTGAGGAAAATGAAGTACTAGCTCCTCCCAATGCCCCTGAAGCCCCAACAGATAAGGACGGAGAAGTCCAAAGCACTACACCTCCAAATGCTATTGATTCCTCTGCACCAGTTGTTACAAGCACTCTAGTCATGTCTCAACTCAAGACAACAGAGGTGTAGACTTTGGGCGCTATGAGTTCTCTATCTCTTGGTCCCCTTGCCCCACCTACTGCTTCCTCCTCTTTTGCATGGGTGCAACCTTTCGTTGACAGTAGGAGGAGGAAGTCTTCCTCTGAGAGCTCGGGGCCAAATTTTGATGTTGTGGCAACCTTGCTAGGCACTACTCCTCCTTCTCATGCTAAGAAACCCAGAATCACTTCTAGTATAGTGTCAGATGCTCAGGGTCAGCAATTCCTGGAGATAGCCAAGCCTACTGTAGACAAATCAGAGCAGGATTTGCAGACAGCTGACCTAGAACTCTCAAGGATTCCTATGGGAGAATCTACCCCTGAAGGAGAGATACATAACCTTCAGGAAACAGTCACAAGAGTAATTGGCAGGGTAGAGAGAGGGAAGCAAACTATTGAAATTTTGGAGGAACAAGCCCAAATCCTCACAGGTTTCATCACATATCTTTTTTCTAAGGACAAAGTTATGGACCCTACCCCATTGACTACTCTTCCACCACCTGTAATTTTAAGCCAAGATGAAGTACAGAGTATCAAAGACATGCACAAGTATTCCGTCTATTGCAGAGCCATGGATTCCATGGTGGATGATATGCTTGTTGTAGGATTGAACTTCATCGATGAAGCTTTTAAAATCCATGGGAAAGTGAACAACTTGCAACAGAAACTCTCTTCTACTATTGGAATCATAGAGAAAGAGCTCAAACTCTGGAGCAGTTGCATAGTAGACCTTCGCCTCATGGGACAGACAGATGAAAACATTCTATTGGCGAGTAAGGTTTTTGATGATGCAAAATATAATCTATCAAAATCCTGGGTTTACAGTGTGGAGTGGAAAATCAAAGTCTTGGAGGAGGCTTTGGGTGAACTGAAGAATAGCTGGCAGAAGGGTGAAGCTTTCAAGACACTGGTTTTGTCTGCTTTCAAAGATATACATTGTCATCTTCAGGTCGAAACTTCTGGTGTGCCCCTTTCCTTGCAAGAAATCAAAGCTCAATTCAGAGCTTTTGTCAAAGATAATTTATTCAAGGAAAGCTCTATATCTAAAGAGAAAATGAAGGAGATCTACTCTCTTCAATCTGCCATTGAAGAAGCAAATAAAGATTATCATACTCATGTCGAGTTTGATAAGGAAATGGAGAAGTGCCTCAGATTTTGGACTCAATCTACAGCCAACACGTCAGTCCCTCGTGGCAGAGACATAGCTGAGGCATTGAAGAGATTCAGGCAACAGATTCTGAAGTCAGTGGGCCCCTCCCAGTAACCAACCACATGTCTTCTTCTCCTTATTCTTTTCTCTTCTTCCCATTCTTTTTCCGTATTCTTTGTAATAAGTTGAGGTATTGCGATTGGAAATCCTTAACTAATCTTTAGTTAAAAGAAGTGGTTACAAAGAGTAACTGATTTGTAAACTATATAATGGCCCCTCCTCGCCATTCTAAAAGGAGGAAGAACTTGGCTTATTTTCTGAAAGTGTAAATATATTATAAAGAAATCAATACAGAAGGGCTTTCCATTCTTTGTCTATCTGATCTCGTTTATTCCCTAGCTTTTCATTTAATTTTGTGAAGATCATTTGTCTTTGTTATGTTAAGAAACTTTGTGTTCTGGAAGACGTTATTTACAGAACTTTGTGTCTTTAAATTCCATCTTATTTATATGATATAAATGATCTTGTTTTCAATTCACTATAACTTCACATACATAAAGAATTACTATGTTATCTATAATTCTGCATGTTGCCTTTCTGCTCATTCTTGTATTCCCATTCCTCAGTCCTTTTGTAATTGAAAATATTCATAGAAAACACTTTCGTTATATCCAAGTTCAACCATGAAATCATGTTTTGTATATTTGTAAATAGGTTCATTTTTGAATAAGGGAGCCTCTCCCATTAAACAGGAGGGACTTCTTGTCCCCTGACTGTTGCTCTTCGTAAAGTCCTATTTGACGACCAATAGTTTTTGGCGACTCTGATGGGGAAAATCATATTCCAATTCTGTAATTTTTGATCATCCTTTGATCTGGTGACTCCACGTTTTACTCGAGGGAGAAGGGCCCTTGGTATTGAAGATTCTCAGTTTCAGCTTTTGGAGCAGCAGTGTTTTCCTTTCCCTTTAATAAGAAATAGAAAGACTCATTCGACAAGCACTCCACCTGTTCAAAATAGAATCCCTACGGGTGGTATTCCTTCAGAGCCCGCTAGTCCTAATCTTTGAGCTTTGATTCTTGCTAGTGTTGCAGTTCCTCTTCAAGCCGTTTTTCCAAGAATGGTGGTACCATTGCCCTGGGGTCACCGTGTCGGGCCCCTTACCCTTCCTCAACCTTTACATGAGTTACCCAGAGGTAACCAGAAGAAATTTCCTAAATTCAAAGGTGATGGTAAAGTGCATCCTGATGAACACATCACATCCTTCATAGTTGCATGTGGAGTTCTGGGAGTCGAACATGAAGATGTCTCCCCTAAGACTTTTCATTGAGACTTTGCAAGATAATGCTGCGGATTGGTTCTATCACCTTCCGGCTGGTGCTATCACCGACTGGGACACAATGAGAACTAAGTTTGAAAGTTGTTTTAAACCAGAGGAAGATGTGCATGCCTTGCTAGCCCAAATCTCTCAGATAAAGAAAGATTCATAAGAGCCCATGAGAGAATTTCTGGCCTGATTCAACAGGTTGATTAATAAAATTCTGCCAACTACTCGACCTGTTGATCAAATTCAAAAATGTTTCTTCTTAAGTGCCCAATCACCTGAAGTTAGTTATGCACTGAGAAGAGCTAATCTCGTAACATTGACTGAAGATCAAACTCTTGCTGTTAGTGTCGAAGATGACTTAATCATGTCAGGGAAGTTGAGGAGAGACCCTTCCAAATCTAAATCTACTTCTTCTTCCTCTTCCACCCCTGGACCTAATACTGATCCATTGGTTCAAAAACTTGCGAATGATCTCATTGCCATAAAGAAACAATTGGCTCAACATGCTCCATATGCAGACGTTCCAAGGAGGAATTTTCAGCCTAGGAATCATTTGCCTGCTTCTCAAACAAGATTAGCGCTTGAAGGACCTCCTGTTAAAGTTCCTGTCAATGCAACTTGTGAAGTTGAGGAACCAGATGATGATGAGGATAATGAAGCTTGTGAGGAGCTCGTTGGAGAAGTAGATGATGAAGCAGATGAACTTGAGGGATCTCGAGTTAATTTCTTCACCACTGAAGGAATTGATGATGGAGATGACTATGATGAAGTAGTAGCAGACATGAATAGCAAATCATATGCTGTCATGACTCGAGAGTAGAAAAATCAGAGGGAGAAAGTAACGCAGCCCCCCAAGAAATCTAAGGAGCAGCCGGTAACTATCCCCGTAATTGCAAAAAGAGGGTCTCCTATCCCCACTTCATCTACACCAAAGGTGAGTCCTATCCTTTTTGCTACTAAATTTTCTTCTTCTTTTTCTCCTAAAGTTGATAAACCTAGGATCTCAAGTGATGATAGCCTGTCCACTTCTGGGTCTTTTGATATTATTGATCACCTGAAAAAGACTAAGGTTCAAATCTCAGAGGCTGAGTATTATCAAACCCATCCCAAAGCTTTTGCTAAAATGATTCACTTTGTCAATTCCCATTCTAAGACCACCTCTAAAGGCCTTTTACCCACTCCTTCTTCTACACCACAGCCTAGTCTGGTAGCCGCTGTCACCTCCTCCAATGACAAAATCAAACCATTTTATGTAACACTTCATATAGCTGGCCATAGGCTCGGTAATTGTGTCATAGATTCAGGAGCCTCAGATAATGTGATGCCTACTAAAGTAGCTCATGCCTTAGGCTTGACCCTCACATGCACTTATGGATCTTGTTACTCTATGGAGAGTAAGGAAATGCCCCTGGTCGAAAGAATTAAAGATGCACAAGTGGCTTTTGCTGCTTTTCCTGATAATAAAGTTTTGGCTACCATCTTAGTAGCAGATATTCCTCCTTCATACGGAATGTTGCTAAGTAGGAATTTCTGTAAGGATGTGGGTGGAGAAATTCAAATGGATTGGTCACATGCACTCATACCTGTTAATGGGCAAATGAAGAAGTTGCTGCCTGAGAAGCAGTCTGAGTATATTGTGCAAAAAATGGATGATCCTAAAGCACAAATACTCTATGAGGATATGGGACATGGTAACTACATGATTATGTCCCCTGATGAAATTCAACTCCCCAAAGTGTCTCCTAAAGATCCTAATGGTGTTTGGATTTTAGAGTTTGATGGAAGTTGTTCCTCAGCTGGTTCTGGAGCTGGTGTCCTACTGGTGTCACCTGAAGGAAGCCTACATCCTTTTTCATTCAAGTTGCAGTTCGAAAATACTAATAATACAGCAGAGTATGAGGCTCTCATTCTTGGACTGCAAGTGGCCAAAGAACAAGGTGTAAAGAATCTTCTGGCTCGTAGTGATGCAGAATTGATTGTAAAGCAAGTTAGAAGCCTTTTTCAGGTAAAAAATGGAAGGTTTAAACATTACCGGAATCAGGTCTGGGATTCCATTGAATTTCTTGATGCTTTCTCTATTGAAGAAATACCTAGGGAGAAGAACAACAGAGCTGATTTACTAGTAGTCTCGGGATCACTACTGATTCCTCATCCTGATTTCTCTCAAGATAAGTTTACCATTGAGATGATCCATCGACCTAGTGTACCCGACAATACCAATAACTGGCAAGTTTTCAATGATGATCAACACTTGCTTTCTTTCTTAGAAATTAAGGGTGATTTTGAACAGTTGTATTTCGAAGGAAGCAACAACCTGCCTCGTGAAAATGTGCCTTTTGGCAAAGCAGTCACCCAAGAAGAAGAAACGGATCAGGATGGGTGCATTAAACTCAAGGGAAATAAGATTCCTAAAGGATTGGTGAGTTTAGAGGAACTATTTGATAAACATGATAGGTATGTGAAGTCTAGAGCTTCCACTGGACCTCAGCAATCAGCTGAGCATGAAAAAATTAATATTGGGAGTTCTACTGACCCTAAGCTCATGAACATTGGAAAATGTTGCACATCAGATGAGAGGAAGAAAGCAATTGATCTTTTAAAGAGGTATAATGATGTTCTTGCTTACTCTTATGAATATTTAAAAGCTTTCAAATCAAAAGATATGCAACATTTTATTCCTCTCAAACCAAGAATTAAACCTTTTAAGCAGAAACAGAGGCAGTATAACCCCAAAATAGCTGACACCGTCTTTCAAGAAATATAGAAGTTGTTGAAGGCCAAAATCATCTTTCCCATTCACCATTCAACATGGATTGCCAATATTGTGCCTGTTAGGAAGAAAAATGGTGAGATCCGCATCTGTGTTGATTTCAAGAATCTGAATCAGGCTTCCTTGAAGGATAATTATCCTTTGCCTATGATGGATCAGGTCTTGCAAGCAGTAACAGGATCTGAAATGTTATCTATGCTTGATGGATTCTCAGGATATAATCAGGTAGAGGTTGATACTGCAGATCAACACAAAACAGCTTTCACTACTCCTTGGGGTACCTTTGCTTACAAGAGAATGCCTTTTGGGATCATCAATGCTGGTGCCACTTTTCAGAGAGCTATGGATCTGGCTTTTGGAAGTTTGAAAGGGAAGTGTATTGTCATATATCTTGACGACTTGACTGTGTTTTCTAAAACAAGGGCAGATCATTTTCAGCACTTGGAGACAGTTCTGCTAAGATGCAGAGAACATAGGATCTCTTTAAACCCTAAAAAATCTATCTTTTGTGTCACAGAATGGAAGTTATTAGGACACATTGTCTCCAAAGATGGTATTAAGATTGATCCTGAACAAGTTCAAGCTATCCAACAAATTCCTCTCCCAACCAACAAAAAGGGTGTGCACTCTTTCTTTGGTAAGATCAATTTTTTAAGAAGGTTCATCCATGATTTTGCAGAGTTAACTTTGAATATTTCTTAGATGATGAAAGGGAAACAAACGTTTGGTTGGTCTTCTAAAGGAAAGGAATCCTTTGAAGGTATTAAAAGAGCTATCGCTAAAACTCCTGTTTTAGCATGTCTTGATTTCAGCAAAGATTTTATTATCTATTGCTATGCCATAGATAATACATTGGCTGCTGTTTTGACTCAAGAAGACTCTAATGAGCATGAAATTCCAATTGCTTTCATGAGCTATATCCTGAAAGATCATGAGTTAAGATACACCATGATGGAAAAACATGCTTTTGCAGTGGTCAAAGCTGTTAAGTAGTTTCATTTTTACATCCTCAACTCTCATTCCATGGTGTTGGTTCCAGATACAACTGTTAAGTCAATTCTCACACAACAAGAATTTGGATCCAAGAGAGGGAAATGGGTTGCTAAGGTCCAAGAATATGATATTGACATCAAACCGACCAAGCTTGTTCATGGTAAAGGCCTTTGTGAGCTCATTGCAGAAGGAGCTAGAGATGAGTTGCTAGAGGATAAGGTTGACCTTCCTACCATTCTGTTTCTTAGCTCAGTTGACGAATGGTATGCTAACATCACCCATTTTCTCACCTATGGAGAATGCCCCTCTCATTTGACTACCAAAGAAAAGAGGGATGTTAAACTAAGGTCAGTGCAGTATGTGTTGTGGGAAAACACCTTGTTCAAACGGGGAATAGATGGAAGGTTCTTGAAATGTGTGGACAAGGAACAACAGAAAAGAATACTCTCAGCCTTTCATGATCAGGCTTGTGGAGGGAACTATTCATCAACGGTCACAACTCATAAGATACTCCGTGGAGGATATTACCGGCCTACCTTGTTCAGGGATGCATCCAAGTGGGTTGATAAATGTGAGGCTTGTCAGACTTTCATTGGTAGACCCAAATTGGCCTCTTTGCCTCTTAAGCCAGTTGTAATTGAAGATCCGTTTCAACAGTGGGGTTTGGACTTCATTGGTACACTTAATCCTGCTTCTAGTGCTAGTCATACTCACATACTAACTGCCACGGATTATTTCAGCAAATGGGTAGAAGCTATTCCAGTTAAGAGCACTACTTCTGAAGTGGTGTGCAGCTTCATAAAAGAAAACATCTTGGCAAGGTATGGCATACCTAACAAGATTGTAACAGATAATGCTTCGAATTTCTCTTCAACCGAGATAATGGATTTTTACTATGGGTATGGCATTTCTTTGGCTCATTCCTCATATTACTATCCTCAGGGAAATGGGCAAGCAGAATCCACTAATAAAAATTTGGTAACTATTATAAGGAAATTAGTCAATGAGTCTCAACGAAACTGGCACAAGAAGCTCTATGATGCTCTTTGGGCAGACATGATTACACCAAAGAGAGCTATTGGAATGTCTCCGTTTCAAGTGGTATATGGAGTAGAAGCTCAATTGCCAGTAACAGTGGAGCTTCCAGTCTTACATCTAATGAAGGCCATTGAAGATACCAGTTTCAATGATGCTTTAGATAAGAGAATTATGTATCTTCACCATTTGAATGAGAACAGATTGGAGGTTGCTGATAGAATATCTGTTCACTAGCAGAAGGTAAAGGTCCTATTTGATAAGAAAGCTAGGTTCAAATATTTCCAAGTTGGAGACACTATTCTGTTATGGGATAAAAGACATGAACCTCGTGGCAGCCATGGCAAGATCGATTCCCTTTGGCTCAGACCTTTCAAGATCAAGCACTTTGCTGGTAAGAATTCTTTTTACCTTGATTACATGGATGGTTCTCTTCTTCCACTTCCTTATATTGGGCAGTATTTGAAGTTGTTCAAGTCGTAGGTGACTAGGGAGTCCTTTGTATATTCTGTAGAACGTTTTTTTTATTTCCTTTTTTGTTTTGGTGTGTTGTCCTCTGTATTGGTTTGATTTTTGAATCCGTGGCCCAATGGATAAGGTACTAGTCTACTTTCTGAGTTTGTCTAAGTTCTTGCCTTGTCTCATTCCTTGAATTTATGCCAAGTCATCCCCAGAAGCAGCCAGCTGTTGTCCACTCGAAATTCCCCTGCTCTTAAGAAAGTGAAAATTCAAAATTTTGAGTTTTAAGTGTCTTCTCTGTTATACTGAATTTTAGAAGTCGTTAAAATTGTGAAAATATGTGTTTCTGGGTCATTTTGTGTGTTTTTCGGGCTAGTCGGACATTTTTGTCCCGCGTGTCCCAAGTTCAGACGGGCCCTATGTTCCCCGATCGGCCGGTTTCCCCGAAGTTTGTCTTTTTCGGGCCCGTCGGAACTTCTTGTCCCAAATGTCCCAAAGTTCAATAGGGCAAGTTGTTCCATTTTGGCTGAATCTCCCGAACCGCGTACTTCGTGCTTTCATGTTCCAAATTTCCCAAACTTTTCAGGACCCATTGTCACCTTTTCGCCTGATCTGGATGAATCGCATACTTCATGCACTTTTGTCCCGCGTGTCCTAAAAGGCATTTGTGTGTCTTTTCCCCGCTTCACCCGAATCACCCGAACCGCGCATTCGCGTCTCACATGTCCCAAATGAACCAAGTGCCATTCGTGCTTATTTTTCCCGCTCTACCTGAATATCCTGCTTATTCAAATTGGTAGGTATGTATTAAGTGCGCATTCATTGTCTTTCTCTCTCCTAATCGGCTATATAACGAGTGAACCACCTTTGCATTTTTCATACTGCTTCCATGTTATCCTTTGCTCGAACCCTTGCAATCTAAATTCCTGCGCGTGTATCCCTTTCCTCTGTAATTCCTTCCCGAGTCTAATTTACATCTCTGTCCTCTGAATTACTATCAATATGAAGATCAAATTTCAGGGACAGGAACAAATCTCACCACTAGAATCTACCGTTCCCAATATTGGGGACAGTGAAGCTCGTCATCTTGACTTTGGTGATTTTTGGGCAAGGATGGCAGATGCAAACCCTACACCAATGGTGCAGATGATTCATGATAGCGGTTTGGCTTTCGCTGGAGGTTTCCCAATCTCAGTGCAATGTGCTGACACCGTGCTTTCATGTGGAACTCACTTCGACCCTGATTCAAACGACTTGACCAACGTACATGGAGAACTCATCGCCAAACTAGATGTTGCTGCCATTAGCATTGCACTGAGGATCCCAGATATGGATAATGCCATAGTTGTTCTCAAAGTCAATCTCAGGCCCTGTTTAATCAAGACAATGATAAATACAAGGCGCGGGTGGCGAAGTCCTGGCTCAAGAACCCTAAGAAAGGAGCATCTGGTCTATCCAAGACTCTTTTCCAGGCTGATTTCAACGAAGAATTGTCAGATTTTATAATCCTACTGGCTGGGGTTATGGGCTTGCCCTCCACTAATGAATTCCATTTCTGGATGTGCCCACTCATCAGCATGGTATGTGAGGGAACTCAGAATATCAATTGGGCGGAAATCATCAGCATGAACTTGGCGGAGCAGCTGTCCAATGTACAACAAACGAAGAAGTTCTACAATACTTCATACCTGATGTATGCTTTGGCAGCATCAAGGCAATGGTTCGGTTTTTCTTACATTGATGCCCACAAGGATGATCCTGTATATGCCTACTGCCCGTAGTTCACTCTAGAGACCAGCAATCACAATTTCCGAAGGGTAAATGATGCTTTCACCATGTACGTGGTCAAGCTCCTTGAAGGTGACACTGCTAGAAGGTTTTCTGATGAAGCCATGAATCTGATATCGCACTACGGTGCCTATTTCATACAATTCAGAAAATTCTCCTATATCAGGCTTACTGGCTATGAGGGCACCCCTCTGAGGCTTCCTATGTTCTGCAGTGATAAGATGGCTTTGATAGAAATATGCAGGCAGTTAGAAAAATTACACAGAACCTGCAGAGACAAGAAAATTACTGGTTTGCACTTTCCCATCTCTTTGGGAAATTACACTTGTAAAATAGCCCTGGACGCACAAAACATTGAAAGAGCCCTAGCCCCCATCACTGTCCATTTCTTCAAGCCAAGAACTTGCTTCGACTTGAAGAAGTTCATCGAGAAGAACATCAAGATAACATATCATCACAGGGTAGATACAGAAGACTATTGGGCTGACTGTGTCGATGATTTTGAGGCCAGGAGAAGGCATTATGGCAGGTTCTCTCTGAAATTGATCGAAGAACTCGGCTTGTACCAAGTCCCTGCAAGACTCAAGGATGACAACTCTGATCTGTACTCATATGAGTACGAAAATGTGGTCAAGCACACTCCTTTGGAGGACCTGGATTGGTTCAAGAAAGAGAAAGATGATTTGGTAGAGATCCTGGCTCCAGTCTTAGTCAGAACTAAGATCTGGTTTGATAAGAAAGTCCGAGAGCTTAGGAGGCACTCAGGAGAATCCTCTTCCAAGGATGTTTCAACACCAAGGGGGGAAGCATCAAATCCAAGATCAGACACACCCATGCAAACCCCTCCTGCCTCATCAACACAAGGACCTACAGTTATTACTCCTTCTTCATCCACCCAGGTTTATCAGAAGAAACTCAGAGAAGTTAAGAAGGAGCCTGTGGAAGAAGATCCTCAGAAAAAGTAGGCTGAATTGCTTTTGGGACCTGAGAACATCATTGTTCTCAGTGAAAGTGTGGAAAGTGAAGTACCAGCTCCTCCCAACGCCCCTGAAGCCCCAACAGATAAGGACGGAGAAGTCCAAAGCACTACACCTCCAAATGCTATTGATTCCTCTGCACCAGTTGTTACAAGCACTCTAGTCATGTCTCAACTCAAGACAGCAGCGGTGTAGAATTTGGGCGCTATGAGTTCTCTATCTCTTGGTCTCCTTGCCCCACCTGCTGCTTCCTCCTCCTCTTTTGCATGGGTGTAACCTTTCGTTGACAATAGGAAGAGGAAGTCTTCCTCTCAGAGCTCGGGGCCAAATTTTGATGTTGTGGCAGCCTTGCTATACACTACTCCTCCTTCTCGTGCTAAGAAACCCTAAATCACTTCTAGGATAGTGTCAGATGCTTAGGGTCAGCAATTCCTGGAGATAGCCAAGCCTACTGTAGACAAATCAGAGCAGGATTTGCAGACAGCTGACCTAGAACTCTCAAGGATTCCTATGGGAGAATCTACCCCTGAAGGAGAGATACATAACCTTCAGGAAACAGTCACAAGAGTAATTGGGAGGGTAGAGAGAGGGCAAAAAACTATTGAACAATTGGAGGAACAAGCCCAAATCCTCACAGGTTTCATCAAATCTCTTTTGTCTAAGGACAAAGTTTTGGACCCTACCCCATTGACTACTCTTCCACCACTTGTAATTTTAAGCGAAGATGAAGTACACAGTATCAAAGACATGCACAAGTATTCCATCTATGGCAAAGCCATGGAATCCATGGTGGATGATATGCTTGTTGCAGGGTTGAACTTCATCGATGAAGCTTTTAAACTCCACGGGAAAGTGAACAACTTGCAACAGAAACTCTCTTCCACTATTGGAATCATAGAGAAAGAGCTCAAACTCTGGAGCAGTTGCATAGTAGACCTTCACCTCATGGGACAGACAGATGAAAACATTCTATTGGCGAGTAAGGTTTTTGATGATGCAAAAGATAATCTATCAAAATCCTGTGTTTACAGTGTGGAGTGGAAAATCAAAGTCTTGGAGGAGGCTTTGGGTCATGGCAGAAGGGTGAAGCTTTCAAGACACTGGTTGTGTCTGCTTTCAAAGATATACATTGTCATCTTTAGGATGAAACTTCTGGTGTGCCCCTTTCCTTGCAAGAAATCAAAGCTCAATTCAGAGCTTTTGTCAAAGATAATTTATTCAAGGAAAGCTCTATCTCTAAAGAGAAAATGAAGGAGATCTACTCTCTTTAATCTGCCATTGAAGAAGCAAATAAAGATTATCATACTCATGTCGAGTTTGATAAGGAAATGGAGAAGTGCCTCGGATTTTGGACTCAGTCTATAGCCAACACGTCAGTCCCTCGTGGCAGAGACATAGCTGAGGCGTTGAAGAGATTCAGGTAGTTTATTCTGAAGTCAGTCGGCCCCTCCCAGTAACCAACCACCTATCTTCTTCTCCTTATTCTTTTCTCTTCTTCCCATTCTTTTTCCATATTCTTTGTAATAAGTTGAGGTATTGCGATTGGCAATCCTTAACTAATCTTTAGTTAAAATAAGTGGTTACAAAGAGTAACTGATTTGTAAACTATATAATGGCCCCTCCTCGCCATTCTAAAAGGAGGAAGAACTTGGCTTATTTTCTGAAAGTGTAAATATATTATAAAGAAATCAATACAGAAGGGCTTTCCATTCTTTTTCTATCTGATCTCTTTTATTCCCTAGCTTTTCATTTAATTTCGTGAAGATCATTTGTCTCTGTTATGTTAAGAAACTTTGTGTTCTAGCAGACATTACTTACAGAACTTTGTGTCTTTAAATTCCATCTTATTTATATGATATAAATGATCTTGTTTTCAATTCACTATAACTTCGCATACATAAAGAATTACTATGTTATCTATAATTCTGCATGTTGCCTTTCTGTTCATTCTTGTATTCCCATTCCTTAGTCCTTTTGTAATTGACAATCTTCATAGAAAACACTTTCGTTATATCTAAGATCAACCATGAAATCATGTTTTGTATATTTGTAAATAGGTTCATTTCTGAATAAGGGAACCTCTCCCACTAAAGAGGAGGGACTTCTTGTCCCCTGACCGTTGCTCTTCGTAAAGTCCTATTTGACAACCAACAACTATGAATAACATGTTCTAGTAAACTACTAAAAATAGTAATTTCCGCCACCTAGAGTAGATTTAGTCAAAGTTTTTTAGAGTTTTCTTGGAAAATCAAGTTGGGAGTGGTTTTCCTATTTACAAAACATTGTAATTCATGATTCAATAATGAAGAAGGAGATCTATTTTTTTTTGGATTTCATATTATTTGCAGTATATTGAGTTTGTTTAGAATTTGGCTACATTATTTGGTTTCAGAGCTAGTTCAAGTTTTTTCTAAAAAAGCAGGAAGAGGAAGAGGAAGAGGAGGTGGTATTTCCTAGATGAATATAAATATGTAATATCTGTAGAGACAATTTGTTGTGCTTGCTGTAATGATAACCTAGAGAAGAAATCAAGGTGGAGAGGACATAGATGAAGAAGAAGTTTGTGAAGAGGAGGAAACGCAAGTGCCACCCTTAGGACAATGCACAATTAAGGGAGGGAATGTTAGGTTAATTAATTATGCATTATATAATTAATTATTTAATTAATGTTATTAATTAAATAATGTTTACATTTGGTTTTACTGACCATATTTGTTTTATTTCTTCACGATTATAATTCTTATGATTGTTATAACAATTATGTGCTTCCCGGATGTAATATTGGAAGCTATTGTATTGGTTATTGAATTGTTGCAACTCCTCATTTTTTGTATTTAGATGTACAATACCTATAAGTATTGAAGCTAATTCATATGTAATTTGGTTGATTGAGTTTAATATAATTTATCAGGATTCCACCCCTGTTGCTCAATCTATGCCAGACACCTTATTATGCATTTTACAAAAATCATTTTTAAGAAAACCTAGGAAAACTTTCACATAAATTCTCATAACTTAATGAAATTTATCATGGATCATAAAAAATCACCCTAATACATGTTCCATAACCCCATTTTCCATAAATATTATTGTACTCTTCTATCCCATCTCATTTACCTCAGCCTGTACTGTTAGTTCTCAAATTCATTTTCTGTGCACTTTTGAATTTTTACTTCATGAGCTAAAATCAGCCTTGATTTTTATCACACATGTTATAGAAACTATTACTATGATCCTCCAATGCTTACATTACCTTGATATGACCTGGAATAACTTATCATACTTCATCAAGCACTAGAAACAGACCTAAATGGGCTAGTTTCAACTACATCTTTCACCTGATCAC
The DNA here is from genome assembly GCA_019776745.2 of Taxus chinensis. Taxonomy (NCBI): domain Eukaryota; kingdom Viridiplantae; phylum Streptophyta; class Pinopsida; order Cupressales; family Taxaceae; genus Taxus; species Taxus chinensis. Next base: position 762,781,788 of record CM034150.1, on the reverse strand, counting down.
GTGATACACCCTGTGAGACCTCTTTCTCATGATTGAAACATTATTACTAAACTTTAGACCATATGAAACAATAAAAACAACATATAATTTACCTTTAGAGACCAACCACTTGTCAATATGAGCTTGCAACACCTTGAAACCAGCCTGAAACATGTATGAATCTTCTTGAAACCAGCATGAACCACTGAGAACCATTGAATACCACCTGATCTAAATGCTCTTTCACTCTTCCTTTTATCTCAATGACATGTGACATCAATGAAAATAACCACCAATGCAATAGGGTGCAACATGCCAAGGTAATATGAAAATATAGAAGAGTGTTTTTATAGATCGTGGATGTAATGTAATCTACAAGCTAAAGAAAAAGATTAAATAATAACCAATATTGAATTTTCTTGATTTCAACAAGTAATTTTAGATTGATTGTAATATCGATGGGTTTACACTTGGATTAGTGATGATTGAAGAATGAGGACCCATCGCATAATTAAATGAGAAACTAAGTGTGAAAATGAGGAAGTATTCAGGTTATGATCAAGATTTTTATGTCATCGTGTAAGCTCTAAATAAATTGAGGAACAATTTTTTACCAAACGATTTCATACTATATAACGACCACCAAGCACTAAAATTCATAATCAATCAAGGGAAAATGATTGAGATACACATTAAGTGAGTTACATTTATGTAGAGATACTCACTTATCTTGAAGTGTAAAAGTGTGAAATTCAACAAAGTTGCAAATCCGTTTGAGAAAATATGTGTCTTATTGATTGAGATGCATGTGAGTTTAGTAGTTTTTAAGGAAATAGAGGAACTATATGAAACAGATGATGAATTTTTGGAAGCACGTGCATAGAACTGGTGAACACCTAATGTACATCTTTTTAAGACTACTTCCTATATAAAAAGGGTTTTTGTTCAAGGGAACATAGTTGTGTACTGTAGGGATCAATGAGGGATAATTTAGTCCAAGAGAAATATTATGGAGGAACGTCAATGAACTTGTAGGTAGATAAGAGCTTGGTATAATTGGGTGAGAAATATTATTAGTTGCAGCCATGGGGTTATACCCATATCCAATCAACATAAATTGATAAATATAAGAAATGGGTTCTAAGAAATTCATTATTAGGAAAATTACCTTTTAATTATTTTAAATCTTCTTGTTGAAAACCAAAAAGTGATTACTCATCTGGGTATTAGCATTCAACATAATTGATGACTCTAAAACATGGTATAAGGATTTGTTATGAAAAAAAACTTACCCATGTTAGAAATCATATGTTCAACACAATATTTAAAGTGATTTATCCTCTCATAGAATAACAACTTACATCATATAAATGTTATGATACCTAATAAACATTGTTTAAAATGTAGCTTATCATTTTTAGGCTATATTAATTTAAATATGAATGTAAATCCTACTTCTCAAAATGGTCTCCATCAAATTTAATGGAAATATTGCATAGAATTTAAAACTAAGTGTATATGTCTAATATTTTCTGCTTGGTCACTTTTGATGGCGAATCACAGCACCCCTGAATGTCTGCAACTCGATGGGTTGAGACTCTCAGTGCGATTGCATAACATGGAGCTTTTCCCAAGTGTGGGACCTTGCGAAATCGGAAAAGCTCTCCGGATGAAGGCCGGTTCCTATTCCTCTGTTTAGATGCACACGTAAAAATGCAGAGGGTTTACTCAAAACCTAAACTAACATGCCAAGGAGACAAGGTAAGAAGATGCATAAAAATAAACCTAAACTAATCAAAGGTGATGCACCGAGGAATGAAGAACAACTGTCATGCCAATAAACACAAACTATTAAAATGCGATGCAAGATCATGCACAGATAACAGATTTGTAGTGAAAGGTTAGGAAGATGCAAATGAACACATAGAGGGTTGATAATCATCCACAGACATGCATTATTTGCTCCAAAGATTGATACAATACACCACAAACTGCCAAGAGACAAGGTTGCATTACAATTTTAGATAGGAGGTTTGAACTCCACAGATTCACCTACCAAAGAGAAGAAGGGAGGGGCAAAACAAGAATGTCCAACCTTTAGAAAGAATCCCCTCCTTACAATTTATAGGAAGAATGAGAGAGAAAAGAGAGAGGAATTCCAAATCTACCCCAACCACCTCTAGGTTGTATTTAATTCATCTCATTATGGTGGTAGGTGAGAACCCTAGCGACCCCCAAAAGTGGCGAACTATATTTTTCATTTTAAGAATTTTTTCTCACCCAATTAAAGATATCAAGTCATAGTTGGATAGAGGACCTCGTAAGCTTTCCAAAAAGTCCAACCTTGTATGAATCTGAGCTCCCAGTCAAAAGTTATGGCCATTTGAATATCTGCGCCAGGGTCTGCTTCCTGCCAGCACTCAGAATGTTGCACCTTATGAAGGTGCACCATAGGCACATGCATTTCTATGTCAACAGATTCTTATGTGTGCTAAAGGCTCATCTACATTTGTGTCGACATCCTTTTTCATGCGCCAAAGGTGCATCTATCCTCATGTCGACACATCTTTCTATGCGTCCTTTACCTGCGCCTTGGCACATCTATCTTCGTGTCGACATCCATTTTCATGTGCCCTTTACCTACGCCTTGGCACATCTATCTTCGTGTCGACATCCATTTTCATGCACCCTTTACCTGTGCCTTGGTGCATCTATCTTCGTGTCTACATCCATTTTCATGCGCCCTTTACCTGCGCCTTGGCGCATCTATCTTTGTGTCGACATCCATTTTCATATGCCCTTTACTTGCGCCTTGGCGCATCTATCTTCGTGTCGACATCCATTTTCATGTGCCCTTTACCTACGCCTTGGCACATCTATCTTCGTGTCGACATCCATTTTCATGCACCCTTTACCTGCACCTTGGCGCATCTATCTTCGTGTCGACATCCATTTTCATGTGCCCTTTACCTGGCGACGCAATAAATGTCGGGGTTTGAGTTTCTTTGATTTCCACCTTCATCTATTTGTCTATATCTACCTGGGGGGGAAGATATATACAACAATTTGGTGACTCAACGGGATCACCTACCTGCTAGGTAGAAGATCAGTGGCCTTTTAGCAATCCATTGGGCATGGAGTCATAAGCGATAACCTGAAACCAACTTGATCTCCAATTCCGAGCTTGATACCGCAACTCCTTCTTTGAGAGCATGCTGAACTGTAGAAATTCAACTTGAGAGAAACAAAACCTATGCCAAAGCACTTAGGGAAATTGAAACCTAACTACAACAAGACAATGTGCATCCACACTTAGAGGAATTGAAAACTAGGCTAATATTTACAAGGGCAACCTTTTCCTTTTAGTAGCAATGTTTAAGATAGATTCCGTTAACCGGAATCGGAAGTTCCTCTCCATCCAATGTAGACAATTGGAAGGCATTACTACTTTTACATCCCGTGACCATGTAGGGACCACTCCAAATGGCATCAAACTTGGAATGCCTTCCTGGTTTTGCTCGATCTACATCCCATTTCAGAACTAGGTCCCCTTTCTAGAAGGTCCTTGCTCTTGCCTTCTTATCAAACCATATTTTCACTAAGGCCTGATCCTTCTCAATCATCTGAACTGCATGTTCTCTTATTTCTTCCAATTCCATCAACTCTGCATAGTTGGCCTTCATTGGCTCAAACTCAGACAACTCCAACTGCTTCATGAGCTCTAATGTTGGTAATTCTAATGATATAGGCAATACTGCCTCTTTCCCATAGACCAAATTGTAGGGAGAATTACCTGTACATCTCTTTGGCGTTATCTTGTCAGCCCATAATGTTGATTTTAGCTTGGTATGCCATGTCCTTTGGTTTTCATCCAGAGTCCTTCTGATGATTCTTAGCAAATTATTGTTCATGGACTCTACTTGTCCATTCCCTTGCGGGTAATAGTTTGAAGAGGTGCTCAAATAGATTCCATTCTTGACAGCCCATTTTGTAATCTTGGAACCTATGAATGCCAATGCATTGTCTGATATGATAGTGGCCGGCACACCGAACCTGGTCACTATTCCTTCATAAAAGTCTAATATGTTAGACTCATTTGCTTCTTTGAGTGCTACCGCTTCGGTCCACTTGGTGAAATAGTCTGTTGCCGTGAGAATCCACTTGTGGCCTTGGCTTGAGTTTGGGTTGATGACCCCCATGAAGTCCAATCCCCATTGCATAAATGGTTGGTCAACCAAAATTGGGTGCAATGGAAGTGCTGCTAGTCTTTCTTTGCCTGTGAAGAGTGAATATTTCTTGCACTTTCTTATCCATGTATAGCAGTCACTGAAGACTGTCGGCCAATAATATCCTGCCTTCATTATCTTGAGAGCTGTTACTCGTGGGGAAAAATGTCCTCCGGAATCTCCATCATGAAAATCTCGTAACACCCTCCCAATTTGACCTGTCCCAATGCACCTTAATATAACTCCATTGATGTCTTTTTTAAATAAAACACCGTCAACAAGTACATATGGAATGGCTTGTAATCTGAAGTATCTCCTTTTTACTTTTCTCAATTCTGGAGGGCATAGGCCTGCCTGTAGGAAGTGTATCATATTCTGAGTCCAACAAGGAGAGGGTACATTATCATTTTCCTATTCTTGACCATCCTGTAGTACCAAGATAGTCTCTTTTTCATCACTTGCTTCAACTTTCTTACTTAAAGCTAGTTGTTCACATAGTCCTTTTCCACGTACTAGCTTAGTGACCTTAATTTCGATGTCATATTCCATGAAACGAGTAATCCATCCTACACGTTTCTCATTTAGATCCTTGTTTAGAAGGAAGTCCTTGACTCCCGCATGAGAGACCAATAATTGGATCTTGTTGTTTGAGACTAGGTTCTTGAATTTCTTTAAGCTCCTGATCACTGCAAGGACATGCTTTTTAATGAAAGAGTACCTTGTTTCGTATTCCTCTAAGCCTTAACTGAAGAAAGCAACTGGTTGTTCTAATCCCTCTTTGTTTTGTTGTGCCAAGATTGCAGAAATTGTGTCTCCACCACCAAAGGCATATAGCACGAAGTCCTTGGAGAAGTCTGGATTGATGAGAGTTGGGGCTTGAGATATAGCCTCTTTTATTGCCTCAAAATTTGCCTTGCCTTCAGATGTCCACTTAAATTCCATGCTCTTATTTAACATCAGTGTTATTGGCTTTACGAGAGCTGCAAAGTTTGGAACAAACCTGCGGACAAAATTGATCCTTCCTAAGAAGCTTTGAAGAGCCTTCTTGTGACTTGGCAATGGCAATGCTTGAATGGCTTCAACTCTTTCAGGATCAATCGTCAATCCCTCCTTTGAAACAATATGGCCTAGAATTTTTCCCTCATGAGCCAAAAATATGCATTTTTTGGGATTTAATGATACCCCAAATCTTCTACACCTCTGAAATACCTACCTCAGATGAAAGAGGTGATCCGCTGCATTTTTGGAGAATACAGTGATGTCATCAAGATATATCAAAACTATTTTATTAATCAACCCTTTGAATGACATATCCATTTCCCTTTGGAAAGTGGCTCCAGCATTTGATAGCCCAAACGACATCTTCTTGTAGGTGTAGGTACCCCATTTGGTGGTGAAAGCAGTCTTGAACTAGTCTTCTTCTTTCACCATTACCTGATTATACCCTGAGTAGCCATCTAGGAGAGAGAATCTCTTCGAACCGGATACCACTTGCAATATTTGTTCCATTGAAGGAAGTGGGTAATGGTCTTTGAGAGATGCCCTGTTGAGGTCTCAGAAGTCCACACACAACCTAATTTCTCCGCTCTTCTTCCTGACTGGAACCAAGTTTGCAACCCAGCTTGAGTGCTTGATCAGGAATATAATGCTTGCCTCTATTAGCTTTTTTAGCTCTTTCTTCATTAGAGGCTCAATGTGAGGGTTGACTAGTCTCTGCTTCTACCTGATGGGCTTAGCATATGGATCCAATTCTATGGTATGTTGTGCCAGCTTCGGATCGAAACCTCTTTAAGTCTTCATAGCTCCAAGCGAAGACATCTAGAAATTCTTGGAAAAGTTGTATGAAATCTGATTTCTCTTGCTTAGTGGCCACTTTACCAATTTGAAGTGTTTTGCCTTCCCCAACTAGAATTGGCTCTGAATCTTCTCTCTTGACCTGTATGTTAGTTTTTTCTTTACGGAACTGGTCGTTAGGGTTGAAGATAGACTCCAATGTTACTAAACCCTTGGGAAGCTTGTTTGTCCGCAGCTGCACTACTTGATCCCCATACTGCTGCTCTAGTCTATCCTGATTCCTAGCTGAGAATTCAGCCTCCTCTTGCAAAAAATTGACGATCTGTTGATCATTCTCAAACACTTGCTAGCTTGTGTTATTATCTGGAACTGCTGGCCTCACAATCACATGGATATGTGGTTGTGTTTTTTCCCTTCTGATGTTGTCAACCACATCAAATGTTGCTCCAACTGCTGCGAGCCTATCTGCGGATTCATTTTTCTTCCTGGGTATAGACACGATGTTGAAAGCTTCAAAATCCTCAATGAGGTCCCATACCCTGTTCTTGTAGTTCTTCAGTAGGTCATTCTTTGTAGCATGTTGTCCCCTGACTTGATTGACGATTATCTCACTATCTCCAAACACCCGCAAGTTCTTGATCCCCTTTCTTCCATCCCAATGAAGTCCATGAATCAAGGCCTCATATTCAGCTGTGTTGTTTGAACAGGAAAACTGGAAATGGAAGGCTGAGTAATACTTTATACCTTGTGGTGAAATGAGTATAGCTCCTCCTCCTACACCTTGTCTACTCCTTGACCCATCAAAGAACAATTGTCATACTTCATTCTTGTCTTTCTGATCTGGCTTGGTGATGCTGGGGAGAGGTTAATTATCTTCAGGTATGCAATAGACTCCTAGCTCAGATTCTTCTATTTCATGGTAGGGATCAAAAGCATGTACCTTGCTTGCCCATTCATCAAGAGTCAAATCTGGGATGTTTCCAACCTTGGTGTCAGCTTCATCAGTGCTTGGATAATCTTCTTGATCAAACGCTGAATAGTTGGTATTGATTTGGCTTGGAGTATGAGTCTCAATATGAAAGTTTGCAATTGGTTCAGATCTGATTGTGACCTTAGTACCATATCTGGTTCTGAACAACATGTGTGACCAGTCAACAGATAAGTAGCCTCCAATTTTAGCTGTGAATTCCCTTGATAAGCATAGGGCAAAGAGTGGTGGAAAATCTATCACTGACACATCTTGCAAAATGGTAACATTGGGGCATGTATGCAAGGTAAGATTTAAACCTTTAATCACTCCCACCGTTGCTACTGCTGTCCCATCCAACTGCACTACCCCCTTTGATATGACTTCATATTGGAGACCCCGCTGATCAGCTATTTGCTTGGGCATGACAGAACTACTTGCCCCAGAATCAATCATGCAATTATGTACTAGTTTATTGCCAATGATTAATGAAACATAGAATGGAGGGGGTTTCAAAAATTTACCTTGATGTCCTCCATGATTTCCCTCAAGCTGGGCAGCATTTGTGAGTACCTTCTCTTGCATTTGGACTTGCTGATTTGAAGTTGATCAGTCCTTCATGGCAGCTTGTAGCAAATCTCTTTGTCTTGGGATGGATAGTGATTCCCACATTGATATGTTTACATTTGTCTTCTTCATTTGATCAATGATGTTGAATGGGGATGAAGCATCCCTCTGTTGTCCCCTAGCTTGCACATTCATTCCTTGCACATGGGCAGCAACAACTGGCATATGGGTTGGTTTAGGAGCTGGTTTGGGTGCTCCTTGCATGTCTGGAACTGCATTTTGTTTGCCAATACCTTGTGGAGTGACAGAAGGTCGTGAACTACTTGGGGCCAATGGTTGTTTTTCACCCAAATTTCTCCTCTTTGAGCTTGTGTTGGCTGCAACACTTTGAGAGGGTATTTGATTCATACCATAGAAATCTTTAGCCTGTCAATTGACAAGAGTAGTTTCATTCAGAGATGTTCCTTGATGAGGTGCTTCCTACTGCTGATCTCCTTCATGGCTGGACTCTTGCGACCCACCGATGGTTTGCACCATCAGAGCCTGATTTAATGCACCGTTAAAGCACATTGATTGGTTGTGTGGCTGACTGCAAGGGAAACACCAATCATATTCTTGGGCCATGTTATTTTGCACCGGTACCAAAGCTTTGGATGTGGATGCAACATTGGGATTATAGGGCTGAAATGGTCTGTTGGCAGGAGGCCTTGCTTGGTTATGATTTTGATTTGCAGCCTGAGTTGGTGACCTATTTTGTTGGTATGGGGGCCTAGCCTGGTACTGCGCTTGAGGCTGATACAGTCTAGCACCTTGAGCTTGCTATCTTTTGATAGTAATAAGCTCATTTCCAAGGTTCTGTAACTGTTTCATAACCTCTTGGAGTTCATTTGAAGTACTAGAGGATGAAGTAGAAGTTTCATTTGAACTTTGATTTCTAGGAGTGGGAATAGGAGCCAAAGTGGGTGCTTGACTAGTGCTTAGATTTTATAAGTTTGGATACAAGGGCATGAGAGGCCTATGAGCTAGCTTACCAGCTTGAATAAGATAGTTTTCGGCCCTAATGGAAATGCTATAAGCAGCAGGTAAGGTTGTGCCTCCCATAGATTGAATTAACATAGAAATATCAGAATTCAAAGCCTTAAGATAGTATAGAAAAGCACCTTCAGCTGTTGGCCTGACGGCCATTGGAATCCTATCCCAAGACCTTTGAAATCTGAAGTTGAAGTCAGTCAGCTGCTCGTTGGGAGCTCTCTTGATAGTTGTCAATTGTTCTAGCAGAGACAAATTGTCTCCCTTTTCCCCAAACTGCTCATGGAGGACTATGCATAACTGATTCCAATTTGTGATAGAACCAGCTGCAAGGCTCCTAAACCACTGCAAAGCCTTCCCTTTAAACGAAGATGCCAGCAATTTGATAGCAACATCCATTTCATTTATCTCATGGATTACACAAATGTTGGCAATGTCTTTCACATGATCACCAGGAGTGGTATGATTTTCTCTAGTAAAAAATGGAATATTCTTCAATGCTACAATTGGAACTAGATTCTGTGCATTGAGAGCAAGTGGACTGCTGCCAGTGAAATTGACAAAGGGATTCGGTGGTTGCGCCATTCTGATTGGTCTGAGAACCCTTGTTGATGCGAGAAAAGGTCTACCAGGTGGAGGCGTAGACAAAGTTCTATTAGGTGGAGATGCAGATCTTTGTGGTCTTCTTCCTCTCCTTCCTCTTCCTGGTGATAGCTACAAGTGGAAAAATAGTCCCTCTTCTCAAGTATCATACCTGGTTCGAATTCTTCTCATATGCCTAGGCAACTTTTTCTGCTAAAACACTGAATTCTATTCCCTTCGGAATCGCCAGATGTGTTAGACAGTGAGCCTCAAAAGGCTAGATTCCGCCAGGTTACACACCAAAACTGACAAATATTTAAACTCAAAACTTTGAAAGACCTATATATTTGAGATTTTAGGGTTCGGAATTTGATTTGGAATGACAGTCCCAAAAACCCAAAAATGCCAGATTTCTGAAAACCTGAAATCCAAAATCAAGAAACCATGAAATTTTGAAAGTCAAAATCTCAAAAATCTAAGAATACCCTTTTGAATATTATCCCCTGATCTATCAACTAGTGAAATTTTGACTTGTTTTGAGCAAGTTAAGTCCTTGAAAATTGATTTCAAAGTTCAGCCTGGAAGGTGGAAAATTTGAAATTGTAAAACCTGCAATTTTTAGTCCAAATTTCTTGAAAATTCATTCAAAACTTGTGGAATGACCTCTTGGTCCCACCGGGCATGCCAAAACTGTTGATGGCGAATCACAGCACCCCTGAATGTTTGCAACTCGATGGGTTGAGAATCTCAGTGTGATTGTATAACATGGAGCTTTTCCCAAGTGTGGGACCTTGCGAAATCGAAAAAGCTCTCCGGATGAAGGCCGGTTCCTATTCCTCTGTTTAGATGCACACGTAAAAATGCAAAGGGTTTACTCAAAACCTAAACTAACATGCCAAGGAGATAGGGTAAGAAGATGCAGAAAAATAAACCTAAACTAATCAAAGGTGATGCACCGAGGAATGAAGAACAACTGTCTTGCCAATAAACACAAACTATTAAAATGCGATGCAAGATCATGCATAGATAACAGATTTGTAGTGAAAGGTTAGGAAGATGCAAATGAACATAGAGAGGGTTGATAATCATCCATAGACATGCATTATTTTCTCCAAAGATTGATACAATACACCACAAACTGCCAAGAGGCAAGGTTGCATTACAGTTTTAGATAGGAGGTTTGAACTCCACAGATTCACCTGCCAAAGAGAAGAAGGGAGGGGCAAAACAAGAATGTCCAACCTTTAGAAAGAAGCCCCTCCTTACAATTTATAGGAATAATGAGAGAGAAAAGAGAGAGGAATTCCAAATCTACCCCAACCACCTCTAGGTTGTATTTAATTCATCTCATTATGGTGGTAGGTGAGAACCCTAGCAACCCCCAAAAGTGGCGAACTGTATTTTTCATTTTAAGAATTTTTTTCTCACCTAATTAAAGATATCCAGTCGTAGTTGGATAGAGGACCTCATAAGATTTCCAAAAAGTCCAACCTTGTATGAATCCGAGCTCCCAGTCAAAAGTTATGGCCATCTGAATATTTGTGCCAGGGTCTGCTTCCTGCCAGCACTCAGAATGTTGCGCCTTCTGAAGGTGCGCCATAGGCGCATGCATTTCTATGTCAACATATTCTTATGTGTGCCAAATGCTCATCTACATTTGTGTTGACATCCTTTTCCGTGTGCCAAAGGCGCATCTATCCTCATGTCGACACATCTTTCTATGCGCCCTTTACCTGCACCTTGGCGCATCTATCTTCGTGTCGACATCCATTTTCATGCGCCCTTTACCTGCGCCTTGGCGCATCTATCTTCATGTTGACATCCATTTCCATGCGCCCTTTACCTATGCCTTGGCGCATCTATCTTCGTGTCGACATCCATTTTCATGAGCCCTTTACCTGCGCCTTGGCGCATCTATCTTCGTGTCGACATCCATTTTCATGTGCCCTTTACCTGCGCCTTGGCGCATCTATCTTCGTGTCGACATCCATTTTCATGTGCCCTTTACCTGCGCCTTAGCGCATCTATCTTCGTGTCAACATCCATTTTCATGCGCCTTGGCGCATCTATCTTCGTGTCGACATCCATTTTCATGTGCCCTTTACCTGGCGACGCAATAAATGTCGGGGTTTGAGTTTCTTTGATTTCCACCTTCATCTATTTGTCTATATCTACCCGGGGGGGAAGATATATAAAACAGTCACATTATAATAAAATATTAATAAATTCTATTCTAGTTGATTCCAATTAAGAAATGTGAATTTTTCATATTCCTTGGACTTGCTTTGTATGAAACATAAGGTTACTACCTTTTGTATTAACATGTAAGCTTACTGACTTAATAGTTTTAAGTGGACATTTAATGAGTAGTTTTTTATACCTACAAAAAATGAATACACAAACCTATTTTATTTTTAATGGGGAAAGGGTACTCCCTTGATATTATCTAGCCCATGAAATACTCTGTTCAATGAAGCTATTATTTCCACACATGTTTCTTTTGCATAAACTAGTTCTATATGTGCAAAAGTGCTAAATTACCTGATAATTATTGTGAATCTTCTTGGCCAACACCCAAATTTGGTTACTCATCTGGGTATTAGGATTCAATGTAAGGAATCCCTCCATATATAACACACATAAAATCAAGCACACACATACAATAGTGAATAAAATACCGAAATAAATTTTTTAATTTCAAAACTTGTTACACGACACCACATAGAATCACTTTGGATAACATAGTATCACACAAGAAATTTATACCAAGATTTTCTACACCTACAAAAAGATGAGAAGTGATTGAATTCACAAAGAAGGATGACTCACATAACCAAACCAACCTAAGAGACTTGCCTAGCGGAGAGGTCATCATTGCAACTACCCCTTATTCCTCCAAGAAGGGATATTGGCTAGAATTTGGTTCCTTCAATGTATACATAGCACATCAATTTCGATAGAAACCCTTATCCCTCCACTAATACTATATATAAATCCTTTTGTTTCCTCCAAGACCAACAAATATCACTCTTATTCCTTGCTTCACTAGCTACAACTTATTCCTCGAAATAATCAATGATTAACCTCACCCCAACAAAAGAAAACATAACCACATGAAACACATGATGCACAACATGACTACATTTCCCAAAATGGAAAGGAAAACAATGAAAAAATTTCCCAAATGAAAAATGACAACTACGATCTAACTACAATATAGCTCACAGTTAGACACTTCCCATGATACAATACTTTCATGGTTCATAATTATTACAATAATTTTTGAATAATTAATCTTAATGATTTGGAAAACACTTAATATTTGAACATAAATTTTTATTTTAATTTTTTATTTTATTTTTACTAATTTTCCTTTATACCATTTAACATTTAACTTTAAAGGGTTTCATTTACTTTGGTTCAGTTACCTTGTTACAATTAATTGTAAAACTAATTGGTAATATGGAAATTTATAAACACATGAGACTACTAGCTCGTGTCCCTATGATTCATTTCTAACAAACATGTTTTCTTAGTTTGCATCATACTATCATTAAAAAATAAATACTAGTCTGAGGGAAATAGGGGAATTTCTATCGCTTAAAGGATCAAAGGTTCGTGATTCTTTCTTGTTATTTATACTTTAATCATTGATTAGGTTCATATTAATTTTTACATGACATGTTCTTATTTCTCATAACATAAGAAGGCTCAAAAAAGTTACAAGGAGGATCAAATTTCACTTTTCTCTTAGGATATCATCTCATGAAAACACTTCCATAGACTAAGCATTAGTTACAATTTCGTTATATTATAAGTTTATATCCTAATATCATATTATAGTAAGCTAGGTTGAAAACTGAAAAAAGGAATGAAATGCATCCATAACCCAAACTTCAAATTATCTTTGATGGGAAACTCCGAACTTAACACCTAAGACCCTATATTTTATGCATGTGCTAGGTCAAGAGGATTTACATTAGACATCAAATTGGAATCACATGATGTACTATCTTAAGATAGCCTATTCAACCTATTATACACACGAAAAAAAACTAGGAGGAGGTATAAATACTTAGGACAAGATTTAACCATTACCATTCTTATTGGATAGTTTTTTGACAATGTCACTCAACGTACATGGTATTACGTTAAATTTAAATTGGTTTCTTATTTCCTTAAGCTAGGATATTCTGTTTAGTACAAGGAACTATGATCAACCTATATTTTCACTCTCCTATTTCATGCAATTGAGCGATCATACAAGGAGATAACGAAATACATGAATTTACTATGAATTTGATTGTTATTTGTTTTCCTTATTCACATTTTCAAGTAAATGATACATTTCATAAAATATTTGATCATTAACTAAATACTAAACTACATTATAATAGATCTATTGATTTTCATTTAGCATACATAATTATAAATCAAATTAACACCCATAAATGAATACCCATTTCCCAAACAACCCAAAACATTAACAATATCATATACTCATCAAAAACTACATAATTAAAATTTTAATATATAACATAATGTTGAAGTAACCTATACTTTTTCATTTTTTGAAATAACATGTCACTAAGAAATCACTAGTACACTTTGATTTCTTCATGTGTTGATACCTACAACCACCACACGGTCCGCACAAATGTTGGCATGGCATCCACCTAAATCTAGCATAATTAACGTTTTTAATTTTCTATTAAAATAATAATACTAATTCACACACAAGTAGAGAGAGTTAGAAATATATAATAATTTCATTGTACTTAATTTCATTACTAAGGGAGGAGAGAGAAAGAGCTAGGGAAGAGAGAGGAGAGAGAACACACTATTTTTCAAAAAACAAAAAATTTCCCAAAACGAGCCATAAAATAGAATTTTATACGCTTATATATAAGTGTAAATAAGTTTTCATGTTAGTTTATGGACTCGACGAGGGTCCTACGGCCTTCTTTTATATTTTCCTACTAGTTACGAATACATCCAATTTTTCTCGAAGTCTAAGAAACTGCGTTCAAAAGCTAACTTCTAATGGAAAATGCACAACAAGGAAATTCCTACATGCTCTCCTATGTACAAAGAATTCACAGGAGTTGACAGAACTTAGAAATGGCTAACCATTTACAAATGGAGACAAGTTTTCTAGGGCCACTAGAGGCCTACAAAATTCCTCTAAAAAACTAGCTACTGATGTGGTTTTCCTTAAACTGATGGTTAAAATAAGTTATAAAGTAAAAATACTAGATATTTATAAAGGTTGATAGGAATTTATTCACTCACGGTCCACACGGAAAGAAAAAATGAAACCCAACTTTTCACTTTTAGTAGCTACCTGACGCTACAAACAGGGTCAACAAGGCTCCTGGCGTGCTACGCTAAATAGAAAAATGATCAATTTATGGCATTGTAGAGGTTATTTTGGCATCTCATGATGACAAGGGATAAGTTAAAATCATGACATTTCAGGTGGGGTGTTATAAAAAGGTATTTCTCACGACGAAGAAAAAAGTGATTTACTAACTTTTTAAAAGGAACTGATGATATATTTATAAGGAAATAAAACTCAAATTCTCAATAAAAAGGGGGGTTCAAGTTAACTTGTTTAGTTACAAAGTTTCCAAATCATCTCATAATGATGGTTTAATTATATAGTTTACTCCAAGGGTTATTTAAATTGCATAAGTTATGAGGTGACATTTTATTATTTTAAAATACAAGTTTGTTTAAAATATCCAATTATATAATAATCCAAGGGTTTAAAAATTATATTTCCTTGCAAATAAAGAACTAAAAATACATTAATTATGAAAGACAAAGCTAAGAAGAACCATGCATGTCTTTAAAAAAAGTGGGGCATGTGTGGTTCTAGGTGGTTTGCACTCACGATTTGTTGGGTCCTCCATTCATTTTGACATCTTTCCAAACAATTTGCATGCAACAAAAAGTTTCTTGTGACAAAACCAAAAATTTTATTGTACCATAAAACGTGAGAATGTTTACCAAGGTTGTATGAAATTAATTTACACCTGACAGTAACATTTTGTTTGCATGTGTCCGAGACATTTTCAACTATCATTTTATGCGCATCTGACAATAATGTTGTACCAAAAGACCACATTCCCATCATGCATTTTATCAAACAACCTGAATGTCATAAAGAAACTTCCCTAATTACATATATTTATAAAAGGGATATTTTAACTACTACCTCTGATATAGATCCTCTATCCTTACGCTTTGATGGATGAACAATCACTGTTTTAAAGATCATAACTTACACATACACTAAAGGGTGATGGAAAGTGTTGTAAAGTTTGGATTAACCCTGCAAATTGCATTTTCTTGAAATTTTCTATACTTTTTCAACAAATCAATTTTAAAAATTCCCAAAAATGATTGTATCCTATGAGACCATGTTTGGTTGAGGCACCCCTTTATAAAAATAATAACCATTCCACATGTCTTTGTATATGCACCCAAATTTTACATTTCCTTCAAGTTTTTGAAGCCATTTCGAAATAAACCATTTGAACACATATAACAATAACGAAACTCCATGAAACCACATTTTTTTGAGGTATTTTTTCAAATAATTTATGTGGCTTGTTCTAAATTTTCCGTTTTAGCATGGGCTACTAAGAAACTAGAAAAAGATATCATATTTACATTTTCTTGGATGGATGGATGTGTATGCCCCTTCCCAAGGCACATATTTTGGCACAAACTGGGAAAATGTGTGCAACAAGGTAGAAAGTGTAGCGCCTTCTTGAACTAACCATCTCTACATAGTGTTAATAATGGAATAACAAAGGGTTTCACATAGATGAAGAGTGAAAGAGACAAATATTACAGAGACATAAGTGGGATAACAAGAAAGGGAAATTTCAATGTCTTAATCAATACAAAAACTAATCGAAATAAAATATAAAGAGAAGGAAAAATTATGTGGTATCCATCATCTACCCTAAGAATGGTGTTGTAAAGGTTAAAGTAAATGTAGCACAAGTGATCAAAAGAAGAATAGGAAAAATCAATACTGCTAGACATTACACCCAAATGAAACGCCTCATAATCTTCAATCTTCTTCTTCTACTACATAAAACAAAAAAAAAACCATGGCAAGTAGTAGTTTCTTTTCCTCTTAGACATAATTGAGCTCACTTCAGATAGAGATATGGATCTAGAACAATCAATTTGTATATAGTAAAATGAGGATATATTAGGAATGCATATTTATCTCCATGTGCACGATTGATTGAACCCATAATGATACTTATTTTAGGATGGATATTAGCGAGAGATCCATTTAGAATATTTCCCCATAACATTATTTTTATTTAATTATGAGATTATAGAACCCTAATTTACCATTGTTAGTAAAGAAGATATTTGACTTCTACACTTGCTGCAACTATCCAATTACTCCTAAATCTACAACAGTAACTTTTGTTTCACTGTGGTTAATGCCTTTGAATCTCAAATAAAGTGTTTGTATTATAATGCCAGGAAAATGGAGGGTATGAAAGGCCATTTTGGATGTGTATCTCTCCATGTTTAGGTTGATGGATGGCTTTACCCTACCATTCCTGTTGTCTGCCGTACTTTTGTTCATGCTACAAGATCAGCTGCCCATACTACTCCTCCCCAACATCTCAAGTCTCATCATTACTCCATCAATAATTCCTCACCCACCATCATAACTCTCCACCACCATTTATTTTTTATTATTGGTAAATAGTTTTGAAAGGGACTATACCCTAGTACAGAAAAAAGGCTCAAAATCAAGATATCACAATAATTAGATATCAAAGTCTGATCAAAATCAAGATATTACACGATAGTCCAACTGTAGTTTTAAAAATACACAAAAAGAGCCAAAATAGGATCAAAATAGAAAAATAATAGTAACTGAGTAGCAACTGATCAGCCAAACTTCGGCAGTACAATATTATCACTTGGATGCTCTATCTATTTTTGTCTTTAAAGTCTATAGGGTATTGAAGAGTGCAATATTTGTAACTTGAGAGGGGTTATTTTTATCCACTTGGGTAAAAACTTAATCTCATTTTGGTCCCTCCTCCCATATAGTTATAGGAATGCCACTTAGCATGCAAACAACCTTAACATGATGCTCTAGAAAATTATAAACAACTTTGAGAGCTGATATGGTGAAATCTTGTCTTCTTCTAACATTCACCTCCTATTGTTAAGGGAGTTGAATATTTTTATAAATATCTTGAATCTGGCCTTCACCAAGTCTAGATCCTTCCTCCATTTTCCATTTTCCTTATTTTTGTGACAACTTCTTCATTTCTCCTTTTAAAGCTTCTAATTTCTTTCCATCTTATCATTCCTTTGTATTAAATCCCCCTCCTCCACTAAAGATACACTTTGCCAAGGGTCACCAATATGAAGAAGGTTCTATACTGATTCAATGTCATTGTTCTTGCTGTTATGCATATTTATTTTTGAGGGAAAAGGGTGATTGAGGGGATACAAGGGGATTTTGACCTAATTATTCTATGACCCATAATATTGGTGAATATAGGCATAGTGGGAATTGTGGTAGGGTCGAGTTTAGGAGAGGCAAGGGCTGAGGGGATAGTTGGGTGTTAAAAGAGGTAGTGTTGACCACCACTTCACTTCACCCACACATATTTTTTTTATAAACATACAAAGATATATATGTTTTTAAATTAATTTTGTTTAATTTAAATTTATAAAATTCGTTGAATTGTTCAATTTATATTACTATTTTTTAGAAATCAAGGAACAGTTGAGAGTGTGGGTTCCTAGCTTGTCTTTGAATGAAAATCAAGCTCTAGTGCCCACGCATAGAATCGACAACATGGAGATGAGAGGGGTATTACATCTATCCTCCTTCAAATTTCTTCTTCTTCTTCTTCTTATTATTATTATTATTATTATTTTAATGTAAACATATTTTTATTTATTTCATTCATCTCACTTCATTAATTTTTATACTCTATTATCTTAATCTTGTAAGTTTACTCTATTTTTTTTATTGATTTATTATTATTATTATCTTGTAAAATGATATAACGAGTGACCCCAAGTCCAAAACTTAAATATTTCAAACATCAATTGTGAAACCTGAGACTAGTAGCGCACTACATTTCCTTCCCCTTATAAAAGCATCATACCTGATGAAACATAAATCCAAGGTTAGAAGAGGTACACATGAGAAAGGAGGAAATAATCAATGACTCATGTCACCCATGAAAAGATATTTGTTGTTAAAGTGTGACCATAAGGAAGAAGGCATGTTTTGATAGTTTCTTAATGTTCTATGAAGATTGGTAGTTCCACTTTACATCATTACTTAGTTAATATTTGTCCTTAACAATATTTATTAATCTCAAGCTCTTAATATTTAATTGTTTAGGATTTCAATTGATTTATTTTCATGGTTTTCCATCAAAAAATGACATCACGATTCCGTACAAAACTTAATCACAACACTAACGACCCACAAGGCATCTTGTTACACACTTTCAAAACTATAGCTGAGGACAAGATAACTAACCCAAATATGGGAAGAAAAGACACAATCCACACAACATAGTACTCAACACACATATGTTCTTAACATAATAGTAATCGTAACATAAACATACTATAAAAAAATTGAATTCCCAATAGTACACATACACACATTTCACGCAACTCAAAACTATAATTATAGCTACATAGTGACAAGATGGAATGAACATCATATCATCAATGAGGAGCATCAATCTTCTATATCACAAAACATATCCAGACTCACATGAGTACACATAAATAATAATACCAACTCCATCCACCTCCCAATCTCCATAAACATCCCATAAAAACTCCATATACCTCCCAAACAACAAAATGAAGACAATTTTTCCTTTTAGCCTCACCAAAGAGGTCGGTCACCCTATGGTCCTTAGCACATAGAATCTAGACACCTGTAACAAAAGTGACATAATAACCCGTAGTTTGATAACCTGCTAGTTATCTGTAACTTCTTGGGGTGTACCCCATATAATGAAGTGGGCCCATAGCTACCACCAATACTTGGTGAACCCATGTCCCTATTACAACACATAACAACATTAGAACTAGCATGTCAAAACACAAGTAAATTTCCAAATGGAATTAAATCACCTTGGGCTAAGTGAGAGGATGAATTTGAAA
Organism: Taxus chinensis; assembly: GCA_019776745.2. Classification (NCBI taxonomy): domain Eukaryota; kingdom Viridiplantae; phylum Streptophyta; class Pinopsida; order Cupressales; family Taxaceae; genus Taxus; species Taxus chinensis. Next base: position 762,762,444 of record CM034150.1, on the reverse strand, counting down.
CTCAAAGAAGAATTTCAACTCAAATTTAACTTTCAATCAAGAAAAATAAATGGCTAATTATCCATAGTGAAAAAAATCATCATGTTAGTACAACAATAAAATAAAATACAAAAAATTGCAAATAATAACTCAACCAAAAGTTAAATAGAATATTTTTTGTTCCAGAAAATGAAGAGAAAAGAAAATTAAAATTTACGAAGTATAAAGAAATATCACATCACAATCACTATGTTTCCTTATATAGCCACCAAAGGGCTACTCATCGAGTTGTTGAAACTCAAATATCAAGACTCGGTTTGTAAAATATATAAGAAAAGAAACATCACAAGTAGCTTGGATATTTTTCGGCATCGAGTGCGAATTGTAATATAAATATTAATTGATTAAAATTATAACTGTCACAATCTCTCTAAATCATCCCCTCCATACTCTCATAAATATTTATAAATATTAATAAATATTAATTGATTAAAATTATAACTATCATAATCTCTCTAAATCATCTCTAAAATATTTTTTTGTTCCAGAAAATGAAGAGAAAAGAAAAGTCAAATTTACGAAGTATATAGAAATATCACATCACAATCACTATGTTTCCTTATATAGCCACCAAAGGGGTACTCATCGAGTTGTTGAAACTCAAATATCAAGACTTGGTTTGTAAAATATATAACAAAAGAAACATCACAAGTAGCTTGGATATTTTTCGGCATCGAGTGCGAATCGTAATATAAATATTAATTGATTAAAATTATAACTGTCATAATCTCTCTAAATCATCCCTCCATACTCTCTCAAGGCTCTACATAGTCGTAAACTGCACATAGGACATATACAAAAACCTTACAGGGAGATAGAGAAAGAGAGATAGAAAGGTACATGTCTCCATCTACTAGGCCTAAGGTGTTCACGAAACACAATATACATGGCGTCTGTTGGGAAAGTACCATACATACAAAACAAATAGAAGTGGGTTTTCAGGCTATGTAAGACTCCACTTCCTATCTCATACTCGCCTCAAGTGACTAGTCAAAGGTACACATTTCCTCACTCCACACATACACTTTTACCAATTTCTTCCCTTAGGATCAGTTAACGTAAGGTTCACAAAATATCACATAACTAAATTACTAAAAAAATGATGACTTGTGCATAGTAACTATTATCCCAAATTCACCCCTCAAGGTAATTTCGATAACTTGCATTATTTCTTTAGGTTGAGCAAGTGAAAATGGCTCGAAGGAAATTTTTTGGATTTTTTGGATACCTCTCTCCTTTTCTCTAACTCCCTCATCCAAGAAAAATCCAAGGGGTTAATAAAAACTCTAAAAATCCCAAAAATGAAGTCACAAGCCTATTTTAATGAAAATCAGGTCTGAGAGGTGCAGATGTAACCAGTGCGGGTCATACCAAGGTTCATCATACCAGGTTCAGAGATGAAATGATAAGGATGAAGAAAAATGTGGAAAAAGTGAAAAAAGATGTCCTAGGCAACAGAAGTTCAACCAAAACAGATGGAACCTGCATCACAGAAATCACTGTAGCTAGTGTATTGCAGAAAAGTCAAGTATTTTGGTCCTGTGTGGTTTGTGGGACATCTGGGACACAAGTACATGCGGGACATGCAGACCCAAAAAATCTGAAAGTAAAGGAGAGCCAGTATAATGCAGGTAGTAAGGATAGTTTTGTCTGGGACAGTCAGGATGTCGTGATGTGCGAGATGCGCAAAGGTGAAAAAGCCGCAGGTAAAAGGAAGTCAGCAAAGGTGGAGGTCAATGGCCTAAGTGGCCTAGTAAATGGTAGGACAAATGGGACATTGAAATCTGAAATGTCCACAGGTAAAAGAAAATAGTGCAAATCAGTTTCAAGCCTACAGGCTTGGGGAGGATCTCTTGGAAAATGCACAATTTCGGGGCCACGGGCCTGGGGGAAGATTTTTTTGTTAAATGAGAAGCTACGGGGCCACTTGCCTAGGGAAGAATTTTTCGTCAAATGTGAAAATTGCAGGGCCGCGGGCCTGGGGAGATATCTTTGAAATTTTGCAATTATTTGCAAATGGCACAGTTTGCAGTTGTGGACCCACGAGCCCATGGGATGTTTTTTCACCAAATGTGCAAAAAGAGAAATTTCGGGCTCGGGGAGGATTTTATGGCAAAAGGAAAATTTTGAGCCACGGGGTTTTACGGAAAAAGTTAGATTCAGGCCTGCGGGTCTGCGGGAGGTTTTTTAATTTTGTGATTTTTTACAAATGGCACAGTTTACAATTTTTTGCCCTGGGGTTCGTTTTGCAAAAATTGCATTTCACCATCTCTCGTATGAATTAAATGCAAATATTCAAATAGGCATAACTTTTGAACCAGTGCTCGAAATTCAAAAAAAATCATAGCATTGGAAATATCTCAACGTATGCTACACAACTACGACTAGATATCTTTATTTAGGTGAGAACAAGTTCTTCAAAAATTGGAAAATATAGTTCACCATTTTTTTGGGTTTGATAGGGTTCTCACCCACCGCCATAATGAAATGAATTAAATGCAATCTGGAAGTTGGTTGGGGTAGATTTCGACTTCTTCTATTCTTTCCCTCTTTTTCTTCCTATAAATTGTAAGGAGGGGAATTCTTTCTAAGAGGTTGGACATTCTTGTCTTTATCCCTCCCTTTTTATCCTTGTCTACAAATGAATTTGTGGAGTTTTAGACCTTCCAGTCAAACTGTAATGCATGCTTATGTACCTTTTGGCCATTGCAATGGACTCTATCAAATATTTGGAGCAATATAATACTACGTCTTTGGATGATTTCAAACCCTCTCTTGTATTCATTGCATCCTTCAAATGATCTCTTATTGCAGCCTTGGTTACCTGTGCACGTTTAGTTGTATTGCATTTTTTAATGGTTTTTCTTTATTGGCAAAAATAGTTGTTCATCATTCCTTTGGTGCATCACCTTTGGTTAGATTAGGTTTATTTTTCTTAGCATCTTCTCAACCATGTCTCCTTGGAAAGTTAGATTAGGTTTTTAGAGTAGAACCCTCTACATTTTTAATGTGTGCATCTGAATAGAGAGGAATAGGAACCGGCCTTTATCCAGAGAGCTTTCCTGATTCACAAGGTCCCACACTTTGGAAAAATATCCATGCTATGTAATCGCACTGATGAGTATGAACCCATCGATTTGTATAACATTCAGGGGTGCTGTGATTACGCCATCAACATTTTATAATAAAACATGGTGGGGACCGGTTAGAAGCACCTAATAACACTCCATTTCATCTATTAGATGTGGCCTTGGTGAAATAAAGCCTTTAGACCCACATGCATTTTTAATTTAAAATTTATTTCGACTCCATCTAGTCAGCAACCTACTTTTTTGTAGTTGCATGAATATCATCTATTGGATGGATTTCCACCCATTGCCTTGGATTTGGGACATCTTCATCTAACTTCCTAAACTTGGTTATGAAAGACTTTTTTTTGCAATCATTTGACTTCATTATGTCTTTTCTTAGTTTTGTAGATTGGTGGAGGAAGGATAGTGGAATCCACCTCCAGATGTACAAGCTCAAGCTCATGAAGGAATCAAAATGTATGATTTTATTGAGGATTCCATCATGCTATACCCATCATCCAGTAGTTTGCAAAACCATTTTGGATATGGATTTGTTTCAAGAGCATTAGGGTATGTATATGATGCCCAAATGGGCTATATGGATATTTTTCTTGTTTTGGTGAAGATTCAGATAGAATGGTGTATATATACACTTGTTCAGTAAAAGGATATAGCACATATACACACACATATCATACATTTGTATGCATGGCACCTTGTCCATGGGAAGGCCCTTATCCAAGATTTTATAGCCCTAAGGAGAATCATTGAGTTCATGGTTGAAATGCTACCTCGATATTTCAAAATGCACCGTATTAACAAATATAGGCCTATATACTTGGTGCTAGGAAATATATATACACACACACACAGTCACTACACACAAATATATATAGTACATATATCAAGTTTTAAATGTCAAAAAGCGAGGGACAACACAGTCTCGAACTTGAGCTGGAAGCTGACTGCACAAAACATACAATCCACTGGTTCTAAAATGGTATGCATTTTCTCCATCTTAAAGAGTCTGGGTCCCAGGTCTTAGTGGGACCCAAGTCATTTGGATGCCCTTCCTAAATGAAGTCATCTAAAGCACAATCAACCCCAAAGCAATACTCTTATGCCTCCACTACAAATAAAAATATCTCTTAGTGGACTACCTCACTATTATGCCTCCAATCTCTCTTATGTCTCCCAAGTCAATGTTGGAAAGAGACTAACAAGAATCCAGAACAAGGTGGGGCACCCAGCCCACACCCTCCTAAGATACCCAGAAATGATTAGACAGCTTGGTGAGCTTGGCTCTAAAATTCAGAATTGAAAATCATCCCCATGTTCACTTAAGTCATACACATAAGGTAAAGACATTTCACTACCAAACAACATCATGGCAATAAGGCTGATTCATGTCAACAGCAGTAAACACATAAAAGAGAATCGAAAATCAAAAAGGTCTGAATGCATTTCCCATGTTGGCTACCATATTTGCAGAGAATCCTGACTCCAATTCAAGTTACTTCAAACAATTAGTCCAAGTGAGGGAAGAAGAATCAAATCCAATATTCAACTCCAACAGGAGTGCACTCCGGCTATGGAGGAGAACCATACAGTTCCAAAATGGCTTCAAGAGCCAAGAAGGCCAGGTAGGATAACCCCTAGTTACTTCCTCAAAAATCCTCCAATAAGATAGAAAATGAGGGAGAGGGAATTTTATGTGGCAAACTTCATGTTTGAGGATGAGGGGACATCATGGTTAGCAGGTCTCCAAATCAGGAGGATCACCATGGAGGAGGTCAAGCACCAATGCCCAATAGCATAATAAATTGGTGGTTGGGGAAAATTACCTACCCTGACTTCTAGGACTCATACCCATGGACCCAGGACCCCCTTTAAGGAAATCACATCATTAATCTACCCATGTAAGAAAACTGCCAATTACATGAGCCTTTTTCCTTCATTAAAAAAAATATATGACCTAAAATAAGTCTGCGATTTCATCATACGGCCCTAGGTGGGTTAGTGTCTTTAGGAGGTGTGGGACATAGCTTAATCTTATCCCACATGTATCCAAAATAGTCTAGAAGGTCAAAATCCGAATTTCACAAGGAAGATGGAGTACACACTACCCCACCAATCATCAATGTAGAGGATAAGCTACTTCCAGAGCCAAGGACACATTAAGGTTACCAACATGCAGGATTAATTCCACCTTTTCAGTCACATCCTAATGTAGCACTAGACTAAACACTTTTAAATTTGAACTTAAGAGGGGTGCTAAACATCCATTAGATAAGACCTGACTCCACATGCAAATAAAAATACAATAACTCACTATTTAATAAAATCAATAAGACAAAATTGGTAAACATGTCCACATTAGTTCACTGAGGATGAGTGTCAAAGCACCCAATGGGGACTTCCTAACAAAACAAAAAAATAGGAGAACATATGTCAATACACGTGTTGCCATGGTGACTTTTTTCTGGATACTCCATACTTCTGGTTCATTCTTGGTGTTAGGATCGACCTCTTATGGTTTATTGTGTTGTGAACACCTGCAAAAGTAACAGACAATAGCTTCTGTGCCTCATAGTCATATTAACAACATAGAAATAGTAAAAATGCATACATATACATATAAGGGAATTTGTAGACACCAAATTCGTGTCTCACGACCCCCTTGTGACTCGCATCCCATTTCGCAACCTAACCTCATTACCTAAACTTTACACAATTATTTATTAATTACCTTGTAATTGATAAATCCACATCACCTTACCCGCACACCTCACTTTGCCACCTCATCATGACCTAGCCCTAACCCTAAACTAACCTAACTAAGACCCATGACTTGGTCTAGACTCACATCCATAACTAATGCCATCCTTACTCGCCACCAAAAGCCGACCTTCTAGCCACTTGACCAAGCCCGCAACTGATCTCTCGGGAGAAAAGCAGGGAAGGTGGGCTATTTTACTAAAAATAGCCTACTTTTTCCTTACCGATGCCGGTTCCTACTCGACCGCAGGTCGGTTTACGCAACCGCCATCGGTTCCCTGTAAATGGGCTTCCCAAACCTAAACAACGGATCGGAATTTCATTTTTAGAGATCAGTCAAAGGATTTTTGGATCAACAGAGAGCATTGCGAGCGAGGAACAGAGTCCAGATCTTCACTTGACAGAGCAGAGACGAGTAAAGAAACCAGAAGTGTTTGCAACCAAGGAGATCAACTCGCATCTCGGTCAAAACCAGTAAGTCAGATCTTACATGTCCTTTTGTCATAACATTTCTTATGTTTCTTGAATCTCAGTCCTCCTAAATCCGTTTCTGAATCCACTACCCAACGTGCCATTGCATCTAACTGTCATTCTTTTGTTTCTAACCATCCCGTTTCCCAAAAACTATCCAAAAATCAGCCATTACAAACTCCACAACCAGCCCAGAAGATCCTAGAACCCACCGGTATCGGTTATCAGTAACCGCCATCGGTTATAGGTAACCGGCATCGGTTCCTTTGATCAAAAAACCAGGAAAAACAGCCTTTCCCCTACCCAGTTCAGCCAAGCAATTTAATTGATATTTTACAGTATTTTGTGTTAACTCATATCGGCAGGGGAACTGACCACCTTCGAAAGGAAGTTTCATATTTCCTGGGCCCAAGTCAGTTCCCTCATTTACTATCTAATCAAAATCTTGTGGTCTTGTGTTCTTATTTGCAGGTAGTCCTTCCAAGACAAAAAGGAGTTCTTCGCAGTCAGCCTGATCTGTCTCTACGGTACGCGCACATCATCTCGACATTCTACAGGTATTCCTCCTAACCCTAACCTTATCTGTTTCTATAAGGAACGAAGCATTTCCGAGTGAAACATTTTGGCACGCCCGGTGGGACCCATTTTGGGTTTCTTTCTCTTGCTTATTTTCATTTTAGGAAGCATATTTGCTGTTGTTGTTTTTGTTATATATTTTAGTAAAGAATTTGTCTTGCTTTCCTGGTTTCGCATTAGTGAAAGTCATCTCTTTTGCTTCATCGAATATCACTTTCGATTTGGGTTTTAAAACACGTGCATTGCATTCCTGCTTGTTGTTCTCCAATTCTAGTGAACATAGATTAAGTAACAGGTCGTACACGTGGGGGTGATATCCACGGTATTGACAGGAAATTAACCTTAGTTTCACTGCACAACACATACCGAATCACTTCACAATTAACACAACAGCTCAAACATCCCCCCTTTTCCGCGGTATTCCTCCGCCCGATTGAGGTAACCTTATAAGCCAAAACAAACTTGACATTTCCCCTGGGTCTTGTTGTTTAGGATTCTGACATCATCTTACGTCTAAAGGCATAAGCCCGCGATAACTAAAATTAACCCTAGGGTTAGTCTCTAGATTTGCGTGTGCCTCTTGCTTGTTTTCAAATCCTGTTTTCTCTGTCATACTTTGTCTTCTGTGATCAATAAGTTGCTAAACATACTCAACGTTACTAATATCAAATCAGCAGCCTTTTATATCTTCTTATCCTTATTTTTGACACCGCCATCGGTTAAGGGACCGACGTCATTTGATCTGTGACCGACACCGGTTACTAAACCGATATCGGTTACTGTCTTCATCAGCCCCTGACAAACCAGCAGCTTGCCAAATTCACCATTCAGAGGTTGTTTTTGTTCTTGATAGATTGAAACTTTCCTGGGTGTTCTAGTCTATGGTTGTCATCACTCGGAAGCAAGCCGCCGCCATGGTTTCACGTGCCTGCTCTGTGTCTTTGCCTGAATCACCCCCTTCACATTCTATAGGGAACCCTACAGACACCAATGAGATCCCCCAAATTCCTGTAGGAGACAAGGACTTTGCCAAATTTCTGGATGCTAATCCCAGCGCTGTACAATACTATTTGTCTCATACCCCTGACCGTACGCCTAATGGTCAGCTCCTTATGGGCATGCCTATTAGTATAGCTGCTCATTTAGCTCCTACTCCTCCTGATAACAATACCTTACTTCCTGCATCACTAGCCCCGTCTCCCAATCCGACAACTTCAGAGGTTCATACGACCCCGATTAGCTTTCCTTTGGTTAACCTGGGGCCCCACGTATCGCCACCACCAACTGCCCCTATCTCATCTCTCTTTCAGACCACTCCATTCATGACTTACTCTCTGCCACCTATTCAAACGAGCTTTCCTTCTCAAGCTCCGCCTACCTTTTCATTCCCATACACGTATCCAGTAACCTCAACACCTTATATGGGACATCCCTATTCTGTGGCACCATCACCTCATCCAACCACAGATTTCATCAAGCAAATGATGGACAAAATGCAAAACCTGGAGGCTTCCGTTTCAGGAAGTCGTAGCGCCTTGACATACGAGCAAGTTTGTCGGGAGCCCATTCACCCTTCTGTCCCCCTTCATTCATATCCTCCTCAATGGGAGTTGCCAAAGTTTACTCGTTTTAACAGTAAAGAGGATCCTCAACAACACTTGCGATCATTTAGACATGCTTGTTATTTGATTGCCCATGATGATGCCTTGTTACTCCGCACCTTTCCCATGTCCTTATCAGGGCCTGCCTTGGAGTGGTACAGTGCTTTAACCCAGCACTCAATCTTCTCTTTTAACCAACTAGCCCAATCTTTCTTGGATCATTTCTCCATTAACATTGCCAAGAAAGTATCTATCACTGACCTCTATGCCATCCGACAATTCGAAGACGAATCTATCGCAGATTTCGTTGGACGATGGCGGGGCCTTATCAACCAACTTACGTATGCCTTGCCTCAAACCGAACTTATCGAACTGTTTACGCGGGCCTGCGCTAAGCACATCTCCCCTACCCTCCAAATTCAAACTTTCCGTACATTCGACGAGGCCTTTACTATGGCTCGAAAATTAGAAATTCGAGCCTTAGAGGAAGAGAAACTGCGGTTGCGCAACAAGAACTCCACTTTCCGAACTCCTGATTCTACCAATAAACCAAATACCACCACTCCTCACGCGTCCACCTCTTCTAAATCAAAAGGAGCTGTCCACGCAGTGATGGTCAAATCCCAACCACCGTCCAATACTCCACCAAAAACCACCTATAAATACAAAGCCGAACCCATCAGCTACACTCCCTTGGGAGAAACCTATGATGTGATATTGGAGAAATTGCTCAAAGCTGGGGCTATCACCTTGCCCCCTGTTAAACCTCACTCTAGGTTTGACTCCACCCGCACAATACCTTCCTGGTACAAAGAAAATGACTTTTGTAACTTTCACCGCGTAAAAGGACATAGTCATGAAAACTGCAAGATGTTGAAAAACATAGTGCAGGAAATGGTTGATGCAGGGGATATAACACTCGATAATCCTAACGCCCCTGCTAACCGAAATCTGAAAATTTTCAACAAGCCATTCCCGAATCACTCGTCCAGCAGTAACGTCAACCAGGATATCTTAGCCGAGGAGAGTGTTCATGAGATCCATGCAGTATTCGATACCCAGCCAAAAGCCTCTATTGAGAAAATTTTGAATCTAGACTCTTCACTAACAAAGGAGCCCGAACCTCCTTTACCACCATCAAGCCAAAGCGAAATCGTTCCTTTACCCATAGAAGAGTTAACTGCCCAGGCTTCCCTTCCCATCAATGAGTCTTCTTACACCACATCCCTACAAGATTGCGAGCGGATGTTGTCTAATCTATCTATTTCCCAAACGTCCCCTTCTACCACTCTTGCTACACAAGAGGAAGGCTCACCACTCCTTTTGACATCCTTAGAGGAGAAATCTCTCGCACCGACATCATTAAATTCTTTAGCCATGACAAACCCCCTCCAACATGCCCTTCTGCCTATTAGTCCCTCATCACCTAAATCTTTTCAAAAACCCGTCGACCTCTTAACATCTATTGATACAGTGCCTCATCTACCCCCTGTATCACTCCCACAGTGGACTGGAATCACAACCCACCTTTCTTCCATACCAAAGTTCCTATTCACACGAGAGGACTGTCAGTCTCCAGATGATAGACGAGCCCTATGGGAACGTTTGAGTACGCCGTATTCTACTCAAATGCAAACAACCAATCCTGATGCCTCCACCATATACCCGAAGTGCCTACAAAAGCTTAAAATGCCCATGTTCTCACCTTCACCCCCCTCACCTCTACCAAATGCCCCTTCCACTTCTATTAACTTAGCCAAATCTTCCCCTACGCTTGGGACCTTGCCAATGCCTAGTCTAACACACCTGCCTAAGCGACTCGATTTATCCAAAAATAAACCCGCCCCGCCACCTAGGAGACGAACGCAATCCGTGCCTCTATCACAATCAAAACCCTCATCGTCACACCCGCCTTCCATATTGGGACCTCATCCCTCCACCTTACATCAATATATCATACCTCCTTCGTTTTCTTCAAAACGACCTACGCCTTCTACACCTATACAGCGATCAAAGGGGATAACAACATCGTTACCCCACGTATCCGGTCCACCTATCAACCCTAAACCAATCCCATCATCAAAGGATTTATTTTCTGTCACTCCCCTTTCTCCGTGGTTGTTTCCCGCTACCATGCCATCTGTAACCTCATCATCTAACCAGCTGAACGTAACTTCTGTGTCCAAGAAACCACGTTTAGTGAAAAACATGTGTCAGCACCCCTCGGCTAAACCACCACCCATACGAACTAAACACGCCCAAACATTACCACAACCCACACAATCAATACCCTCATCTTCTTCTGATTTTGACCCACTCAAAGGATCTTACGCCAAAATCCTTGCTATGTTGGTGGAGAATGCGACCATCTCCCTACCTCCACTTAGACCTTATGACCCGTCTAAGCCCCGACCTGTGGATTATGATGAGTCTAAAATCTGCGCCTATCACCGCACACCTGGACATGATGTGGAAGGATGCAAAGCTCTAAAAACCATCCTTCGTCAGTCACCTCTTCCAGATAGAAAGATTAAGAAAGACAACTTACGAAGGGAGAGACCTCTAGCGTCAATTCCCTCTACTATATCATCTATCCCCGCCTCACCAAGATCTATCATTATTACAACCCCACCTCTTGAAGACCATGAATTATCCCAACCATCTTCCTCATCTCAGATCTACGAGATTAATATGATTAGTGTCGCTACTCGAGGACAGAAAAACAATGGGAAAGCGAAAGAAAACACACCTGCGACATCTCTTTCTCCTTCAACCATCCCAATTACACCACCACCTAAAGTGGTTATTCGCGGACCCGCCTATCCCGTCTCTAATGGAGTTGCCCACCGAACCATGATCAAACAGCTTCATCAATCACCCGTAAAAATGACACTATATGATCTCATTCAAACTTCTGAATCTCATCGACAAGCTCTCGTTGAGATCCTTCAAGGGATAGAGGTTTTACCCAACGAAACCCTGCCCGTTGCCTCCATTCTAACACCCAATCACGTTGCCTCTCTCACCAAACAATCCATCTCCCCCACCACTTCTGTCTCAAAACAACAAGCCGCTGTGGTTAGTTTCTCGGAAGATGAAATTATCGACTTTGGTGCAGAAGACCCTGACCCTGCCCTTTTCATTTCCGCTTACGTCCAAGACATTCGAGTACGTCGGGTTATGATTGACGGGGGCGCTAGCCTAAACATCATCTCTTCAAAAGCCTTCCAACAAATGAACATCCCTTCTAGTTGCATGTGTGCCAACCCCATCATGTTGCGATCATTCAATGACGCTATTACTTCTACCTTAGGCACCGTGATCCTCAACATTCGCGTAGGACCACGTACTTTACCCAAACTCTTCTATGTCCTTGAAGGAGAATTCTAATATAATATATTGCTGGGTCGTCCTTGGATCCGAGCCATGGGATGCGTTCCCTCAACATTACATCGATGCATAAAATTTGAGTACGAGGGGAAGTCCTACACTGTAAAAGCTGATCCTCCCCCCTTCAAAACTTGCAATATGCTATATCGCCCAAATGATGTGCTTATACCAATTAAGACACCCATACATTCAACCCAACCATCCTCTTCAAATGTACCTCAACCATCCACCTCAACTGCACCTACGCCTTCAACTGATGAAACCACCATCGCACAAACCACTTCTCTTCCCGTAGCTAACATCCCAACCTCCGACCCCTTAGTAGATGCTTTTCATCGCCTCACGCTGGGGGAGTACCGCCTATATAACGTTAGTTCTTTCCCTACCCCGCAGGAGTACGGACAATTACATGCACATCCCACCTACGACCGTCGCGTGGGGGAGGTAATCCCTTACGGACCACCCCATTGTCGCACTAACCTAACGTATGGGGGTGTTGACGCATCCTCCATTACCCCTGAACCTCCTCTTGGTGTGGTTCCCTTCCAATCCGATTTTCAATACCTGACAAATCGTCGCTTCGCCCTCACCTTCTTGACTCGCTGTGCGTGGAAAGGCTTTGGTTTTGGCCTTTACGAACAAGGCCGACATACACTCATTCCCGTGACCACACGCAAACATAATGATCGCAGTGGTCTCGGTTTTTCCGAAACACCTACACAAGAGACACCTCCTGTCAGCTGTATCCTGGAAGAGGAAGACGTTGCCCCTACCGAAACATCATCACCTACTTTGCCATCATCACCCACAGAATCGATGGACCCTGAATCTATCCCTCCTAACTTTTTTTTTTCATAAATGCTATCTTCATCGGTCCTCTCACTTATCAACGCGATAATGAGGACCCATCTTCTCTTCCCCTTCTGTATCCAGACATGATCGAAGAGGATTCGCCTTTGATTAATGTTGTTGAATGCCAGGATGACGACTCCATACTCACTTACCTGGGCGCGGATGATTCTTATATCAACGCGCCCTACCATCTGAAACCCAAACTATGCTGAATGAATCTACTATAGAAATCAACATCCACACGGAGGAAGATCCTCACATAGTGAAGATTGGACAATCCCTTAACACATCAGAACAAGCCGCCTTTACTACCTTTCTCTGTGCTCGCAACCAAGCGTTCGCATGGTCTTATGCTGACATGCCAGGAATTGATCCTACCATTGCCGTCCATAACATCACCCTAAACCCCGATTCCAAACCAGTCAAACAGAAATTGAGAAAAATGCATCCACGCATTGCTCTCTTGGTCAAAGAGGAACTCCAACGACTCCTTTCTGTTTCCTTCATTCTGCCTATTGACTATCCTCAATGGATTTCTAACATCGTACCTGTCACGAAAGCGACGGGGGGACTTCGGATATGCACGGATTTCCGAGATCTTAACCTCACTTGCCCTAAGGATGACTTCCCCCTCCCAAGTATTGATCAACTTGTTGATCTCACTGCGGGTCATGAAATGCTTTCTCTCATGGATGGCTTTTCAGGATACAACCAAATTTTGGTCACCCATGCCGATCAACACAAGACTGCCTTCATAACTCCTTGGGGAACCTTTTGTTATCGTGTCATGCCATTTGGCCTTAAGAATGCTGGTGCTACCTATCAGCGGGCTATGACCTACATTTTTCATGACATTATGCACACTATCCTTGAAGACTATGTCGACGATCTTCTTGGCAAGTCTAAACATCGTAGTGAACATCTCGATGTTTTAACCATTATTTTTGATCGCCTGTTACAATATTCTGTCCGCCTTCAACCGAAGAAATGTGTCTTTGGTGTTCTTTTGGGAAAACTTCTTGGCTTTATCGTCTCTTTGCGTGGCATTGAGGTCGATCCATCGAAAGTCAAAGCTATCCTAGAAATGCCCCCACCCAAAAATCTCAAACAACTGCGTAGTTTACAAGGTAAGCTCCAATCTATCCGACGTTTCATCTCCCAACTCTCGGATCGGTGTCAACCTTTCCATCACCTCCTTAAAAAGGATATTGCATTCCAATGGAGCGAAGAATGTCACCAAGCCTTCGAAGCTCTCAAAGCTTATCTCTTACAGCCACCCGTGCTTATCCCACCCCAAGACAACCGCCCTTTCTACCTTTACCTTTCCGCCACCGACCACGCTGTAGGAGCCATGCTTGCACATCGTGACTCTGAGAATCACGAACAAGCCGTTTATTATATAAGTCGTACTTTGGTGGACTATGAGACTAGGTACACACATGTAGAAAAATTGTGCCTTGCCCTATCATTCGTTGCCACCAAACTCCGACACTACCTTCTAAATCACAAGACTTTCGTCATCACCAATACAGACCCCATCCATTACATGTACGCCAAACCTCATCTGAACCAACGCATTGCTAGATGGCTCATGCTTCTCGCCGACCTCGACCTTGAGTTTATCCACCAGAAATCAATCAAAGGACAAACCATCGCAGACCAACTTGCGGACGCTCCTGTACCGAGGGAACAATTTACCAATTTCACATTTCCCGACGAACTCATCGCTACTCTTTCCCTCACGGAGGAGTCGTACCCAATGACCCTCTTCTTCGATGGATCTAAATGCCAGCGCGGCGGAGGAGCTGGCGTTGTTCTCATTCCTCTCAATGCTGAACCTATGCCTCTTTCATTCCGACTTGATTTCCCTTGCGCTAATAATACAGCAGAATACGAGGCCCTTGTTCTGGGTCTCCAAGTTGCGTTACACTTAGGTATCAAATCTATCAACATTTTTGGTGACTCTCAATTGGTAGTCAATCAAGTTATGGGCGTCTACCAATGCAAAAACGAGGAACTTCAAAAATACAAACACTATGTAGAATCACTTCTAGCTTTATTTACCCACTATTCTATACAAACCATTCCCCGCTCCACTAACAAATTTGCGGATACTATGGCGTGCTTAGCCTCGCAAATTCCCGCCGCGCCAACTGACTCTGAATTATTCGTCGTGGTCCAACAACTTTTTGCCCCATCCTATTCAACCCCGATAGTTTGTATGATAAATACTGTGTCTACTAATTCACAGGATACCTGGTACCACCAATTTCACGACTACCTGACAATCTCTGTCCTCCCACCTGATCTTACTAGTAACGGCAAACGTGCTTTTCTTAAAAGTGTTTCGCGTTATGTTGTCATGGGGGGACTCCTCTATAAACATGGCTTTGATGGTATCCTCCTTCGCTGTCTAACTGGCATGGAGGCCACTCATACCATCCAACAGGTCCATGACGGTATTTGTGGTGGACATTTTAGCGGCCTTGCCGTGGCCAAACGAATCCTTCGCCTTGGTTATTATTGGCCTACTCTCAATAACGACTGCTACGAATATGTTAAGCGTTGTGTTATGTGTCAGCAACATGCCAACCTTCAACATACTCCTAGCCACCCGCTCCAGATCACTCGAGATCTTTGGCCTTTCTCACAGTGGGGTTTAGACCTTATTGGTGAGATTCACCCAACCTCTTCACAACGTCACCGTTGACAGCGACCGAATATTACACAAAATGGGTGGAGGCTATTCCACTCATTTCAATCAAAAAAGAAAAATTGTCGAGTTCATTAACCACCACATTATCTGTCGTTTTGGTGTTCCTCACCGCCTGATAACAGATAATGGAAAATCTTTCAAAAACAAGTTGTTGCGAGACCTTTGTGACAACTTTGGTATCAAACTTAGTTTCTCATCACCTTACTATCCACAAGCCAATGGGCAAGCCGAGTCTTCTAATAAAACACTAACCAAAATCCTCATGAAAGTTGTCAATGAATCTGGAAGAAATTGGCACGATCACATTCCCTTTGCCCTTTGAGCTTATCGTACTAGCATTCGTACTTCTACTAATGCCACACCTTTTTCTTTGGTATACGGCACCGAGGTTGTTTTGCCTCTCGAAATACAAATACCCTCCCTTAGAATATCTCTTCAGGATATTCTCACCAACGATGATTTCCGCCAAGAGCGGTTAGCCCAATTGGAGCTTCTTGATGAACGCCGTCTTACAGCTCTTGATCACCTTCAAATCTATCAAAAATGCATCAAACGTGCTTATGATAAGCGACTTCATGAGCGTACCTTTAAGGTTGGTGATCTTGTTCTCAAAGAGAATCAACATGTAACCAAACTAGAAAAGAGCAAACGTGGAAAATTTGCTCCCAATTGGATTGGGCCTTATATAATCACTCATACCTATGGATCTGGTACTTATCGTTTAGCTTCGCTTAATGGTAAACCTGAGCCTGAACCCCTGAATGCCTTGCATCTTCGACCATTCTACTGTTGAATCTAGTGTTATATCACTTCTTATCTACCTACTGCTCGTCCCTTGAGCTCATTTACCGCTACATACGCTTTGTTTTCTATATCTCCGAATAAAATCAAAATCACTTCACACCTCCCCTTGATGATGCCTTCCCTTCTTTAGTCTAGTCCATGACTTCAAAGTATTAAAATAAGCCGTATTCTTAAGGGATTTTCTTGAGTCAAACTTCCTACTAAACTAGATGCTTCACGCCAAATGAATATCTAGTCATCTAAATTAAATATAGACTGCTCCCTCGAAGGACAGCTATATGCCAAACTATTGCTGCTACTATAAATAGACTGCTCCCCCGAAGGACAGCTATGCACTAAAATCATATCTGCTACTATAAATAGACTGCTCCCCCGAAGGACAGCTATACACAGTCAGCCTTTATCAGAAGCTTCTCGCATTGATCAGCTTCGTGAAGACCTCAAGAATAAAACAATCAATATCCCTTGTAGACTTCCCGCATCGATCAGTCTACATTCAATAAAATAAAAGCCTCATTCAAAAGAACTTTTTGGGTCATGGACTTGTCTATTTAGGGTAGGTTCTCTTTCGTTATAACAAGTTCTTTGTACCTCCGCTATATCATCCACATCACCTCACCATTTGTTTCAACTCAAGGGACGTAACGTACACCTGATATATTGTGATCATACAACTCTTTTCAACTATGGACTTCTCGTCTGTGCACGGCACTTAGGGCTTCAGGCTCGTTCTACGTTGTGTGGTTTGTTTAGCTCTTTTCACCTACGGAACACTCTTTCCACTTTGCCTCGCATCTAGGATTGTGTGTTGATCTTAATCAGGACACTATTCCCTCCTACTTGGGTATGCTAACCTTTGCTTTACCTATACCTACACCAACAACATTATCCTACCAGCACCAACAACATTACCCTACCAACATCAAATTTTTACCAAACGACCAATTGCCTAAACCATACCAAATTGCCTAAATTCACCCCTCCCTGATCCTAAGGGAGAACTACATCGGTCTGAGGCCCGTCCTTGCTTTGTGCAATGGGCTATGTAGGCAGCACTTAGGAGACATGGGGTCTCCCAAGGTTAGCTCGACCATCCCCTACCATAACCTATCTTGTGTGGTGAATATAAATATTTTTGTGTATTTTTATTTTAATCACATTTCTCTTTATCCTTTTTCGAAACACCGAAAATCAAAACACCGACAATCTTATTATTATCATAACTCAAATCAACATACATATTCAGTTTTATTTAGATGTTAAACAAATACATCTCCTTTATCATCAACACGCAGGTCGGCATCCTTATTTATTCTCATACCTCGCTAACATATACTCAGACCATCACAACTCATCCCGAACTAGGTGATGATCGTGATCGTCGACCCCTCTCGCCGGGCCTCTCTGTCCTCAAAGGTACCGCGGCTATTGGTACCGCCCACTGATCTGCCAATCTCTCCTGTAACATATGAATACGCCCTCTCACATGGAGAACTCCAGCCTCTAGTCTCACCGCCCGTGACTCCGCAACCACTACCAATCCTCTTGTCTCATTCACCTGCATTTGGAGCTGCTGAACCAAACGCTGCAGACGATCCCTCTCTGCTGTAATCACCACTATGTCAGGGCGCTCACGTACACCTCGCAGTTCTGCTACCCACCATAATCTATAGGCCTCTGTCATTCCTGCATCCATTACCCTGCGATCGGCAGCTATCTCCTCGGGCCCTTCTGGAGGTGTTGGCCAGGGTGGTGAGAATGCTGCCTCGGCATCGATCCTCATATATGGTCTATAAGCCTGTGGTATGTCCTGCACAAATCCAAATTGTCGCCGCACGCGATCTATAGGAATCCTCTCATATTCACCTGGCCTGTGCCCCGCGATCCACCTCAATCGCTCTACACCTCTCAACTCCTCAGCTATGTTCTCGGTTACCATATAGTTCCCGTAGGGCCTCCAACAGATATCCGCAACCGTCAACCTCTCCCATACCTGCCTGTAATACTCAATGTCACCCGGCACGGCCTGAGATCTTGCCTCTTGTTCTGTCTGGACCCATCGTCGGAATCCCAACCTCTGTACTCCAGTCTCTCCTGCCTGGATGGATCGGCCTATTGGTCGCACACAAACAATGTGCTCATAGGCCCAACAGTGCAATAAGTATGAGCAATCCAACGTTGTCCTGTGATTTCGCCTACAAGCCCATAAACCCCTGTATAGCTCCGCCAAATACGCAGGTGCCCATGCAAAAGTCACATTCCTTTCTATCATCTCCCAGATAACACACATCAATGCCTTTGGAAATCTTCCCCCTTCCACCCTCGGTAATGCATAATACCCTACCGCTATCATTAAAATCACTGCTAACCTTGTCTCCTCAGGGTGTGCTGCATACATTACCCCATATGTGAATGACAAACCTCGCTGTGTTAAGTCCCGTGCATATGGACCAAACACTTCTGTTATCACTGCCCGCCCCGCGCTAGGTAGTGCCTGATATACTGGTTCTCCTGTAATAGGGAGTCTCAATATACGAAACACATCTTCCAATGTTACTGTCATTTCACCTGTTGGCAGATAGAAGGTATTTGTCTCGGGATTCCATCTCTCAATCAACGCCTGTAGCATACCATGGTTACGTGCGATTCGTGAATAATAACGGATTCCACTTAACCCCAAACGATTTATCAATGTCCATTCCGCTGGTGTTACATCCGCTCGGATTCGCGACAACAGCGCTGGCACACTATCATTCATCCTCAACCCTGTCTCTGCCTGCATACGCCAAAAACGACAAACAACCATTCAATCCATTAGTCTTTTTCAAACATTCTGGAAATTTCTCCAGTAACCGGTACCGGTTATACATAACCGATATCAGTTAAGTAACCGATACCGGTTCTCCCTAACCGCTACCGGTCACTGTCAAATATATTCACCTCCCCTAAAAACAACCACCTACGACAATAATTTGCTCGTTTATTCCTTTTTATACATGCAAACATACCTGAAACCTCTGATTGCCTACCCTGTAACACTTACCTCACCTGCAACCCTTGTTATCATGTTTTCTTTCTCATATCTACCCACCTACTCTCCCTCATCTTATTCACAAAACATGCAGTAGTCAAATCACAAACAAAATGATACCTCTTGGGTGGCAGCAGCTTGAGGTGGCCCTTGTCTTCCCTCATGTCCTTGCCTGTTGGATGCTTCTCCTCGTTCTGCCATGATCACCACCCTTTTCAACTTTGTCTTTCTGCCTTCTGAACCTAGGACCACATTCACTTTCCTTGTCTCTTTTCTCCTTCTCACCCCAATCTCTCATGCAAATACCTGTCTCAGTCGTCAAAAAGCGTCGCGTTCGCATATTTAACCTCTTGCATGGCTCTAAAATTACAACTCAAGTTGCCACCCTAGCTTTTCTATTTTTAGAAAAACTCACACCTAAATAACCGGTATCGGTCGTGTAACCGATATCGGTCATACAACTACCGACATCGGTTACCTAACCGATACCGGTTACACACCTTCCTTTTTGAAACAGGGTTCTTTTCTTCATTTCTCATCTAAATTTTTGTCGCGCCCGCCTCTTTTCCTGTATAACCACACCATTTACCACATTTGTTCATCCACCACACATAACATTACAATTTCATTAACATCATTTGTTTTATACAAATACACAAACCATCAACTACGGATAACAAGAAACTATCAATCTATATATCATTTGGATCCAACTCATCAGTTACATATATCACAATGTCACAAAACCACCAATTCATCACATAACATGACATTCATATATACGTACACAAAAAAGAAAAACATCAGCATCATCTATCTATCAACATGTCAATTAAACTCATCACACATTCTATATATTACCAACCATTTATTTCAACACATTTTTAAACATAGCATGTGGATCAAAACATCATCTATATATATATCCCAGTTTTCAAAAATACAATGTGCCCTACATTAGGGCCTCTGTGATCTCATAATATACCAAAGCCGGCACGCAGGCCGCAATACCTACCAAAAATATCGACTCGGCTCGCAGGCCGGTCTCTCATATCAAAAATATACTCGGCTCGCAGGCCGGTATCAAATGTACAACCCGTACTCGGCTCGCAGGCCGGTATATAATAAATAAATAAATCAAAACAATGAATAAGTGTAGGCACGCAGGCCTCTATCAATACAACCGGTTCGCAGACCGGTGCCCATGTCCCTATACAAAACCATGTCGGGGATCTATCAGCTCTCCCCACCGCCCTCGGCACCTCTCCCCGCTGGTCCCTGTGGTGCCTCTCGCCTCCTGCCCATCACGGACACGCCAGCTGTAGCTGCCCCTCCCTGAGATCTCTGGCTGTGCGAGGTCTCCGCCCTATGCACTGCATACGCCTGATACTCAACTCCGCTACTATCAAGAATATCCTGATAATAACGGGCCTCTGCTCTAACCTCCATATAACGATCTCTCGCCACTGAAGGAACTGGGGCTGGTCCCCTGGCACCTAACACCAATATCCCCTGAGCCTGTACCTGCACCTGTGGCTGTGGTGCTGGTGGTGGTGCTGCCTGTGCCTGTACCTGAGCCTGGGCTAGCTGCCCCTGTAGGACCCCTATCTGTGCCTGTGCAGTAGCCAACTGTCCCTGTAATAGCTGTACCTGCCCCCGGAGCTGATCTCTCTCTGCAGTAACTGCAGCCAAGTCTGGCTGTGCAGGCGGTACTATCCTCGCTGCTCTCTGCCCAGCCCACCAGACCCTGTATGCTGCCGTGCACCCGGCATCATCCACACCCTCACCTGTTGGTCTCTCCGCTACCCAGTCTGGATCCCAAGGCTGTGGTGCTGGCAGTGGGGCCTCTACATCATCCCTCCTATACTGAGGGAAGGGAGGTGGCTCGTCCTGTGGCAGCCCCATCTGCCTACGTACCCTCTCTAAGGGTATCCACTCGTACTCTCCCGGCCTCCGTCCTGCTATCCAGAATGTATACTGGATCAGGCGCAGCTGTACGCGGGCTCCTCTGCCAGGCTGGTGACCTCTGTAGGGTCTCCATATAATGTCTACTGCTGTAAGGCCCTCTAACATATGTCTATAGTAGGCCACATCCCGACCTGCAACAACTGCTCGTGGCTGGCCCACGATCCCCAACCACCTCTGAAATCCATATCGGTACACGACCTGTGGCCCTGGCTGCTGGGGGTAGCCCTACCGGCCTGATGCATACGATGTGCTCGTATGCCCAACAGTGCAACAAAAATGGTAGAACAAATACCAAATCGCCTCCTCCGGCGATAGCCCCATAACTCCCTGTATAATTGCACCAGATACACTGGTGCCCATGCGAAACAGGTGTGCTCCTCCACCATCTCCAGCAGCACCCCCATCAATGCCCGTGGGAAGCGGCCTCCCTCTGAATCCGGGAGGGCGAAGCAGGTTGATCCCTATCATCATCAACACGGCAAGCTGTGTCTCATGTCTGTGTGCGCGGTACATATCACCATATCCAATGCTCGCGCTATGATACATAAGAAGCGCGGCTGCATCCCCAAAAACCTGCAGTATGCTATCCATGGCAGTCTCTGAATCTACTTGGAAAACTGCCTCTCCCTCGATCGGTAGCCGCAGGATGCGATACACATCCTCTAATGTGACGGTCATCTCCCCGGTCGGCAGATGGAACACATTGGCCGCCGGATCCCATCTCTCGATGAGGGCGACCATCAGGCTGTGATCCCTCTCTATCGCTCTGTACCTCTGGACCCCGCCGAGTCCCACCTCGCGCATGATGCCCAATGCGCCGCAGATACGTGTGGCCTCATCCGACTCAATAGTGGAGGCAATCCTATCACGCATCGTCAACTGCTGACGTGCCTGCAAACCAACCCACATTCTTAGACCTACTCTTTATTATAACATCTACTTTACCATATAAACCCCCTTTTGTAAAACCCAAACCTAACCCCACACCTAACCCTTGTCCACCCCTAAACCAACCCCCACACCGACCCGTAACCCAACCCCCAAAACCAAAACCCAACCCACCCAAAAAGCCAAAATCTAACCCCACACTGACCCCTTCTCCACCCCGAAAACCAACCCCACACCACACCCACCACAACCCAAAAAAATCCAACCAACCCCCACTCACACTCCCATCCCAACCACCCAAAACACAAACCAACCGAACCCAAAACCCACACCCCAACCACACCCCAACAAGCCACCCAACCCACCTTCAAACCTAAAACCTAAACCCTAAAACCCCATCCCAAACCCAAACACCCAACCCCACTCCAACCACACCCCAACAAGCCACCCAACCACCTTCAACCATAAACCCTACATCCCACCCAACCCACCTTCAACCCTAAACCCCATCCCAAACCCAAACACCCAACCCCACTCCAACCCACACCCAAACAAGCCACCCAACCCACCTTCCAACCTAAACCATACACCCTACATCCCACCCAACCCACCTTTAACCCTAAAACCTAAACCATAAACCCTAAATCCCATCCCAACTCCATCCTCAACCCATCCCTTCCCACCGATACCGGCCGATACGCGACCGATGCCGGTCCCCCCCATTTCAACCTCACCCTATGCTTTTGCGACCGATACCGGTCGCCTAGTGACCGACATCGGTCCCTGTCTCCTGCCCGAGCCGAACCCCCCGCGCGGCCCCAAAGACCATTTTTCACCTATTTTTACACCTTCCTACCCACCAAACACTCCCAAAATTTTACACACTAGCGCCTTACCTATCTTACCTATCTACCTCTCTCTTTTTCCAATTACA